>CAWZYM010000376.1:80000-117500 GCA_963966185.1 Rhabditoides inermis | reverse complement strand
ACACATATCATTTATTTAGCACAAGGGTAATGGTAGATATACAATACGGAAAGAATAACACAGAACGGTGTCCAAGGAGTTGCAGAGCAGCTCCAGAGCAGCTTGTTCCTTGTCCCGAGGGTGTGCATTCAGACCGAACAAACTTTTTTCTCCCAGACACCACCTTTTACAGTGGCATATGCGAGAGAAAAGAGCCTTTCACTTACCAGGCTGAAACTCGTGACTGATAGAATAGACACTCAAGTCAAATTGCTCCACCCACAAACTAAGAGTCTACCAAAGAACACATTTTTGTCTACATTTTTCTTCTATACATTTTCAATTGAAATAATTTGTTCAATTATTTTGTTGTGGGTGAAATAATGTATAATGTTTTTTTTTGTAGTTCATCATTCGCCAGTAGTGAAGGTTAAATCAAATTCAAGACATCTCACCATCATTTTATTCAATCAAAATCAAATCAAAAACTTTATCCAGAATCTCAATACACAAAATATAATTGTCTCGCTATGGAGCTGGTCCCGTGAGCATTACCGATTTCCATTCAACGTCGTTGTCACTCCTCGCCAATGTCGCCCAGTTCTCGCCACATCGTCCATTATAATGTGACATCGAACCGTACAGATACAATATATAATATTTGTCATAGTAGACGCTTCGTAATTTGTTTATGTGGTATGAGATGCTACATTCGGTGATGTCGTGCCGTCCGTCGAGTGTGAAAGGTGCACGTACTTATGGCGATGTGTAATTGAAGTGTACAAGTGTGCTTGTGTTAAATGAGTCTGCCTCACCAGTCACCAGTCTATACAAATGCTGTTAGAAAAAAAAAACTACGACAAATGCATTTCTATCGATTTTAAAATGTCTTTTAAAACAAGTCTTTGATATTGAGTGGTGTTGGTGCACCCATACCTCAATGCAAGGTTTTCATCATGATCGCAACGTATAGGATAGATAGTGCCTTAGTGTTGTTATAGCCTACTTGATCACTTTTTCATACTTTCCACCTTTCCAGTGAACACATTCCTTATCACAGTTTTATTAACCGTACTGAAAGTGATTGATTACATACACACTTGTAACACATTCCACCGGAACCGAGAGCTCTCCCCCATCTAATCTCCGCCAAAATCCGAGCGAAAGTCATAACTCACACAAAGTTGTAGTAAAACGGGGTCAGTAATGCGCGTGGACTTGTAGATTTTCTGCGCGCGCATGTCAAAAAAGAAAACCGAGTGAAAGTCGAAACTAGTAATTGGTAGATTCGCGCGGAGCGATAGTAGGGGGGAGGCGGTAGCGACACGGCTTTCCGTTTCGTTTAGTGTGTTATTGCGGTCTCACTCAGCGATGCGCCTACTGCTTGCTGTCCTCCTTGGCACTGTCGCCGCCGATATTGAACTGTTCGAGGTGGACAATGATTACTACAGCGATATGCATGCAATGCCGCAGACTGACGCGGTACGTTTTACTTATCTGTCGATTGTGCCGTGTCACGCAATACGTTTCACTCAGATTGTATGAGTATCGCAACAGTGTCAAAGACAGTGCAAACTGTACGCATGTTTGATTGTACCATGGTATTGGGTTTCCGTGAGGACTGTGTATTCAGAAATGAAATGGTTCTGTAAGCACTGTTGATACGTTTCAGGTATTGTTTGTTGGAAAAATGTTGTTTGATCCAATAATTGAGATAGATCGTACGATTTAATACGTTGCTATTAATGATGCATGGTTTCATTCTTTGTTCAAGGTTCCGTATCGCTTTCGAGCGGCTGACCGACAGAAGTTTGTTCCCATTGGAAAGGAGGCGGGCGTCACTCAAGGTACGTCTCTCTCTCTCTCTCTCTCTCTCTCTCTCTCTATCTTTCTCTCTCCCTCCCTCCTTCACCTTTTCACTTTCAGCTCCGCCTCTTTTCCCGAAAACCGATTTCGGCCAGATCGCCGAGGTGCCAATGAAGCCCAAGCACGTGAAGAGACTCAAGAACATTATGAAGTGAGTGATTATCGATTGATTAGCGATTTATTATTGATTTTGTGAATTCCAGGAACCGTCACCACACGCGCGGCATGCGACAGAGAAAGTTCGATAAGAGTGAGTGATGTGTATAAATACGTTTCAGGAAGAGGATATAGCTGGTAGACTTTCATCTCATTAATCGACTGCTCATACATCTCGGTGTTAGAACTAACAGTAAATAATGAATTGTTTCAGTGAAACCCCGTCTTTGGAATGAGTCGTTTGTAATCACTTAAAACAACCACAATGTAGTGGTTTAATATATAGTGGGTGGCATAACCTATACACTCTGCCAGTGCAAGAACCATTAGTAGATTATCGTTTCTGAACATCAGTCACTACTTTCAGTGAAAGGCGCTCTGGTAGACTCCTCTGTGACGGACCTGGTGGTGCCGGATACCGTCACCCAGACTGCCACCCAGTCGGGGCAGGGAGGGAGGAAGGAGGGGAAAGAGGACGCGGCACTCTTCAACAAGGTGAGTATGTCGTATGTGGTATGTTTATACTGTCACTACGTGCAATTACTACTACTGTTACCAGTTTCATGCTCGTTGTGTTATCAGTTCCTCAGCTGCATTGTATTCCATTCATTTCAAAATCCTATTTTTCACTCGCTTTTTTTGAAACAGAACAATTGCAGGTGAACAACATCATCGCGAATCTGTTCGAGAAGATCACCGGCATCGGGCACGAGCAGGTGAGGGTCTCCAAGCGCCGTCCAGCTAAGCCCCGCCCATTTCAGCCCCGCCCCTCCTCTCCGGCCACCGAGCAGCCGTCACTGTCCGAGCTCGTGCAAATGCGCGGCGGCGCCATTCCCGTCGAGAGGTGAGGCTACTGTAATAGGAATATCGTGTTAGTGTAATACAGTAACATTACTATAACGACATTATTGTATCAGTGCTTACATGCATACATCCGTTCCTGGAGTTGACTCTTTTTATCCGAAGTAAACACAAGCAACCACCCCCAACCCTTCTTCCTTGCAGACTGACCGCCTTCCCCCTTTCTTCTCCCTCCTCCACTACCCCTTCTCCTCCCATGACCGATCCCTTTCCACAGATGATACACATCGGCGAGGACAGCTTCGACGTCATAGGGGAGACGTTCGTGTGAGTACAGTATGCAAACTATGTAGGGTCTGTTTACGGTGAATTACAGTACAACATGATTCGACGTATTGTAATAGAGAAGCACTTTGTGTGAGTATTCGCAATTGAACATTTTTAGATAATTTATATAAGAGAAAAAGATAACAGATTCATCAGAAAAATAGAAATTTGGATAACTTGGATAGAGTTTTGGGTTGTTAGCAGTAGATTCTTGATTTACTTGTTTTTTTTTGGATTTTAAACGATATTTTTTCACGGAGTTCTTCTATTGCATTCACATGAATAACTAGCACAACACGTAATTCGAAGACAATGTGTGAATAGATAAGCGACACTACGAATTGTTGTTTGTGTGTGTTTCGAACTATATGAAAAACGATTGAAACGTAATCGTGCATTCTTTTCAGCACCGACACGACACCGCACCCTCCCGCCCCTGCTCCTTCTCCTCCTTCTCCTCCTTCTCCTCCTTCTCCTCCTTCTCCTCTTTCTCCTCCTTCTCCTCCTTTCCCCCCCGCTCCCTCCCACACTTTGCCCATCCACGATATACCTATGAAAATATCGATGGACGGTTCGGATTCATCTGCTACTTCTACTACTCCGGCGACCCCTACTGAAACAACTTCTTCCGCCACCACCTCTTCCACTTCCACTGTACCGACTGTGGTCACTCCGTCTCTGACTCGGTTGTATACGAAGACGATTAGAACGCACCGGTGAGATGAATGATAATTTTAATATTTATCGATTCGTGGGTGATCCCAAACGAGAAAGAGAGAGAGAGAGAGAGAGAGAGAGAGAGAGAGGAGAGAGAGAGGAGAGAGAGAGAGAGAGAGAGAGAGAGGAGAGGAGAGAGACAGGAGAGAGAGAGAGAGAGAGAGAGAGAGAGAGACTGATTGTAGGATCAAGAAACACGAGGGTATCGCTGGCGAGGACGTGTTCACAGAGGAGGGCCGCCGGCAGCACAAGCGATACCGGTGAGTGTTGCCCCGCCCACTGTGGCTCCGCCTCTTCCCACAGCTCCGCTGACATCTTCAAACTAGCACATTTCTCTTCTTATTGTATTCTACAATCTCTTTACAACTCCTTTTCCTACCCTCTATTTCGCAGAAAAAAATACGGAGAAATAACAATAAGAAAGCACATTTCTCTTCTTATTGTATTCTATAATCTCTTTACAACTCCTTTTCCTACCCTCTATTTCGCAGAAAAAAAATACGGAGAAATAACAATAACAATAATGTTTTTAAACACTGATGAGAATAGCAATCAAATGTTCAGCCCGGAACTCGGCGCTCCGTTGGATATCCCGGTGCCCAGACCGCACAGAAGAATCATTAAGTGAGCGATTCGATTGTTTTATCTTTTTGTGATTTATCAAGAAAACCACAATATCCAACGAACTTGGTCTGCGTGGAGTTTTTGTTGTTCGTTCCTCGTTGTCGGGGGAGGGGTGTTTAGCGTGGTCTCGCACTTCAGTTGACATGATGGCATTCTAACAAATTGTTTGGCAGGCCGCGACCGACGATCGAACATCCGACCCTGCAGCGAGACATCAACGAGACGACGACTGGCAGGCCGACCAGGCGGTATCGGTATGAATATTATTATATTTGTATTACCGTTGTAGCAATAAAGAAGCACTAATCAAGTCGGAGTTCTATAATAATATTAACATGAAAGTTTATGTAATTAACTGGATCTGTTCAAATAAAACATACATTTGGTGATTGAAACGTATGCGTAGAAACGATACAAACAATATGTTTTTAATTACGTTTACAAATGATACGTTTCCATTCAGACCAGTGCTGGACGAACCGCAAGACATTCCCATGCGCCACCCGCACAAAAGCAGCAAACCAAAGTGAGTCTCAAGTTTTCCATGTGCTACGCGCATTCCATAATACCATAACTACTTTGGGGCTTTCATCGGAGTTGTAAATGAAACGGAGCCTTTACTTAGAGCGCAGTTGAGTTTTAATAGTGTTTTCAAGAGCAAAAAAGAACTACTATTTTGCTGATGTGCCTTAGGCCGAATGCTGGGTTCGCTTTTGTATAGAGCCGCATGAGCATCACTCACAGACGGACGAACATTTCCTACATATGTTTGCCTTACCGTCACTTGTTTACAGGAAGAGGCGTCCCGTCATGCACACCACCCCTCCCACCACCACATCTACTACGACGGAGACGGCGACGGAGACGATCGAGACCACGGAGTACTATGACGAGGAGGAGGAGGAGGAGGAGGAGGAGGAGGAAAGTGCTGCGATGGTATGTGCAAATGAAATTTTCAAAATCGAATCATATCGTTCGATTGAGAACTGCGAATGTGACAATGGGGTATGGGGAGATATGTATGGAATTGGTAAGGCAATTGAGAAGCGATCTATTATTGTCAATTCTGTCTCGGACGCTGTTGTGTCGTGTGCACGAAACGTATCACAAACTGATCGTGAAACTATAATTTGCAGAACCCGCCTCGTCGACAACATCTCAACGACGAGTTGGAGAGGGCGGAGGTGAGTGAGGATCTCTCTCTCTCTCTCTCCCTCTCTCTCTCTCTCTCTCTCTCTCTCTCTCTCTTTCTCTCTCTCTTTCTCTCTCGCTCTCTCTCTCTCTCTCTCGCTCTCTCTCTCTCTCTCTCTCTCTCTCTCTCTCTCTTTCTCTCTCTCTTTCTCTCTCGCTCTCTCTCTCTCTCTCTCTCTCTCTCGCTCTCTCTCTCTCTCGCTCTCTCTTTCACTCTCTCTCTCTCTCTACTACATATCTTCTCTAGAAACGTCTTCCCATTGCCCCACAACTACCAAAGAGAACTGGATTCATGCCGCTTCCACCGAAAATGCGCCCTCTCAACACGGCAAAAGCTATGGTGAAACATTCAACTTCAGGAAAAAGTTTCCACTTTTGATTATATGATCAAGGCGAACTCCGAAACTAACGATACCGTTGACACTGCTATGACTGAATCATCTACATAACTCGCATATTTGATCATTTACTATTTTCAAGGTGGACTTGACGAATCTGGAAGACGAGATACGAACCAGCACTGTCAGTGTGGCACCGGTGGGAACTATGTGCATTTGTATACTATTATATGTTTCATTCTATGCTCACATCTGGTAAGTGGTAACATTGATAACACTAAACTCGTCTTTCTGGATGATAGTTCTGTGAAACGTATAGAGAACTCAAGCATTACCCACGAAACGCTAGTAAATTTCACAAAAATCAAAATGCCAAAAAAAAAACACACAGAGTTCTTTCACATGTCCTCCCTGGTCACAGATGATAGGAAAAATGATTCATCAAAAAGCCGCTTGATTATACAAAAATGCGCTTTCTGGGGATCTTTCTGAGGGTGCGCGGTCGTTCTGAGATCAAAAGTCGAGTCTGACTTCTACTTGAATATTTCAGGCCACCCCACCCCGGCCCCCGGTTCGCCCACAGTCCCGCACCCACCCACGCACCATGCACAAGCTAGCCGCGCCCAAACAGCCCGCGCGCCTCCAACCATTCCCCGTCGCTCCTCCTCCCCCTCCCCCGGCTGCTCCCGTCCGCCCTCCCGCCTCCAACGTCCATGGACGGCAGCCTCCCGCTTCTCCCGCTGCTCCTGCTCCGCACAGGCCTGCTCCACCTCTTCCATCTCGCCTGTCTGCTCCTTCCCATCCTGCTCCGAGGGCGCCTCAGAGAATGCAGAATCAGAACAGGAATGTTCAAGTGGTGCATGAGGTTGGTTGCGTAAAGTGCGTAGAGTGAATTTGATGCGACAGCTTGGCTATTTTATTTCACAGACAATTGCAACGTAATGTCTTCAAATTGCGAGACGTCGTTAAACAGTACTCATTCGCTAATGGTACAGCAACTATCTTCATAGTCGCATACCAGATATCTTCATGTTAGTAAGAGAAAATGTTTGAAGCAAACTACATATATAGATGTTGAGATGTTGTTGCTTGCAGGTGCGTGCTCCTCCTTCTCCTCCTTCTCCTCCTCCTCCTTCTCCCCCTTCTTCTCTTTCCCCGGAACATGAAGTGCGATTCTTCGAGGAGAACTCGAGTGACAGCACACCAGCACCCGTGGATGCGGTGGGTATCTCACAACCCTATTTAATTCAGTGGTTCAGTTTCCTTGAAAACAGCTTTCAAAAAGCCGCCAAACGATGATTTCGAAAAAAAAAGTTTTAAGCATCGGTAAGCGGTATTGAAGAGATTGGACACACTCTACAGAACCATTGGAATATCTTGAATCCCCGCCCCTTTCAGCCCCGCCCCCTCCCTCCCTCCACCACCGCCGTCCGTCTACCCCCTATGACGACTCCGTCGAGACAGCTGCTGGAGCAGACCCGAACGACCAGTCTGTGCGATCGGTGAGTGAACTATGTATGTAGAATAGACTATGTTCCATCCTTGCCAGAGTCGTAGACGGTAGTCGTCTCGATTGATAAATATCAGTTATCAGACGGTTATGGCACCGTATTTCGAACTGCAAGCGAGATCGATCAAATGTATCGCTCTGGTGCAGGCTATATGCATGATAGGAATACATAAATCTGTAGTCCAACTATGTAAAATTTTCTACATGTCTGTGAGAGGGTATGGAAATGATGAACACGTGTTGATAATATTTTATTACAACTTTCGAAAAAGGTTTGAAAAATGTTGATGATCATATGTTTCATGCGGTGTATGAAAAAATACAGCGACATTCCACATACTCCAGATCAAGTTCGCGAACGAGAAAAAAAAATAAAAATAATCATACCTTTTTTCTCCAGCTCATCCCCTCAATCGATTGCCAAGCGACAGATGCTGACGGATATGGTAAGCGATCGATAACCAATCTATAATTTAACCAATCTATATAACCAATCTATAATTTATTAATAATTGATCAATATCAGGTGGGCGACATCTACCAGCGACTGCGGGTGATCAGCTATCTGATGGATGTGGATAAGGAAGTGGAAATGAAGGTGGGAGGATATTCTCTCTCTCTCTCTCTCTCTCTCTCTCTCTCTCTCTCTCTCTCTCTCTCTATCTGTTTCTCTCTTTTTTCTCTGTTTCTCTCTCTTCTCTCTCTCTCTCTTTCTCTATCGCTAACTCCCCCTATTCCAGATTTCCGAGAAGACATTCACCACGCTTCCCAAAGGATCGATATCGCCGCTTTTGTTTGATGAGGTACATTTCGCAATAGTTAATAATAGACAACATCAATGAAAGATGTAAAGAACGAGTAAACTAACTATTTCTTAATAAAATATTACTCGTCCGTCAAACATACGATAACTTTATGCAAAAAAAACTAACGGAGAATTTCTCTTAATAGCAAAAGACAATGTGCAGAGAGTTCAGATCAAAAAAAAAAATATGGGAATTTGTGAATGCGTTCATAGCGTCTTGATGATGTTCTTAGTAATGTACTTCACAATTACTTAGTACTTCATAACTGTGAACTAAATGACTATTGCAGGAAACCCTGGCCCTTGCCGATCTGGCCTCGCGGGAGTCTTCACTGGTGGGGAAGTGGCAGGGAGAGGAGAAGAGGGGACGGGCGAGAGGGGCGAGGATACACGAGACGGGTGGGGACAGGTCCTAATAATCAGTTACATGCACTCATGTCAGTTAGATGCACTCACTAATGTGCTATTGCATAGTAGATGCAATGCTTCTCTCTTGTTCACTCATTGTCAGTTAGATGATTGAAATTGAGGGGTCATACATCGGTCAGGTACAACTTCGACAGTGCGTGCATTTCGATACACAACGACTTGCTATTTTTTTTCTTTTTTTTTCTTTTCTGACTCATTTTCACAGTTTTGTCAGACGTAAAACGTATGTGCTATTTTTTCAGTCGCCATTACTTCCGATGCTCTGCCCACCATTGCTGACCCTCCACCGGAGTTTGTGGACAAGAACGGTATGTCGTATGTGGATTCTGCATGATTAAACTTCGATTTGTTAGAGAACTCGTATTTTACTGAACAACCACTCACTATGAAGAAGTGAACAGAAAAAAAAGTATGCCTGTATGTATTAGAAATATTAGTGAAGTACCACAGTCACCCTTCGACCCCCTACCGCCGATCTTTTGAATAGGGGGCTACCTTTACTTTTACCTTTATGTTTCAGTCGCTCCTCCCTCTACGCTTCCTTCTCTCACGGATGCCCTCTACTCATCAGTCCTTCCACCATCACTTAGTGGAGTCGTGTATACGGAGATGATACGAACGGTGAGACTCATACGTTGTTAATACATTATCATCACAGTTGACACTGTAAACTTGTCGGAACGATATCTATATTATTCAGTCGCAGTGTTTTTGTCATGTTTATGTGACATGAAACGTATTAGAAAACATGTTTCCAGAATCCGTCCTCGCAGATGTTCGAAACTTCTGATGAGGAGATGGAAGAACGGAGAGAAGAAGGAACGGAAGGAGTGGAGACCACACTTCCACCCACCATGGCTACCCCAGATCCCTCGTCCTTCCCTATTCCGAGCGAAGTCACTTCATCCGATCTGCCCCCGATTCCAGATGAGGTGCCAGTGTACACGCCTACCTTGTTTCCGTCGGACAACTTTGTCACTGCCTTCTCTCTCGCTCCACTCACTCCGGTCACTCCCTCCGTATACAGTGTGGATGCAGCAAGGGCGGAGGCGGGGCTACCCAAAATGGCTTCGAAAACAGCGAAAGGAGCGGGAGGAGGAGTACGAGCAGAAGAAAGATATGGAGAAAGAGTGACCACTACTGCATTGCCTCTCCAATTCGATAACGAAATCTCCGACCAACTCTTGACAAGAGAAGAAGCCGAGAGGATTATTGCTGGTGAGAATGTGTTTATAGTTTATTAGAAAATGTGCTTTTTTTAAGTAACCGTGAAGTAGTCAATCAGTTCAAAACATGGTCTTCAAAACGTATATGAAAAACAGTGCTTGGTCGAGGTCGAAGCTTGTCGGCATCAGTAACGATATGATGTTTGTTCAGAACAACGAGCCCGTATGGAGGCTGGTCTGCCCGCGTTGGAACTGGAACTGGAAGAAGTGGAAAAGGAGGAGGGAGAGGAGGAGGAGGAGCAGGAGCAGAATAGAGAGCAGGAGGAGGAGCAGACTGTGGAGCAGTTGCAGAACAACGATCTCTTGAGAACGAAGGAAGAGAAGGAGCAGAACATTCCAGACAACGATCTTGTGTTGAGGGGGGACGGATTGGTGACAGGTGTGTGTGTGTGTGTGTATTTGTGTGTGTGAGTGAGTGAGAGAGGGAGAGAGAGAGAGAGAGAGAGAGAGAGAGAGAGAGAGAGAGATAACACCTTTCCAGACAAGCCCACAACCCCTCCTCTCATAGTGTTTCCTGTGAAGAAGGTTAGTAAAAAGTAGATTAATTGAGGTAACATAATTGAAATCAACATAATTGAGATCACGAACAATATAAAAATCAATAGAAACGATCAATAATTGAAAAAAGAAAGAAATTTCTTTCCAGATCTGGGGCGAGGTCTCTGAAGAAGAACCGCTAGAAATGTTCCTGCAACAGTACCCCCAATACAGGACAACAACAGAGAAAACTACGGTAGGCCACGCCCATCCAAACCACGCCCAGAGATACAAAATAACGTCATATACCAATAGGTGACGTCACCGGCTACCAGCACCGAAGCGCTGCCGACGCTGATTCCGGAATGGACACAGGAGAGGCTGGATAGAGACGCGCTCACACAACCGACTATTGTCAAAGAGAAACAGCTGGGATGGGCGGATATCACACCGGTTAGGAGGGATCTCTCTCTCTCTCTCTCTCTCTTTCTTTCTCTCTTTCTCTCTCTCTTTATCTCTCTCTCTCGCTCTCTCTCTTTCTTTATCTCTCTCTCTCTCTTTCTCTTTCTTTATCTCTCTCTCTCTCTCTTTCTCTTTCTCTCTCTCTCTCTCTCTCTCTCTCTCTCTCTCGCTCTCGCTCTCGCTCTCGCTCTCGCTCTCGCTCTCGCTCTCGCTCTCGCTCTCGCTCTCGCTCTCTACTTCCCCTTCAGGACATGTCTCGCGAGACCGCCGAAGCAATCATCGACGCGCAGAGGGAGAGGATGCTGCAGGTAAATGAATGAATCGATACCTGATCAATAGTCACTCGATAATACGTAATAAATAATCGATAACAGGAGCGCTTGGCGCAAGCTCGCATCGACGCGCAGAGGAGAGAGGGGAAGCGGAGGATGAGAATGAAGAGGAATAGGAGAATTAGGGTGAGTTAATATCGTAATTCTCTTTTCACTTTTTATAATATTTCAGAGTGCGATGCCTCTCCCTCTGCCGATGTTGCGTGTTTCCAGTGATACGGCTGTGAGGTGAGCTATCGATCAATAAATCGCTATATATATTGCAGACCGCCACTCACCTCCATTCCTCTATACGAGGCTATAGGAGAGGAGCAGGCGATGCGACTCCAGACTCTGCGGAGAAGAAACAAGTGGGCGGGGCGAGAGGAGGCGGAGCCAACTTATCGTCTTTCCAGATTTCACAACCGAGGAGCTCCTTCCACCTACATTTTCTATCACGACAAATCGTAGCCATGACGTTATCATTAATGAATAGGATGCAAGTGTACATAGTAATAATATGAGTGATAAAGCGTTCAAATCAATCGGAATGATTTTTTTTTGAGGAATTCAATGAACGAGTCACGCCCATTTCGATTCGAGATATCAAAGTATGGATGTGTCTCATGAGTGTCTCATGTGATTGGTCTCATCAATGGGGATTACAAATTTCCACTGAAAAGACACAAATTTTGCACATTGGTCGCCGAAATCCCCGATTTGAGTATACAGCAGGCGGCACCACTCTCGCACCTGCTAACTCAGTCCGGGATTTGGGCATAACAATGAGCACTTCTCTGGTATTTGACTCTCACTATGACCTCATCATTCAAAATACGCTCAACTCAATCAATGATTTCCTGAGGGTTTATCAAACGAGAAATTTACATGTCTTGGTTGTTGCCTACACCACTTATTTCCGATGTAAATTGGAGTACTGCACTGAGCTGTGGAACCCTCAGGATGTGGGATCGGTGAATGCGATAGAATCTGTGCAGCGATACTATACGCGCCGAATATGTCGCCGCGCTGGTTTGTTCTCACTCACCTATCCCCAACGATTACAACTTCTCGGCTTACAAACATTAGAGCAACGGCGCATTCTGAATGATGTGGCATACATGCATAAAGTGACCACAAACTCTACATACCTTGACTATCATGGTCTTTTCAACTTTGTACCAACTCGTTCTCGCACTTCTCATGGGTGGCGCGTGGTTCCGTGTTTTGATACAGCCCTTAAGAGCAGTGCATTTTTCAACAGGATTTATAGGCTTTGGAACTCACTCCCCCCTTCCATAGTAATGTCTGCAAAACATGAAACTGTGAAATCCTTCCTAGAAAGTAATCCCCATTTGTTGCTAGTTTCGAAGATTCGTAGACTGTAGTCAACTTTCGATGCTTTCTGTATCATTTTACACTTTTTTTTCTCTCATACCGTATGCCATTGCTCATTTTGCTGTATTGAACTGTTTCTCCAAATGTACACGGTAATAAACTTAAACTTAAACTTATGTCTTCCACACCCCCCGGGCTCACCCGCGCGCGAAAATAGCAATTTTCATTGACCCCGATGTATTGTACAGCTATACAAGTGGACAAGCTAGCAGAGTCGGGATCATATCATCACTTTTCCACCTACATCGGAGTTCGCCGGCATACATCGGACCTTCCAAGTAAAGTGAGTCAGTACCATCTCCGTTTTCCGATCACACTGATACGCGTTTCAGATCGATTGGTCATGGATTCGGAAGAGAACAATGCTCTGCAAGAGGTATCTTCTACATTACAACCAGCGCTGCCGCGCTGGTTGTAATGTACATAGAAGATACAAAGGTACCGAAAGTTTCATAATCTGTATGTAAGTAGCATATGTGTTTCCAGGCAGCCGTCCAACTTACATTTATCCGCCTCAAAGGAGAACAGCCGTGCTTCGAAGTCTGTCATTGTTTCAGTTTCACGCTATTCATTCTAATTTTAGGTCTTTGATCAAAATGACATTGAGGTCTACTCAGAAGAAGAGTGTGCGAATGGATGCCTTTGTGTATGTGTGTGTGTGTGTGTGTGTGTGTGTGTGTGTGTGTGTGTGTGTGTGTGTGTGTGTGTGTGTGTGTGTGTGTGTGTGTGTGTGTGTGTGTGTGTGTGTGTGTGTGTGTGTGTGTGTGTGTGTGTGTGTGTGTGTGTGTGTGTGTGTGTGTGTGTGTGTGTGTGTGTGTGTGTGTGTGTGTGTGTGTGTGTATGTGTGTGTGTGTGTGTGTGTGTGTGTGTGTGTGTGTGTGTGTGTGTGTGTGTGTGTGTGTGTGTGTGTGTGTGTGTGTGTGTGTGTGTGTGTGTGTGTGTGTGTGTGTGTGTGTGTGTGTGTGTGTGTGTGTGTGTGTGTGTGTGTGTGTGTGTGTGTGTGTGTGTGTGTGTGTGTGTGTGTGTGTGTGTGTGTGTGTGTGTGTGTGTGTGTGTGTGTGTGTGTGTGTGTGTGTGTGTGTGTGTGTGTGTGTGTGTGTGTGTGTGTGTGTGTGTGTGTGTGTGTGTGTGTGTGTGTGTGTGTGTGTGTGTGTGTGTGTGTGTGTGTGTGTGTGTGTGTGTGTGTGTGTGTGTGTGTGTGTGTGTGTGTGTGTGTGTGTGAGAGAGAGAGAGAGAGAGAGGGAGGGAGAAAGTGAGGGAGAGAGAGGGAGAAAGATAGGGAGAGAAATGTATTTTTTTCCAGCTGGCATAAGGACGACAGAATCTGCATCGGAATCCTCAGTGATGGCCGCAGCTGCAAGTTTCTGTCACAGCGGTGAGCACTTTTTTCAAAAAAAAGCTTTCTTTATATTTTTAATGCTGTAACTGTCGAAAACTACAACATTCGCGAAGCGCCAGCGCGAATCGAAAATACCATAGAAATTAGAAACAAAGCAACATAATCAATGCGGAAAGAGAAACAGTCTCAAGCCGTTTCTAAACGATTCACACGACTATGTAGTACTCACCATCACTATGCTTGCGTGTAAAAAGATGAAGTCTCTTTTGCAATTCTCCAATGCCAACTCTCTATGAACCCTCATTCCGTTTTCAGACTGATCGTGACGGCGACGTGTCCTGATCATTGGAATCGTGTTCGACTGCCCGACAACGCCGACTGCCCGGGAGAAGAAGTGGCTATCAAGGAAGTGGAGAAGAGGGCCGAAGAGTACAAGGTCACGTCCCGCCTACAGAAGCGCGTGTGAACTGTGAAGCGAAGAAATCGGAGATGTTGATGTTAATAATAATAGTTTATCCATATTTTATCAGTCATCAAACGACACAAACATCCTAGTGCCGGTTAATAACAAATGGTAGTTTGGCAGAGTGATGACTGCGACAGAACCTTTTAACACCCAAACGTGTATAGAAAAGGTCCGTCAATCTTAGAAACAGATACAAGAACGTCTGAAGTTAGTAGAGAGAAAAAGCCAACTACTTTCAAAGAATCGTGAATGTTTATAGTCGCCTCCTGGTGGATAGTTTCTGTTATTGCCAGCCGGGTCAGTTGGCGAAACTCGGGTTCGAGCGAGAGAGGCCAGACAGCGCGGGCAAATGGTCGAGTGTCGCGCGGCCTCTTTGATTCGCGTGCCGGCTTCTTTGATCAATATTATCGTTTGAAAGCGCGCGTTTGGGTCTCCTCACGACTAGAAGATAGATCGAATGCGACTAGAGGGTAGATCGATTTTCTACCGTAATCTGGCGAACTATCTCCCAAAATAATAGTATATGTTTCTGATTACTGTCAATTTGTCATGTTAATCTTATTTTCATCCCTACGTATGTCATATATTCTTACTTGAGCATCATTGTATCTCTTCTTTGCAAGAAGTTATGATCGATCGGCCACCATGTCCTTCCTTCATTCGTATGAACTTCAACATTAGTTCATACACTCAGAAAGAAAAGTTCATTGAACGTTGCAAAGAACTATACTTAGCATATATAGTTAATTGTTATTCTACTAGTTTTATAAATATTCAAATCTACAAAACTTTTTTGGGAAATTTTCAAACAAAATACGGATTGAAATCTAAAAGAAAAATGAAACATTTTGTTGAAACAGTGTGGACATAGGTAGATCGATCTACTTCACTCGCTTCTCGCGCGCTTTTAGTCCATGCGACCCGAGACCCACACACACATTCAGTCGAACACCGAGCACCCTCTTGTGCGGTCTCCTCCCCCTCCCCCTATTTTATTCTTGTTTATTAGAAGACGATAGAATGATCAATGCCCTTTTTTCAAGTATGATTTCAATGCCTCTGTCCTACCGGCTCATCACTGATGATGGTCCCGGCCGATAGGATCACACATTCGGTCTGGTGAACGGGACCGAAACCGGATGTACGCCATGCTAATTACATGTACTATTTCCTGTATAATTTTGTCTAATGTATACATATGCATTATCTATAAAAATGCTTGCGTGAAGAGTAAGTAACTGCTAGAGTCAACTCAATGCACACGAATATCTGTTTAAGACCCTGTCATCGAGAGGGACTGATGTGAAAAGTGAATTGAATTTTGAATGTGAACTAAGAAAAAAAGGACTCACCATTGAGAAATAAAAATAAATAAAGGGCATGTTTGTGAAAGTGTTATTCGTGTTTTCTTTTGCTGAATTGAGTTGACTTAAGCAGTTACCCTGTAGGCAAGCATTTTTTTATAGAATGATCAATGCAAGTATTAGGTATTTCCAACTGCATCGGCATCATCAGTGACGGGCGCAATTGTCAGTTTATGGGACGACGGTGAGTGTGGTCGAGATTTAAAGTGAATGCATTACTGAGGATAAGTTTTTTAAATGAATCAGGTAAGGGATGCATCCGGACAATGTAGTATTGAATTGATCAATGTTACTTGATCGTAAAGATGGGGTCAGTTTCGTTCTCTTCAATGAAAACGAGGATTGAAGTGGGATTAAAAACGAAAACATTTTTTTCTAATGTTCACTAATATAAAACATAAAATATGGTTTTGTTGACGAAAGCAATAAAGGCATTATCCTAAAGACAATCGCTGTCCGGGTATATTTTTTAAACCATTTTTTTGATTTTTCAGAGGTTCTTAAAAACGCAGCGTTGAATGTGTTTTCAGAGAGAATGACACCGCGACGTGTCCTGTTTCCAGTAGATCCGCGTTGATTTGAAAGACAATTCTGCCTGCCTGGAAGAAGAAGAGGCTATCAATCAAGTTATGAAGAGAGTCCAGCATTACAAGCCATCCGGTCTGTCAAAACCTATGCTGCGTGGATGACGTGTGCGAACCGCAAAAAATCGTGGTTGTTGACATTCAAAATGTGACGTCTTGTTACTGTAAATGTGCACACTCCGATCGATGCTTAAGGGAGGTTCTTAGATGAAATTTGACCCAAGTTATGGGTCAAAGAAGGGTAAGTTTCTCGCTGTTGGACTGGGGGTCACGTTTTGAAACTCAGCTTTAACTTTGGTCATACTTTACCCACACCCAAAACTTTGCCCAAGAGAGCATGGAGCGCTGAAGAGAGTTAGACAGAAAAGGTGGGGGTGGGTAAAGTTTTGCACAAAAAGCATCTTAGAACCTCTTTAACTGAACCGGGAAAAGAGATCTACAATAATGTAGTAAGTATAGAATGTATCATAATCATCAGAATAATCGACTGTCAGTCCAGAGTCATTGGTTATTGATATTAAAAGAAAATGTAGAGTCGATAGTAGAGAAGTACATACCCTGATGTGTAACATACAAAAAAACCTATGAGTGGCTAACTTCTGTGATAAGTTAAATCGTGGTTGTTGGTATTCGACTGTTTGTGTGAGGATTATTTGTCATTCAGTCGAGGTAAAGAAGATCAGTGTCTGAAGTGTCGTGTCTGCTGACAACAAACAAGTGGGGTCGTTTAGTTACTGTAATGAGCTCACTGAAGTGTGACAACATTGTGGAATACATATGTACAGTGGCGGCCAAAAAGGTATCACTTTTTGGTTTTTGCTCTCTAAAACTATTCAAATGAAAGATAGAGCTCCCATCTTTCGCACACCGTTTTCTGGACTCCATTCGGACCTAATACCATGTTCAATATTCATCCCCCTCTCAACTCTGTATTCACAAAATCATCATTTTCTCGTTTTCAACTTTGAAAACTTCCTGTGACCAAACCACACTTCCAAAAAAGTTCTATCCACTATTTTTGGGTATAACCTATCAATGGGCATCCAAAAACACCTTGATTTCATATTACATGATTAATTACTTGAATTTAAATGAGCAATAAAGAAACAACATCAAATAATTGCAAAACTCTAATTTTAACAAAGCCTACCTATACTTTAAAATTATATGATGGTCTGAAACTCTCTCAGTACTTTGTTGGGTATCCCTTGTTCACGAGAACGGCCTGGCAGCGGCGGGGCATCGAATCGATAGGCTTGTGGAGAGTCGCGGCACTAGTCACCCAGTTCAATGTGTGCGGCACTACGGTATCTAACGCTAACGTGTTCGAAAAATACTCCGACGCTCACGATATATCTCTCCTGAAAAGTTCTGGTCGTCCTAGAACTTCTATTCGCACTATGTATCTAAACATTTTCCGGATCACGCGAGAAAACCTGCGGGCGACCGCACCGCGCACGAGATCTTTCTCAATCAATCAGAGATCGTTCTTGAGAACGTTCTCAGAGGTTTTCAAGAAGGTGCGGCCCTGGATTCGGCAGACTCCTAGTCGGAACTACGTCTTCCAGAACCACTCTTTCAAGCACTTCAAGATCGGTTTATTTGAAATGTCTAATTTCGTCATTGCACCATCTTCTCTTAAAACGTGTTCAACAAGGACAAGTGGAGAGTCATGAAGTGGCCGAGCCAGTAGCTGGATCTCAACTCGATCGAGCACCTCTGGGAAGAGCTCGATCGATGAATTCGCAAGATTCAGGTCTAGAAAGCGGACAAGAAGTTCGAGTTGCTCGAACAGGAGTGAAAGAAGATCGATCTCGCGACCCTTCACAAGCTGATCGATTCGACGCCCCGCCGCTGCCAGGCCGTTCTCGTGAACAAGAAACACTTAACGAAATACTGAGAGAGTTTCAGACATATCATTGTATAGTATAGTTAGGCTTTAGGAACCACAACGTGAGTTGCAGAGAGCCCGGCGAAATCATGTAACATTTTCTCACTGGACACATGACGTGCTCTAATTAGCATAGAACGATTCGCCATTTCGCGCTGATTCTAACGGTATCTTATTTATGGGATCATGTACCCTGTAAAGTAGTTAAAATCGGTAAAAAGTGATACGACGACGTCATATTTCTTTGATCTAGCCGCCATCGCTTAAAGTGAGTAATGAAAAATGCCAACATAATAGACGTATTTCAACAAGTACGTATTGATTACAGTCAAACAAAACCCAGTGGTACTATTATAAACGAATATGTTCATTATTCAACTATCGATGACGTCATCTGTGCTTTGATCTAGCCGCCCTCTGTCGCACTTTCCCTATGTGAGCGCGCGCTCTGGGGCGCGGCGCCGTGCGGAATTAGAGCGGAAGTGAACGATGAACCCTATGAACATTATATATTTTTGAAATCAGCTTGAAATGAACTACATTAATGAACTTCTTGCTATACCATATCCAAATATTTGAAAATCTCATTGTGGTTCCTAGTTAGGCTTTGTTAAAATTAGAGTTTTGCATTTTTTTATGTTGTTTCTTTATTGCTCATTTGAATTCAAGTAATTAGGCATGTAATTTGAAATCAAGGTGTTTTTGGATGCGTATTGAATGGTTATACCCAAAAATGGTGGGTAGACTTTTTTTGGAAGTGTGGTTTGGTCACAGGAATTTTTCAAAGTTGAAATAGAGAAAATGATGATTTTGTGAATACAGTAATCCGCCTACTGTAACCGAGAGAATAGAAGGGGATGAATATGGAACATGGTATTAGGTCCGAATGACGTCCAGAAAACGGTGTGCGAAAGATGGGAGCTCTATCTTTCATTTTAATAGTTTTAAAGAGCAAAAACCAAAAGGTGATACCTTTTTGGCCGCCACTGTACATTTTGTGCGTTCGTTTTGATTTTCTTTTAAATTTTGATTTTGCTCAAACATAGTGTACTGTGCGAATCGCTTTACATTTCTGATCATTATAATCATTTCTAATCATAACGATGTGTAAAATACACGCGTCACATGACCACGACAAACACAAATTCGAATTATTTTTATTGATTACTTGACTAAATGTTCAGTTAAGTTTTGCTTGTTGAATGTGACGCAAACCAGTCACTTTACAGTTTTTACACATAACAACTGCATTATACTCACGTGACTGACTCGCTTAAACACAAACAAAACATACAAGACATGTCACATAAACATAAAACGTCGAAAAGCCACACTTGTCATTTGAATTGACGATCGAAACGAGGCTCTTGCGTCCTACACAGTCTGTCTCTTGAAGTGCTCCAATTGCATGGCGACCTCTGTCTGTGCCTCCTCTTCGCTCGGACACGGATCAGCCAGAAACAGCAGGATCCACTGGTCCGCACACATTCCCGGCGAGAGGCTGCAATGTTAAGTTGATGATCGTATCATTTGCTTTGTGACTGGCAATAATGATTCAAATTATAAAGCTATTTTTATGCACACATAACTCCTTTAAAGATACTTGAAGCTTGTGTGATATTCGCGATTCATGTCAACTTTGGTGGTGTGCTGACAATGCGTGTCAGTTTTCCCATGTCAGTTAGAAAGGTGTCACTTTCAGAAACTTGCCAAGATATGGATTGAGATTTCACTTTTCCGAATCCACTCACCGTGTGCCGAGGAACTTGCAGTTCCGGTCGTCCGAGACGATACCCACACACTCGCTGTCATTTCGGCGCTGCCAATCTGAAAAACTATAGGTTAATAAGTTCAAAACTCAAAACTGTATAAAGGAATTAGAAACATATGAATGTAAAGCGATATCAGACAGATATAAATCACGCCACAGTAGCAATTAGTGATATCAAACAGAATGTGAACAGCTGAAACAGGATTAATCAAAGGTAGAGGTAGTTCCGACTCAAAAAAATCGGGGAGAGGAGGCAATTTTTTTACCTTTGATAAAAACAAGATTCAAAAGTGAGAAGCAAACATGAGAAGAGGGAGTCGAAAAGTGTGGTCAGCGCCTTCCAAACGCGCTTTTGAACAGACTGTTTCGTCGTGTTTCGAAGGCGTTTCGAAGTTGGTAGTGAAAACACGTGCATATGAGAGAACAAAGTTGACTCACTGGCGCAGCCGGCAGCACACTCATTCCGGTCGTACGCCTTCTCCTCCTCGTTCGATAGGATCACCTCCAGACATGGTTGCTCGCCGTTCAGACGAATAAATGTAGTGCGCTATGAAGAAGAATGATTATTTATCACAGTCAAACCAACTGCGCCACAGAACTGACATGTACGAAAAGATGACATGAAATACTTATCATTGTAAAAAAGTACTTCGATCTGCTCTGCTCGGTAACTGTGCGTTATTGGCGCTACGCAATAACGCCGTATTGTTCTGATATTTCCCACAACATGCGACTTATATACGTCTTTTTGAACCGTTACGTTCCTGTTTTTACTAGCTACCCTGCTTGCACCACACTGATCAGCAATCAACACATTTGAGCGTATCGTATCGTAGTCAACTCACCTTCACTCCGGTAGTGGTTGCGGATGTCGCTATGGTGTTGGTAGCCTAGAAATACACAGTTGAACTGGACAGCGAATAGAGTAGTATAAATAGGAAAAAAATGGGCTTGGCGAAAGCTAACAAGAGACCCTCTCATTTACTACCACTTACCACAATGACAAAGGAGACGATGAAAAGAAACAGCATTTGCGAGCAAAGGCTACTGGCAAGACTAAAAATGTTTATTCCTCCTCTATATTTGCAACTAGTGGTCCATGGTGACTCTAACGTGGCTGAGCAGAAGTCACGTTCAGTTAAATGTGAAAAGTCCACGTTTCATCCACACACACTTCGTATTCACTGCTTTCGGCGCGTATATGATACATTATAGAGACTGACATTCAGGGTAAATTGGGCGCGTTGCCAGCGTGACGATTTCGCCTCTCGGCAAGAGCCAGCGGGAGAGAGAGGGAGAGAGATAGAGATAAGATAGAGAGAGAAAAAAGAGAGAGAGACGCGAGTTTTGTTTTAAATTCTACTTGCAGATCGACACTGGCGACAGATCCAGAATCAAATTCGCACCGATCCTAATCTATAAAGAAAAATAAATTATGAAACAAAAGTTTAATACCCAAAAATATGTTCGCTGGTTAGGTCTGCACATCTGCAGCTGGTCGCTGATTCGCTGAAAGACCCGCTCACTAGCCCCGCCCACGCGCGCTCATTGGTTCGTGATGCAGAATGTGTGCAGGAGAGCGCGATATTGTGCACACTGTTTGTGATTTGCGTAGTCGTTCACGCGAGGTGTATTGTTGTTGTTATTGTTGTTGTTTGTTAAATCTGTTGCTTTACTTTGAACAAATACTGATAGTTTTTTTGTGAAACTATCAGTAAATTAACATTAATACATGATACAATGATGCATAGATTGATACATTAAAGTAAAGGAACAGTGGCGCATTATTTTCGATTTTGGATCATAACTTGACCCATTGGAATGCAAAACATACGAAAAAATAACGATTCAAAGCTGTTACCGCGTTACCACACCAATTACCACAGACCGTCCCGTTACCACACGAAAATAGGCGTTCAAATGTGTGTTTTGGCGGGAAGCCCAATTGTCGCGGGGCCGATCGATATTGTGATCGCTTTCGCAATGAAGTCAGTTTTCGGGAAGGGCAGCGGTCTTTGCGCGTGATGACCCAATGAGCTGCGTGGCGCAGTGGAAAAGACCGTGGGCTATCACTCTCGCAGCCACGGGTTCGATTCCTGTTTGCAACTTTGCCTGAAACATACATGCACCTCGGTGCGTTGTAATTTCGTGCAAATTTGAAAATTTCATTACCACACGGTTCTGATATACATACGCCTCTGTTCTCTGTTCCTTTCACATTTGAAATTTTTTTTTTCGAAATTCAACAAAAGGACATTCATTCTCTTATGAAAAGTACAAGCGTAAAGTACCTTTGTTTGGGTATATCTCAATTCAACAAAAGCCCATGCAAAAAAAACTATTATTTTATTATAAACTATAAACACAAACCTGCTCTCTCAAAACGATCATGAATACATTGACAATCAAATACCAAGATGAATATACCGTTGCACACACACATTCTATCACTCACATTCTATCAACCCGTTCATCAAATAAGTCATCTATCGAAAAGCTCTTGTATTTGTTCACATTCAAAAATAATGAAAACATCATGGTAAACTAAACGATAGTTCTATAGCTGTTTATTGGTTCTCACAATACTTTCATAAGAAAGAAGAAAATATATTATATAGTCCTTATTGATAAATTATCGATAAAGTATACGTTACTACATATCGTTTGAGAGCAGGTTTGTGTTTATAGTTTAGAATAGAAATAATAGTTGTTTGCATGGGCTTTTGTTGAATTGAGCAAAAACCCAAACAGAAGTACTTTACGCTTTACTTTTCAAAAGAGAATTATATATTCGGATTGTAGACTAGCGCTTCGGCGCGCTGCCGCGCGCCTTTGCACTAGTTCATAAAAGAATAGAAAATAGTCTAGATAAATAGTTGCATGGTAAACTACGATCTCAACACGAAAAAAAACTCTGTCCATTTTGACGCAAAGGTAACAACAACATTCTAGACACAGTTCCATGCATTCTTTTGTTTTTTCTCACGTCTCTGCGTCGACCACATCACTTTTTCTAGAAACAGTTCAATGCTCTCTTCTGTTTACTCTCACGTCTCTGCATCGATCACATCACTTTTCTAGAAACAGTTCAATGCTCTCTTCTGTTTATTCTCACGTCTTTGCATCGATCACATAACTTTTCTAGAAACAGGTCTATGCTCTCTTTTGTCTACACTCACGTCTCATCATCGATCACAACAGTTTTCTAGAGACAGTGCTATGCTTCTTCTGTTTACTCTCACGTCTCTGCATCGATCACATCACTTTTCTAGAAACAGTTAATAATAATATTTATTACCGCGTATACTATATATATGAACACAGGACAAACACATAATTAGAGTGAATACGGCATTGGAAAATAAATAAACACAAAAATAGGATAAAACAGATAACACAGGTTCCCAAATGAGCACTCATCTAATTTTGGACGGAGGGAACAAATGGGGGTTATCTAGGAGGTACGATTTCACTGTTTGATGTTTCGCAGATAAAATGATGTTGTTGGGGAGTGTGTTCCATAGTGCAAAAACCCTACTGAAAAACGTGCTGCTCTTTAAAGTTGTGTCAAAGCAAGGAATCAGGCGCCACCCATGAGAAACACGAGACCGGGAAGGTACAATGTTGAAGAGGCCAGAATACTCTAGACTAGTGCGATTAGTCATAACCTTATGAATATACGCAATATCGTTTATTAAGCGTCGCTCTTCGAGCGTTTGGAGACCTAATAGCTGGAGGCGTTGGGGATAAGTGAGCGAGAAAAAGCCGGCACGGTGACATATTCGGCGCGTAAAATGTCTCTGTACCGACTCAATCAGATTCACCGACCCCACATCTTTAGGATTCCATAATTCTGTACAATACTCAAGTTTGCACCGAAAATAGGTTACGTATGCAACTTTAAGAACAGTGAGATTGCGAGTACGATATACGCGCAGAAAGTCGTTTATGGAGTGAAGCGTATTCTGAACAATGTTGGAATAGTGATCGTCAAAGACAAGAGAACTGCTGATAGAGACGCCTAAATCCCTGACAGTATCGGCAGGGGCGAGAGTTGTGCCGTGTGCGGAATACTCATGCCTGGGATTACGACGTCCTATATGCAGTATCTGTGTTTTCTGAGTAGATATTTGTAAACCCCACTGAAGGGACCACCATGCGACTAAATCAATTGCCACTTGAAATTTATGCTGGGCGGAAGGATCATTCGCATCAAATGCAAAGGAAATTTTCATATCATCGGCGTAAAGCGCACACTCAACATAGTCGGGAAGATTGGAGATGATATCATTAATATATACATTGAACAGTATGGGACCTAGGCAAGACCCCTGTGGTACACCACAGTTGACAAGCCGTGGAGAGGAAAGCTCATCACCGACCATTACTTGTTGGCGACGGTCGGTCAAGAAACTTCTAATCCATCCCAATACGTTACCGCGAATTCCCAGCGAATGCAACTTTTTGTATAGCAAGTTGTGATTAATAGTATCGAATGCCTTCTTGAAATCAAAGTATATACAATCGATAACCATTCCATTAGATAGGTGTTTCAACCAGTGACTATGACACTCAATAAGTTGAGCGTTTGTAGATCTATTCTTGCGAAAGCCAAATTGCCTAGGTGTGAGAAGCGAATTCCTCTCAAGAAATTCCGTAATTTGCTTGACGCATATGCGTTCCAGAACTTTCGCAACACTACTTATAAGGCTGATAGGCCGGTGTTGAGTGGATCATCACGAGCCCACTTTTTATAAAGAGGTTTTATATACGCCAGTTTTCAAATCTCAGGGACATTGCATACGGAAGTAGACATTGAAAAAAGAATAGAGAGTGGGACCGAAATCGTATCAACCGTATTTTTCAAAAAGGCATGCGAAATATTGTCAGAGCTCGTGTTCATTTTAGATGCTAGTTTGGAAATAGTTTTGTGTACATGTGCGTACGAAATCTCAATAATGGAGAGCTGACTGACAGCACAAGGAAGGGGCGCACCCGCAGGGATAGGACCTCGCTGCGAAAAGATCGCATCAAAGCACTCTCCGAACAGCTCCGCCTTCTCCCTCGACCCGTGAATCAACTCACCCTCACGAGAGAGCGAGGCGACACCATCACCAGGAAACAGTTTGGCGCGTACATCCCGAAATAGCGCGCGCTTGTTGCCACCATTGATTAATCTCGCCTCGCGTTTGCAGTTCCAAGAGAATAACGCCTTTCGTTGTTTATTTTGTGCTCTGTCCGAAGCACGGCTGGAAGGCTGTCTAATCGAATACTTAAGAGCTGCGCGTTTCAGTTTGAGAATATGACTGGGAAAGTTAGTATTTTTATACGGGGGCAGAACGGGAATGTGAGTGTGGATGAGGTGTTGCATTCGCTGGTTGAAAAGCGCGGTAGCCTGTTCTAATGTCAGTCCTATAAAGTCAAGTGTCCAATCAGTACAAGCAATGGTTTTGTTTATTTCATTCCAATTCGCCCTCCGATATGCGAAACGCGGCCTCTCTCCAGCGGCCTCACTCACCCCGAGTCGCAGCCGATACTCAACGGGCAAGTGATCGCAGACAGAAAAACGCGGCATCACACGGACACATTGGAAAAGCGATATGGAATCAGTGAGAACGATGTCGAGAGTGTGCGCCCTTCGCCCCACTCGTCTCACCATCGTCGCATGGCGAACCATTTGAGAAAGGGAGTGGAGTGAGACGAAGTTCATCAAAGATCGATCAAACGCCTCAGTCGCCCGGAACGAATTCCAGTCGACCGATGGCGCATTGAAATCTCCTTGAATTATGTGACTATGGCTATCAGGTAAGAGAAGTGACTGAATTTCATGAATAAGTTTTGTTCCTGCTAGCTTGATTTGTGGCGATGAGCCAGGTGTGCGATATGCAGTAATCAATCGCAGTGGGCGAGACATCTTTAAAACATGTGAGGAGAGAATGTCGATGCAAACTAATTCGCAAAGATTATCAATTGACATGGATAAAATGTGTTTTACAGAAAGGGAAGAGTGAGTGAGCACTAAAACGCCTCCAGCATGAGTCTTGCGATCCGATCGATACATGTTATAGCGGCCATTCATACAGAGACTACTCATATTATCTTCAACATTGCACCAACTTTCGGTTATCGCGAAAACAATAGGTTTAGCCTGATTCAATAGCATATCTAAATCATACAACTTATTCCGAACTGAGCGCGCGTTTAGCAGCAGAAAATTTGCACATGGAACAACACTAGTGATTGGGGAAGGGGAAAACTGCGAAACATCAAAACAGTAGAACCGACCTGAACAACAGTGCTAGCGGGCCGGGGGCAGAAGTCCTAGTCCATGGCAACGTCGGCATCTCCAGCGGTCTCTTCAAACGGCTCGCCCGATTCACCCTCGCGCACCTTCTTCGGGATCTCCTCTGCAATCGGCGAGAGCAGTACTTTGGACAAGGTGCGCTTCACAGCGGACTTGCGGACAGACAGAGGGTTAGAGGACGAGCGAGGAGCGGTCTTCCTTCCACCCCTTCCCTTCCCGCGCCCCCTGCCACCCGGGCGGCCGCGGGAAGAGCGAGCGGTGGGGGGAGGAGAGAGAGATGGCGGCTGCGGGGTCACGGCGAGAGAGTGCGCGGGAGGAGAGGGCTCAGACGACGAGGCGGCCGCAGGCGACCCAGCAGCGAGGGAAGGGGGGAGATGGTCGGCCACAGTCGGCGAAACAGTTAAATAATTTCTTCTGTCTACTCTCACGTCTCCGCATTGATCTCATCACTTTTCTAGAAGAAGTTCTATGCTCTCTTCTGTCTTCTCTCACGTCTCTGCATCGATCACATCACTTTTCTAGAAACAGTTATATAATTTCTTCTGTCTACTCTCACGTCTCCGCATCGATCTCATCACTTTTCTAGAAGAAGTTCTATGCTCTCTTCTGTCTTCTCTCACGTCTCTGCATCGATCACATCACTTTTCTAGAAACAGTTATATAATTTCTTCTGTCTACTCTCACGTCTCCGCATCGATCTCATCACTTTTCTAGAAGAAGTTCTATGCTCTCTTCTGTCTTCTCTCACGTCTCTGCATCGATCACATCACTTTTCTAGAAACAGTTATATAATTTCTTCTGTCTACTCTCACGTCTCCGCATCGATCTCATCACTTTTCTAGAAGAAGTTCTATGCTTTCTTCTGTTTTCTCTCACGTCTCTGCATCGATCACATCACTTTTCTAGAAACAGTTAAATAATTTCTTCTGTCTACTCTCACGTCTCCGCATTGATCTCATCACTTTTCTAGAAGAAGTTCTATGCTCTCTTCTGTCTTCTCTCACGTCTCTGCATCGATCACATCACTTTTCTAGAAACAGTTATATAATTTCTTCTGTCTACTCTCACGTCTCCGCATCGATCTCATCACTTTTCTAGAAGAAGTTCTATGCTCTCTTCTGTCTACTCTCACGTCTCTGCATCGATCACATCATTTTTCTAGAAGAAGTTCTATGCTCTCTTATGTCTACTCTCATGTCTCTGCATCGATCACCTTTTCTAGAAACAGTTATATGCTCTCTTCTGTCTACTCTCATGTCTCCACTGCAGTAACAAAATTTTTCTAGAGACAATTCTGTGGTTGACAGTTCTCACGTCTCAGCTTCTGTCAAAAACAATTATTTAGAAACAGTCCAATGCTATATATATCTTGTATACTATCACTTCTCCTCTGTGGTCACTGTTATTTTCAAGAGAAAGTTCTATGGTCCCTTCTGTCTACTCTCACGTCTCCGTGGCGGTGAAAACTATTTTCTAGATACAGTACTATTATCTCTGTTGCCCACTCTCACTCTCAAATTGTACAATGCTCTCACATTCTGATTTTTTTGTCGCTAGAATAAGCAAGTATTACATCAAATGTTATTTGCGCTCGAGAACGAAGCGGGGTAGCAATTTATGTATAAAAATATGAATCAACATCAATTACAGAACTCAGTCATTATTCAATCACAGTCTTCGTAATTTGGATTGAGTCTTGCACTTGATGCTCACCTCACCTCACTTTCATGCTTTACTGAACTGCTCTAAATACAAAGCGTTTTTCAGTAATAACGAGATCATAACAGTCTCGATAAAACAATGTTCTATTAACAAAACGAAAAAAAAGAAAGAAGAAATATATGTCTACAATGCAGTGACCTTTTCATGCGACGGCTGACAGAAAGCACGCCGGCTGACACGCCCCTCGCATAACCTGCGCTTGCTGTAGAAGTATGTAGTATGAAAGAGGATGACAATGAAAGTTTTTTTCTACAACACTATGTACCCGATCAATCACTGTTTTCAATCCATATTTATATAATATACATACAATCCATACAATGACCTCGTTGCCACGGCTGAGAGAAGATACGCGGGGGGGGGGGGCGCCCTAAGTGTTGTGCGCATGTTTTAAGTAGTTTGATAAAGTTTGAAGTTTGTTTGATCTTCACAAACTATCATATAACTACTGAACTCGTCTTGCAAAACTTTCCTTGTGTTTTTTTTCAATCTTCAACTCCTCGTTTCGTTGAAGTTATACGTTGAAGATAGAAAATTCGTCTTTTTCTACTGATCAATCTATTAATGAAATTATTTTCACGTGTTTCTATCAAACTAACGCACCACTATGTGGATATGGGTCAGTAATTGCGAATGCCAACTAATTGACATAGATCTGTTGACCTCGCGACTGGTAGCGAGCAACCCGGAGGGCGCGACCCCAGCAAGTAACGCGCGCTCAAAAATGATGTAAAATCATATGAAGATAAAGTCCGATTATTCTGAAATTTTGACAGAAGGGCTTTTCTGCCCATGAAAGCTCAAGTTCACAAATTGGACCCTCTATCTCGTCTGTACGAAAAGTCGATCATTTTCGCCATTGTTGGTGACATAGTTTAGAATAGAAATAATAGTTTTTTTGCATGGGCTTTTGTTGAATTGAGATAAACCCAAACAGAAGAACTTTATGCTTGTACTTTTTAAAAGAGAATTTTTTATTTGGATTGTAGAATGTAGAGGATGTTCCGCATCAAACAAGCAATACACCAGTTTCATCATCCCGGATCACTCCGTTTCCTCAGCTGAGTGCGTCAAACTGACAGTAATCAGACATAACATTTGAACATCAACATCTCCGATTTCTTCGCTTCACAGTTCACACGCGCTTCTGTAGGCGGGACGTGACCTTGTACTCTTCGGCCCTCTTCTCCACTTCCTTGATAGCCACTTCTTCTCCCGGGCAGTCGGCGTTGTCGGGCAGTCGAACACGATTCCAATGATCAGGACACGTCGCCGTCACGATCAGTCTGAAAACGGAATGAGGGTTCATAGAGAGTTGGCATTGGAGAATTGCAAAAGAGACTTCATCTTTTTACACGCAAGCATAGTGATGGTGAGTACTACATAGTCGTGTGAATCGTTTAGAAACGGCTTGAGACTGTTTCTCTTTCCGCATTGATTATGTTGCTTTGTTTCTAACTTCTATGGTATTTTCGATTCGCGCTGGCGCTTCGCGAATGTTGTAGTTTTCGACAGTTATAGCATTAAAAATATAAAGAAAGCTTTCTTTGAAAAAAGTGCTCACCGCTGTGACAGAAACTTGCAGCTGCGGCCATCACTGAGGATTCCGATGCAGATTCTGTCGTCCTTACGCCAGCTGGAAAAAAACTACATTTCTCTCCCTATCTTTCTCCCTCTCTCTCCCTCACTTTCTCCCTCCCTCTCTCTCTCTCTCTCTCTCTCTCTCTCTCTCTCTCTCTCTCTCTCACACACACACACACACACATACACACACACACACACACACACACACACACACACACACACACACACACACACACACACACACACACACACACACACACACACACACACACACACACGCACACACACACACACACACACACACACACACACACACACACACACACACACACACACACACACACACACACACACACACAGCACACACACACACACACACACACACACACACACACACACACACACACACACACACACACACACACACACACACACACACACACACACACACATACACAAAGGCATCCATTCGCACACTCTTCTTCTGAGTAGACCTCAATGTCATTTTGATCAAAGACCTAAAATTAGAATGAATAGCGTGAAACTGAAACAATGACAGACTTCGAAGCACGGCTGTTCTCCTTTGAGGCGGATAAATGTAAGTTGGACGGCTGCCTGGAAACACATATGCTACTTACATACAGATTATGAAGAAACTTATAAAGATGGTAAGAGACTACCGTATTCCAGTGTTGCCGGTTCAGATTATTTCGTAAGTGTAGTCGTTAAGTAGCGAGTTATGTAGGTAGGAGAGACCATATGTATGGCTACTGCAAACACTCACCGGACAGACTGCAGCCGCCAGTAGAACGAGACAAGAGCGCATGTCAGGAGAAGACCCAGTACTCGATTGACTCCCACTCTCACTGCTCTGACAAGAGTGTCTGTTGCTTGGGTGTAAGGTAGTTGTCTGGCAAGGAGGCAATCCATGGTAACTCACTCACACGTAGTCAAATGTGTCGGACGGACAGTGATGAAACTGTTATGTGACAGTTCGAATGCCTGCTTTTTCGGCGAAAACATTATCGTGTATTTTGAACATAACGTAAACTGAACGAAATGCATACTCTTTTTTCTTGGCGTTCATATCGCTACTTCGCTAAGTCTCTCAGCTTTCACTTAGTCCTGTGCTGAAGTGGTAACGCTCTCTCTTAGTAAGCAGAGGTCTGTGAGTTCATCTTTGGGTACCCACACAAAGTTTTTGAAAACACCATCGGATTGGTTTTGTTCTTGGTCTAACCACTATAATGTTTCTCAAGAAAAACTCATTTGCGGGCTTACTATATATTGGGTTTGAAACGAATTTCTCCAGTACAGTTTCTTACTGGTCGTTGTCGTATAGTGACGTGATGGAGTGGGCTAAAAGCTGATCTGAGTTGAAGATCATAGTTTTAAAAAAAATCAGTTTCTTTACGAATACGTAATGTTGTTGAGTATTCCATGCCAGTAAAAAGCAAATGGAAGATTTAGCTGATTGATCACAAGTAAGACACACATCGAACATGACCAACCACTACCGCTAACTCAACTATGTAGAGTTGATTTTCACATACAAGTTTGGTCCTACTTATGTGAGGAGATTTGTTTGGATTGATAGAAAAGTGCTTTTAACAAGAATGTCTCACTTGCATTCGAAAGATGCCTGTCATTAACTACTTCTAAAGTATAATGGTAAATCCTTTGTTTTCTCGAGTTAGAAAAGACCATGCTTGAGACTTGCAATTTCTTACCGAAAGGACCGTTGCCGTAATCTTGTAACACCACATTTCATTGTCCACATGCTTGCACGCGTATCCATTCAAATCTTGCCACTTGCAAGTTGTTTCAGATGATTGAAAAAAGGCTTCCGCGCGCTTTTTCTTGCTCGTTTTTGCCCGACATTCCACACACACACGCTGCCCACTGTAACCTATCTCTGCACGAGAGAGAGAGAGAGAGCGAGAGAGAGAGAGAGGGAGAGAAAGCGTCAATATGCGAGAGAGAAAGAGAGAAACAAGCTTCTTTCGAAATTGACGCGTCGCGCACAGCCGCCGCAACCAGTCTTTTTGTACTTTCGCACTCGCCAGACGGAATTTTTGGCTATGCCCTGCGGCGATCGAAGCGAGAGAGTGTAGACATTGAGAGACACAGACAGACAGACAGTTGCGAGAGTGTGGCGAGACGTGAGAGAAGCTGACGGCGAGTGGCTAGTCTGGGCGGACCGTCTGACCTCGACAGACTGCCGTATAAAAGCGACGCGGAAGAGGTGGGCAGGCATCAGTTGATCCATCAGCTCTTCTTCTCCCTACCATGAAGGTCGCCGTCGTTCTCGCCTCTGCCCTCGGAGCCTCCTCTGCCTTCCTCTTCGGAGGAGCCGGCGCCGGCGGTGGCTGCGGATGCGCGTGAGTACTGTTTACTTGTTTACATGCCTAGACAGTATTTCAAACTACAGTACTCCTAAGGCAGTAACGGCTAGATACGAAGTCGCTTATCTAGACAGTAGAATAATCTACAATACTGAGTGCTAGCAGTATCGACCACAGTATAGCAGATAAGCAGATTGCATGGTTACAATCCTCTCCTTCCAGTCCCCCTCCCCCTCCCGCTCCCTGTGGATGTGGCGGCGGCGCCGGAGGCCTCGCCCTGCCTCAGCTGCCGCCTCTCTCCCTGCCTAGCCTCTCGCTGCCGTCGCTCGGAGGAGGCGGCTCCGGCTGCTGCCCCCCTCCCGCCCCCGCCTGCGGAGGCGGATGTGCCGCCCCTCCCCCTCCCGCTCCCTGCGGAGGTGGATGCGGAGCTGCTCCCGCCGCCGGAGGATACGCTGTCGCTCCTGCCGCCGCCCCCGCCGGTGGCTACGCTACTGCCCCCGCTGTGGGAGGAGCCGGCTATGCCGCGCCCGCTCCCCTTGACGCCGGAGTCGGAGGAGGATACGCCGCCCCTGCCGCCCCCGCTGGAGGAGCCTACCCCGTCGGAAAGTAAACTGCCCAAGTTCCCCCGTGCCACTGTGGTGGCAACAATTTGTCTGTGAATAATGCAATAACTAGAATAAAGTATTTCACATTACATTTGTTTTCGGAATTGGTTGATCCCCGGGATTCGGAAAAGGCGATTTCTCTCTCATTCACTGCTATCAGCGCCGCATCTACTTTCGTTCTTCTTTATAGTGCGCAGCGCAGTCGCGGCGGGTATCTCATTCTCTCTTTCTTTCTCTCTCTCTCTCTCTCTCTCTCTCTCTCTCGTCAGGTTTCAGGGCGAATCAAGTGTGTTGCAAGTTCACGGCGAATCGAAATGCGCGGCGCGCCTGCGGCTAGTGCCTAGCAAGTACACCTATAGTCATGAACGAATCACAAACGGTTAGATCACCCCACACTGGAATGAATGTGAAAAACGCGACACCGATTTGGCAGACACGATTCATAGCAAGTACATTAGCTGTTTGAACTTGAAAAAAAAATCGTAAATAAACGAATCACTCAAACACCACACTAGAAACACAATCCGCCCATCGCACTCAAAACACTCTTTTTCGATCATTATTTTTGCGATCTGATGGTAATGATACTCTTTCAAGAAATCAAAGGCAACATCCACATCGAAGAATGCTAGAATATTTATATCATGCTCGCTTGTCACATTTGTACAGACACAGTGTTGGTTGCTTGGCAGCAGTCTACTTTCCGACGGGGTAGGCTCCTCCTCCTCCCATGGCGGGAGCAGCGTATCCACCGCCGCCTCCCATAGCGGGCGCGGCGTAGCCTCCGGCTGCAATCAGACAGTATCAATCAAATGATATGATTATTATCAATCCATGATGATTAGTGGAATGGAAAGATCCAAAAAGTATAAAGAGTTGTCGAAAACACACCTCCTCCGCCAGAGTATCCTCCTCCGATGGGGGCGCCTCCCATGGGCGCGGCAGCGTAGCCGCCGGCTACAATGGGGAAGGATTAATGTGAATCGAATCACTATACAATACATGTATTCAAAGAACATGCACATTAGAAAAACAGATCGTTACACTGTGTCTGTGCGAAAAATATACAATTCCATGTGTTACTCGAACAAATTATTGAATTACAATCGAACAGTTGAACAGTCGAACCGTTGAATTTGGTGAATCGTAATGTTTGAGTAAACCCACCTCCGCCACCCGAATATCCTCCTCCAATGGGGGCGGCATATCCTCCCACGGGTCCAGCTCCCATGGGAGCAGCCAGAGGGGCGGTGGCATAGCCGCCGCCTCCGCCGCCGCAGCCCACGGGGGCTCCTCCACAAGCGGGAGGGGGAGGGGGAGGGAGGGCGCTGCAATAGACGGGCAATTAGAGGGTTGTTTGTTGTTGAAGTGATAGTGATAGTTGTGATGTCGCGATGATACAGTTGTTGTTATGTGATGCTGATGCGATACAGTGGATTTAGTCGGTCACTCTCCTATTAACCCCCCCCCCCGCAAGACTAGGAGATAAGGGACTGTGTATTGGTGGTATGTGATATGAGTGGTGACACTCACGCTCCGCATCCGCCTCCGCAGGCAGGAGGAGGGGGAGGGGCACCGCAGCCGCAGGCCGGAGCGGGGGGACTGAACGGGTGTGTACTGTACTGCACTCAGCGAGAAAGACTAGTAATGACAGAATTACGACATTGTACGACAAAGTTTGAGGAAACGAGAGAGAGAGAGATAGTCAGATAAGTACTCACGCGCATCCGCCACCTCCTCCGAGACCCTGCAGGCAGGCCTGAGCAGCTCCAAAGGCAGACACGAGAACGACGGCAACCTTCATTGTAGGGAGAAGACTTGGAATCAACTGATGTCTACTCCGTTGCGCAACCGCTCCTTTATACCCGAGAAATTAACCTGAAACACCGCGCCGAAAACCATGCACCACGTTGCTTCGCTTGTTTTTCGGCCGTTTTTCAATCGTGATTTGGCGAACACACTCGTATAGCAAACTTTTGTCGACCAAACCCGCTCTTGCCTCAGGCGAATCTCTCTCTCTCTCTCATCTCTCTTTCTTTCTCTCTTCCTCTCTCTCTCTCTCTCTCTCTCACCTCTCTCTCATTTCGTTCAAAGGATCGGATCCAAGCACAGGCCAGAAATCGTAATGTGTGGTGGAAACCGAATGTACTTGTGGCGTTGGGGTATATAAGGAAAAAGTGAAGGGGGATAAGCAAGTTCTGCTGCACTCAAGTCACAAATCTACTGCAATGAAGGTGAGCCTATTTCTTCTCACTAACTCGAATGGTAGTCGAGTATTTTTCTCCTGCTCACTGTAGCTGTAGGAACGTAAAAGACATTTCAAAACGTATCCGAAACGTATGTAATTCTGAAACGAAACTCTGAAACGTATCAGGTCGCCGCCGTGTTCGCGTCTCTCGTCGGAGCCTCTTCGGCCTTTCTCTTCGGATCGATGGGAGGAGGAGGATGCGGATGCAGGTATGAGGGGGCCGATACGTTTCAGCGTTACGTTTTAGTCACAATCGAATTTTTTTGGTCAAGCGTGAACAGTTAGGTGTTATGTTTCAGCGCTGGTTTTTAACTTTTGTGCAGTGGCGGGTCGGTGATAAGACTATCACAATAACATCAGTCTCTTTGAATTCCATCATTATATACGCGTTCGTTGCAGCGCCCCGGCCGCGCCCGCGTGTGGCTGCTCTGCCCCTCCCGCCTGCGCCCCCGTCGAGCCGTGCGGAGCCGCCCCCGCGTATGCAGCACCCACCATGGCTGCACCCAGCTGCGGAGGCTCTTCGGGAGGGTGAGTCTCTCTCTCTCTCTCTCTCTCTCTCTCTCTCTCTCTCTCTCTTTTTCCCGCTCTTGCTGTTCTACAACCCGAGAATCAAAAGATCAAGGAATCAGCCGTTCACCTTTCAGCTACGCCACCGCCCCGATGATGTCGGCCCCGATGGCTCCCGCCTCTTCCTACGCAGTCGCCCCTTCTAGGTGAGAAAGGAGATGACGCTTACAAAACACTGTCTTGTCTCTTTCTCGAACGCATACTCCGACACCGATTCAGATGTTGCTGTCAGATGAGAATCCGCCAAAGATTCTGCACTATCGCACTATCCCCACAATGTGCATCTCATCTCCTTGTCGAACGTGTATTACACATGATATTTTCAGCTACGCCTCGGCTCCCGTGGCCGCGCCAGCCCCGATCATGATCGCCCCGGCGCTAGCTTACCCAACCGCCAGCGGAAACTCCTACGCCGTCGGCAAGTAGAGCCGCGACGCTACCGCCGTCGCACAAGCGACGCACACGCGCCGCGACCGCTCCGCATTCCACATATTTACCAAACGCCTCGCTTGCTGGAGGTGCAGAGAAACTATATAACTAATATGATAAAGTATATTTATCGATCGTGAATGTACAGACATCGCGGGTAAATCTGTCCGATCTACTTTCCGACGGGGTAGGCGTTTCCTCCGGCGGGAGCGGCGAAGACCGGGGCAGGGGGAGGGGCGGCGTAGGCGGCTCCGCCTCCACAGCCTCCAGCAGGGGCGCCTCCGCAGGGGGCGGGGGGAGGGGGAGCACCGCAGCCGCACGCGGGAGGGGGAGGGGGACTGAAAACAAAATGGGTGAGCACACAAACAAACAAGTGAATAAGTAAACAACTCACGCGCATCCGCATCCACCGCCTCCGGAAGATCCTCCGAAGAGGAAGGCCTGAGAGGCTCCGATGAGAGCGGCGATAGCGACGGCGACCTTCATTGCTGTTGTTCAACTGAAAGCTGATGCTTGCCGAATGGACGGATGCCTTTATATAGGCGCTAGCCAGATGATGCTATCGAGAGAGATATTTTGCATGAACTTGAATTTTGCTCTTCCACCGGGGCGCATAACCTGAATTAGCCCGGCGGGTCGATCAAGAAACAAAAAAAAAGATGATGGCAGCGGGTTTGCGCACTTGGAATTGGGATCAGTGTGATTAATGAATCTATTCACCTATGTATATCACGCAAAAAAAAAGGATCTGCTAGTGCAGGCCATGAGCTGATTACTGCAATCGACGTTTCTGATATGTAGCCGCTTGCAAGACCAGTGGAAAAAAACGGCAAAAACATGTTTGACCATTTTAAAACGGCTTACGTCTTTTCATCTTGCGAAACGAACACTCGAGACGCGAAGGGGAGAATGAAACCGAACTCGATTGTGCGACCTTGTCTTGTCGCGCGTTCGAGTCAAGTGAAAGTGAGAGTGAAAGTAGCATGAGAGTGGATGAGTGTCAAAGTCAAGGGCGCATGGTTATACATGATGATTGGAACTCGGAAGTCGGAAGAGCGGTGAAGTATGCGTATCATGTAACGGTATAAAAATGTCGAATATTGCTGCGTTTCATCCCATTTCTTCCTGCGGTACTTAAATTTCTGGAAAAAAATCTCTACGTGTTCGTTCAGGCAATTTTTGCACTGTTTTCATCATTTTACACGGTAAAAAACTTATTGGAATTATGAACTTTCAGCAATGGTGAAACTTCTCCTCTCTTTCTGGTCTCTTTTCTTCCCCGCTCACGCATTCCTGTTCGGCAACCTACTAGGCGGAGGAAGCAAGTGCGGCTGCGCCCCGCCGCCGTGAGTTGCACTTTTCGACTAACTTGCATATTTATTATTTGCATAAAATGTTTTCTCTGTCATTCCTTCCTCTGTTCTTCCTTTTCTCCCTATTCATTGTTCCCAACGTTCATATCTCTCTCCCTTTCCGTAATTCTCTCTCTCTCTCTCTCTCTCTCTCTCTCTCTCTCTCTCCCTCTCCCCCTCTCTCTTTGTTGCAAATTGGCACGTACACACTCTGTTCAGCATGAAAAATGCCTATCAAACGTACTATCAAACTTTCAGTCCGCGATGTGGCTGCGCCCCTCCACCCCCTCCTCCATGCATCCCTCCCCCTCC
>CAWZYM010000376.1:0-75000 GCA_963966185.1 Rhabditoides inermis | reverse complement strand
GTGTTTTTGCTACAGAGATCGGACTGTGTCATCTAAAGTAGCGGACAGACTCAAATCCTAGGGTCAGAAACAGCCTCAGACTTGTATCTGAGTGTCAGAAACAGGTTCAGATTTTGGGTCATATTTGCCTCAGATTTTGCCTCAGATTGTTTCACCAGCCTCAGAAATAGGGTAAGATTGTTGCTTCCCGCCGAAAGAGGCCAAATCTCGATTTGTCCCACTGCGAAATTGGGGACATGGTAACGGGCATTTTGCCAGTCAGCACACCGTCCAGGTTCAGAAAAAGCGCGCCAAGGATGGACGGCCCAGAAAGCAGCCATATCCTCAGATTCGCTGCGAGACCAATCTCAAATTCGCCACCTTTTGGCGGCAAGCAACAATCTGACCCTTTTTCTGAGGCTGGGGAGACAATCTGAGGCAAAATCCGAAGCAAAATCTGACCCACTTTCCGACCCTCAGATACAAATCTGAGGTGTTTTTGAGGCTAAATCTAGGCCTAGATTTGAGTTTGTCTTCCGCTTAATCTAATCAGGCAAATCTAGTTCTCAAGCGCCTACGTAACAGTTCTTCTTGGACGAACTGAAATCCGAATCCGAGTCAGGATACATACACCTTGAACCTTGATGGAATTCAAGAGAATATTGATCAAAGGGTGTGGTAAAATATTCAGGTTGCTGATTTCTATCACATTGGCACATTCGATTCAAAAGGAAATACTACTGTGAGTATAGCGTGAAAATCAGTAAACCGTCAGAGTTGGTGTTTTGGCTAATTATACAACCGATCCTGAAAGTCGTTGTTGTACCGTAGACGTAGACTCAATCAGCGGAGCCTCGCAGGCATTCTATTCCTCATTCGTCCTTCACGTGGAGGGCTCAGATGCGTAAGCAGGACAGTTGTTTGTTTACGGTTTTGGTCCCTCCTCCGCGTGCGGCTGCACTGCTCTTCCTCTTTCCGCTCCCCTCCCTTCAGAGGCGCCTGCCGGAAGCTGCGGTGACGGAGCCGAGCCGCCTACGCATCTCTTCCCGTTTACATTGTCGTCGCTACACTCATTGTTGTTGTTTTAAAACTAGTGTATATTTTACTCCAGCGGAAGTAATCGTATACGCAGATGAGGTAGACACTGAGCGTAACACCAAAGTCTGAACCCATCGGAAAGTAAATCACCACCCACTGATTGCTCCCTCGATCAACCAGTGACATGTGAACACGATAAGAATGCGAATATTTATGAGTAGTAGTCGTCATGCGTATATACAGACAATCTAGCGAGTCGGCTGCTGCAGGCGCGTGGATCACTCTACTTTCCGGCAACGGGGTAGGCTCCGCCAGCCGGGGCGGCGTAAGCGGGAGCGGCCATGGGGGCCGGGGCAACAGCGTAGCCTCCCGAGGGGGCTCCTCCTCCGCATCCGCCTCCACAGGGAGCGGGAGGGGGAGGCGCGGCACATCCGCCTCCGCAGGCGGGGGCGGGAGGGGGGCAGCAGCCGGAGCCGCCTCCTCCGAGCGACGGCAGGGAGAGGCTAGGCAGGGAGAGAGGCGGCAGCTGAGGCAGGGCGAGGCCTCCGGCGCCGCCGCCACATCCGCACGGGGGAGGGGGAGGGGGACTGAAGTGACGTCATGAGGAAATGGGTAAACAAGTAAGCACTACTGAGTAGAATTGTATAGAAGTGTGTATGAGAGAGGGATAGGGTAAGAGAGATTGACAGCCATACAAAGTACTCACGCGCATCCGCAGCCGCCTCCGCCGCCGCCTCCGAGGGATCCGAAGAGGAATGCCTGAGAGGCTGCGATGGACGAAGCGAGAACGACGGCGACCTTCATTGTGGAGAACGGAAGAGTTGTGTGGATCAACTGATGCCTGTCTCGGCTCGATTTCAGGCTTTTATAGCGCGTGTTTCAGGGGCGGATGGCGCATCGAAATCCGATTTTTCGGTTTGTGCAATAGCCGCGCGCGTGTGTTTTTCAAGTTTGATATGAGGCGGATTTCATAAGAGGTAGGGGTGATTGATGAGAAGATGCGAACGCAACCACTGGCATTCGCTCGAAAGTCGCTTGCTAGGACCATGGTTACGAGTGTCACATGCCCGGAAGTATGTGACTGTACCAACCATTAGTGGTTCAACTGTCTACACACAGGCGTGATGTATGTAAACGTCGTTCTCTAAACTACACAAAAAATCACATGCATTTCAATTGCAGTAAAGAAAACAATGCGTAGAGTTTATAGTACAAGCAGTCAATATGTACAGACAGTCAAGTATGTTCTGTTATGGAAACAATCTAGAAAGAATAATTATTAGCGAGTATCCGTGATAGTGTAGACATGTTGAGAGGTGAAAACTCAGCATCCACAGGCGGGAGGAGGAGGAGGGGCGCAACCGCCGCCGCACGACGGAGCAGGAGCAGGGGCGGAGCAGCCGCACGACGGAGGAGGGCTGGAAGGAGGAAGGTCCTTCTCTCACTCCCTCTTCCTCTTTCCTCTTTCTCTCTCTCTTTCTCTCTTCACTCACGAGCATCCGCATCCGGACGAGCCTCCGGACGACCCGAAAAGGAACGCCGAGGAGACGGCGACGACAGCGGAGAGAACGGCGAAAACGCGCATGTTCAGAACAAATTAAAGGGAGTGTACACTATGAATTTCGAAGTTGAGTTAGCACCGGGATGTGAACATATGTTGAAAATGATGTACTTTTGTCAATACAACTATGTGTCGGAGATACCTATAAGTCGGTGAAAAATTCTGTTGAACATTGAAAATTGGCATTAATTGGCACCAATTTCTGCATTTTGATACATTTTGCGCTCAATTTTCATCAACTTGCAGAGATTTTCAGCAAACAGTTGTATTGACAAAACTGAGTCGTTTTCATCATATTTTCACATCCCGGTGCTAACTCAACTTCGGAATTCAGAGTGTACACTCCCTTTAAATAGAACAGACACGGATTTGATGACTTCGAGCTAACCATGCGGGCTGTTATATATGCCATGGACTGGATAGCAAAGCGGCTTATGTGAGTGTTACATAAACTGTTAACGCAAGCGTTTCACTTTTTCAGATTCGACTTGAATACGTCTCAAACACATTAAATAGCGGTGGTTTTATCAGTGAGACAATTCACAGTTGCAAGTCTCCAGTCTCTTATTCTAGCAGTACATTTAGTTCGCAGCATAATATTTCTCCAATAAAGCTGTCTCCGAAAAAGTTTTGCACAAAACCGAAACGTTTCAGTAACTCAATATATTGTACGAATGCGAGCTATAATAATGTCTGTTCAGTGTATATAGTATTCACTATGTTATTCCATGTATGCGGTGTTTGCATTGTGGCACAATGATCGTTCTCTAGACACTCAGACAGCTGACTGTTCCGCAATGTGTAAGGAAACGGAATGTGACACTGAGTGAAAACAGAAACCCTGTTCACTTTCAGTTCCTCATAGTTTAGCGGTCGTCTTTTTGTCTACAGTTACGCAATCTTCCATACACGATTTCACGTTTCACTAGACTGGAAAGGTCGCTCTCTAAACGGTAGACTGTAGTGACGCAATAAGGCAATCGCGCGCGCAAAATCGAAAGAACCTGCACAAAAAAGTCAAGGCAAAGAAACAAGATTGCGTAATTTCACTTTCTCTTTAGCCCTGTACTGGATAGAAACGAGACAAGTGCGAAAGCTGGGTGTAGACTATAAAAGGTGTGCGAGCTGTTCAAATGGCATCAGTTGATCCACCCATCAACTCATTCCTACAATGAAGGTCGCCGTCGTTCTCGCCTCGTCCATCGCAGCCTCTCAGGCATTCCTCTTCGGATCCCTCGGAGGCGGCGGCGGAGGCGGCTGCGGATGCGCGTGAGTAGCGCTTACTTGTTTACCCTACTTGTTTACATGGTGTTTTCTCTTCAGTCCCCCTCCCCCTCCGGCCTGCGGCTGCGCTGCTCCTCCTCCTCCTCCTCCGCCGGCGTGCGGCGCTGCTCCGTCGTGCGGCGGAGGCGGCGGCTACGCTGTTGCCCCTCCTCCCCCTCCTCCCGCCTACGCTGCTCCCCCTGCCGGAGGATACGCCGTCGCTGGAAAGTAGATCACACCGCCCATTTATCACACTGCCTGTACACATTGGTCACCATAAACGTATTCAGATTCATTTGTTGTGTCGTTGGTGTCTACCTTGACTTGTTCGATTTGAATATTCAAAATTGACTACAATTCTGAAAGGTTTCTGTTAAATGACATCCAGAAACCGACTACATACAAAGAATTCGCTACAGACTGTAAATGAATCGAAATTTTTCGATTGCGCAAGAGGCACGGCCATTTGATGCAAAATCACCCACCGTTCCAGTTTCCGTAGAAAACTCAATAAGAAAGAAAACAGAAAAACCCTGAAGCCCGACGGCATTATGTCGTAGCCGTAGTTTGACAAGGTCACACGATTGTGACGACATGACATTCCTATCTGTTGTTTCCCTGCTTTCTAACTCGCACTCTGTTCTTCGTGTCAGGCGCACACAAGTGATCACCCCTCGCACTTTCACAGTCACAGGATAAGTTCATAAAATGTGTGTCGAAAAATGACTGATTACAGAACACACTGGTTACATGGCGATAGGCGATAGACGATATCACGCAATCTCTGAGAGAATCGGACACCACTGGGATCTAGGATATGAAATAGTGAAAAGTTATAATGTTTTGGTGTTTTCAGTAACTAATAACTACCAACAACGTGTTAAGCAACTTTTTTTTCGAAAATAAAATGATTATTTTTTGATAAGCTAAATTGGTCAAATGTCATCGAAACCAGTACATATAACCTATTTTTAAAAAGCTCTCACAATTTTTAGAAACTTTTTATATGGAAAAAAATTGATGTTACCCAAAGGTTAAGCTTTTTTAAGCAAAAATATGATTTCCTTTGTAAAAAATAATTTCTTATAAATATATGGAAGTTCGATAGCAGTCTCTCAAAATTTGAAGTTGTTCATGCCAAAAGAAAAATTATACGAAAAAAATCGAAGGGTACGTCTTTTTTGCTACAGCCGTTTGAAAATGACCCACTCATGGTGGTCCATCGCAAATGGACCAAAAGCAGATAATAACCATACAAAAACTGAATGGTTTCAAAAACTAGAAGTAATTTAAAGCATACTTTGTGTTCACAATGTTGTTGTACCACCGAATCCTAAAAAGTTATGAGCATTTCAACTCAAGAAAATTGAAAAAAAAATTCTACTTTTTTGGACGTGGTGATTATACAGCCTTCAATAGCAACTTATTTTGGTTAGTTCATGAAAATGTAACCTCTAACAAGTGTAAAAACGCTTTTGTTTCAAAAATCGAAGGGTACGTCTTATGAGATATCGGCCTTTGAATGTTGCAGACTCGCGACCATGACTGGTAATACCGAATCATACAAACACTATAGTAATACTTTTGCGCGATGTTTATCGGATACTTATTATTGAAAAAATTCAAAACAAACTTGTTTTCCATAAACAAATACAAATATACGGAAAAAATGAGACGCAGAGATAAATTATCTATAGTCGCTACATATTTCATAGCAAAAACATATGATAGCAAAAACACACCAAAATAAGTTGCTATTGAAGGCTGGATAATCACCACGTCCAAAAAAGTAGAAATTTTTAAATTTTCTTGAGTTTAAATGCTCATAACTTTTTAGGATTTGGTAGTACAACAACATTGTGATCACAAAAGATGCTTTAAATTACTTCTAGTTTTTGAAACCATTCAGTTTTTGTATGGTTCTTATCTGCTTATGGTCCATTTGCGATGGACCACCATGAGTGGGTCATTTTCAAACGGCTGTAGCAAAAAAGACGTACCCTTCGATTTTTTCGTATAATAATAATAATAATGTTTATCTGCCGTGACATAACATACACGAATAAGTGAAAATAGCGGACAGGGTATGGCAAATATGGAGCTGGCCCTAGGCTAATTGGTGTAAACAATCAGCTACTTATAATTTTTATTTTGTCATAAACAACTTCAAGTTTTGAATAATGCAAACTAGAGACTGCTATCGAACTTCTATATGTTTATAAGAAATTCTCCATTACCACTTTGTCACCATTACCACTTTGTAAAGGACCCTTCATAACCCCAAACTACGCCCTCAAAAACCCTAGGTCCCACATGTCCCAAAAACGTCCGATTCTCTCAGAGATTGCGTGATATAAAAGAGGCTGGTTGCAATTACGAAAACAGTATTGTAGTTTTGTTCTCTTGTGGGACACTTTTTTCCTCGCCGCATCCTCTCTAACTCCGGTAGTGGACCAGCTAGCTCCTCGATTAGACGACAAAACTTGTATGACTTGTATGAGGTTGTTAGAAACTCTCCTTTCCACCTTCCTTTGATCTTACAGACTTGCTGCGCGCGACATATTGCAAACATTCAATCAAACACGAACATTGAAGCATCAGCTAGTATACGTTTTAATATCCCGTTATCAAAATGATTACTCGGTTTCGCCAATAAGTTATATGCTCTCAATCTCATGATAATGATAATGTTTTAATTGTTTATCCATGAAAACAGTCGACCACTGAATGAGGATGTACTTATGGAAATGGGTTGGTCATTTCTGCGGGTTGGTCAGCAGCGCCGTCATTCTTTTATTATGCACAGGTGCATAATAAAAGAATGATGAGTCGAAAAAGTTGCTATCTAGTTCATTGCGCGCTATCTAAACCGGTGGACCGGTGTCATTACTGAGAGAAATTCATGGAAATGATATGCAAAATTACTCATTTGCTACCATCTTCAGATTTGAGATAGAATTGCGCTGAACTTGATTCGGAAATAACTTCGTTCAAAGTTGGTGAAATCATACAAACATTTCATGAGAGGTGCATCGATACCATAGCTACATACAACTCTATGATTGCAGTTTTTGAAATTTGGTGTTTATTATGTAGTTATTTAGTATAATGTGAATTACGTTATATACATAGGTTGAAAACAAATGATGTTATCGGTTGATATCGATCACCTGCGTGATAGAGACTACTTAGGTTTCTGCTGAGGATAAATTGGCATTAAATAACTGAACATTTGTGCCTACTAACTAGGAGTTTTCATATAGAGCATACTTTTTTCTCGAAATAACTCTTCAGCCGTTTGTCCAAAATCGACCAAACTTCACACGTGTATACCTATTGACCCGCTCTACAAACGTATGATTTCGGAATTGAAATATCTTCTTCCAAAATACCGAATTATTAATGGTACTTTTGGAATGAGGCGCATTTACATCATTTTCTCATCTGTCTGCGTCATTTCTTCGGCCAAAGATAATTCGCCTACCGCCAAAACGGGGGACCCACTATAGTGTCTTTATCTTTTCATGCTCAACACTCTTGATAACGATAGCATTCTACATAAACTACATATGTACTTGACTGATGATAGTTAGTGTCCGAGTACATTATTCACATCCCTGCGTTTATGTTACGTATGTAGCAGCAAACATCTCTTCCTTTGCATACTCTTTTCACACTTCAAAATACGTTTATGAATATCGTTACATACATTGACAACGAATACAATAATACAAATGTGGATACCAATACCACTACAAATCACTCCTTCTTGATGGACTGCCAATAGTGCAAGCGCTCTCTGAACTGGGCGGCATGGCTGGCCGATGCCAGGATCGGCTCGTCCGATCCGTGTTGCACGCTGTTTCGATGGGGGCGCCGGTGCTGCATCCACGCCACCTCATGGGGACTGGGGCGCGGCCACTCTTCGAACATCTCCACGAGGGGATAGAGCGGCGGCGGAAAAGTGTCCTCGACGGGTGAAAAGTGCATGTCTCTATCTTCCTCAATCGGCTGGGTCTCGCGCGCCTCCTGTGAGAGAGGCTCCTCCACTCTCTCGCTGTCCACGACTGGTATAGGCTGCTCCGGCTCTCGTTCCTTACAGTCCCGATCAGTGTCCACTACTTCCCAGCCGCAATCGACCCTGGAAGGACACCTCTTCGAAAGGTTTTAACAACTGTTTCGAAGCGATAGAAAGGCATCCGGAAGTGTTCAAATTAGGAAAGGGAATATGAGTAGTCCGGAGACAATTCGAAAGTGGCTTTGAGTTTCTAGAGTGTGTCGTTCGCAAGAACAAATATAGAAATGTAAAGATCTTTAAAAAAAAGATTCACGAGTTCAGTGAGGTCCACGTGTCGTCGTCGAATTGAGGAGCTGGCTCGTCCATTGCCGTAAATCGAGAGGTCGAGTCGAGAGGTTTTGGTGAAGGAAAAATGTAACACTAGCAAATTTAACTGCAAGACTGTTCTCATGACTTCAACCTGCCTCTTTTATAATGCCCCGACCGTGTGACCGGCATATTGTTATTACAATTAGTCACTAACCACCATTATGCACTTTATAATGAATTGCGAATTTTTCGGGGGGCAAGGACAGAGATAGTATGCACGCGCGTGAGAAAACACTGTTCCGGATGAGTTGTAATCTCCATGTTGGTATCACCATGTAGCGTGTTCTACCAGTGGGGTGACCGCCAGGCTTTGTTATGAAACACTGTCTTTGAATGGGGACATGGAAAAACAACTCTGCAAAAACACAGCAGTTTGTTAGTGATGGTGTGATGAATATCATGCGATGTTTACAACACATCAAGTGTTCGATGCACCTAGGTTACATTAGCACGTGGTGCTCTTCTGCGTGTACTCATTACTAGCAAGAATGATAAGGATGACAAGTACGCTTATCACCTATCGAGAGAGAGAGAGAGAGAGAGAGAGAGAGAGAATGTCGTGTCGTCTTGTAACCTTGTTAAACAACGTCAAAGTGCCTCCAGGTGTTTCCTGTTTTATTTCCCATTGAGTTTTCCACGGGAACTGGAACGTTGTCTAATTTTACATCAAATGACCGTGCCTCTTGCGCAATCGAAAAATTTCGATCCGTCTCATTCAAGTCTGGCGTGGATTCTTTATGTCTCAGTCAGTTTGTGGTCGTACATTTGCTTTGTTGCTTGGTGCATGTAAATGTACATAGATACCAAGGAGTCAACAAAATACAAATGATACTGAATACGTTTATGGTGACCAATGTGTACAGGCAGTGTGATAAATGGGCGGTGTGATCTACTTTCCAGCGACGGCGTATCCTCCGGCAGGGGGAGCAGCGTAGGCGGGAGGAGGGGGAGGAGGGGCAACAGCGTAGCCGCCGCCTCCGCCGCACGACGGAGCAGCGCCGCACGCCGGCGGAGGAGGAGGAGGAGGAGCAGCGCAGCCGCAGGCCGGAGGGGGAGGGGGACTGAAGAGAAAACACCATGTAAACAAGTAGGGTAAACAAGTAAGCGCTACTCACGCGCATCCGCAGCCGCCTCCGCCGCCGCCTCCGAGGGATCCGAAGAGGAATGCCTGAGAGGCTGCGATGGACGAGGCGAGAACGACGGCGACCTTCATTGTAGGAATGAGTTGATGGGTGGATCAACTGATGCCTTCGTCACGACTTGAACGCCTTTTATACCAGCAGACCAGCACTTTTCAGCCTTGAATTCCAGTACGGTGGAAGGCGAAAGTGACGAATCTCGTTTCTTTCGCGTCATGCCCGCAGGCACTTTGATAGTCTCTTTCTCTCTCTCTCTCTCTCTCTCTCTCTCTCTCTCTCTCGCTCTTCCTCTCTCTCTCTTTTTCTCTCTCTCTCGCTTGTTAGAAGATGTCTGTTGCGTAGTCGATTCAGTTCCAAAGTGCTTGTAGTCGCAGTGTCGAGTGGATTAGAGAGAGAGAGAGAGAGAGAGAGAGAGAGAGAGAGAGAGAGAGAGAGAGATGGGCGTGGGACAAAATTCCATTTTTGGGGAACAGGCCGGATTTTGAGTGAGTGACAGGTGACCGAGTGGTCCTCTCGGTGAGTGATCGAATGAGGAAACGGGATTTTCTACAGTCAGTCATCAGCAATCATTATTTCACTTAACACAACAAGGTCTGAAAGTAGGATCGGATCAGCGAAACTCACTCAAATCAGCGAGAGAAGGCATGAAGCTACATTGTAGCCTGTAGCTCTCTTATTTTCTTCTGTAAGCAACATTTTTCACTATAAAGAATATTTTTTGGGCGCAAACTGCAGTTTAGAGTTAGTACATACACTTCCTTCCTGGTTCCAACATCATTGAACAGTTTCCTTGGCTGCCTTCCCCGTTTTCCTCTTTTTGCTTGTAGCATGTCTCCGAATCAGGATTCTACATTCTAGAATTCACGTGTTATCCACCGCATTCTTGATCAATTAGTCTTCTGACAACAGTCAGGTCAGAATATTAATTGATCAAGAATCGAGAACAATAAACAATTAGTATATTTACAAAATGTTGAGAAGTTGTAATTGTTTTGGTTAAAAAAACAATTCAACAAAAAAGTGAAAAATGTTACAATTCAATTTCAAAAAAAACTTGTAAACATAAAGTTTTTCAAATTTTTTTTTTTAAAGTTGCATGTAACATGCCAGAAATCCTTCCTCGTTTCAATAAATTAGTCAAAATCAGGATTTCGCGATGCCTCCGATCTACCCAGAGCCTAAAATACCTAATTAGATCAGCGACAAAGCCGCCTTCCAGCGAACCGGGTGGTCTCTAAAATGGGCTAAAAGAGGAAAAAGAAAGCCTGAATGGGTGGTATAAATGGAACTGAGGATGGTTGGGTGGCATCGGCTCAGGACTACTGACTACTGTTCTACACCCTCCAATACTCAACTACTCTGCTCTACTCGTTCGGGTCTACTATGGAACGCTACCGATTTGGCGGATTCGTTTCCATGCGCCCGTTTTTGCTGTTGCGACCCTTGTAATCTGTTCTGTATAATTTGTATCATTCGTTTTACTGTGAAATTCGACTTTTGTGATTGTAGCTCGCTTTTGAAACGTATCAAATAATGATAAAGTACCGTTCTTTCTATTTGGATCTATCATCCCCGCCAAATGTCGTGTGCTTCCCGTTCTTTTCTACACTTTCTCGTATCACGATGCGTGTCGATTTGTTCGAGAGTGCGCGCCGGTTGGCCGCTGTCACCACAAGTAGGCACACTCCGCACGACCTATCGCGAGGATATACATAGTAATCACGACGAGCACTTCCAGCCACCCTTCTCCACGATGCGTTGCCTGCTCACCCTCACCCTCCTCCAAGCCGTCGCCCACGGCTTCCTGTTCGACGCGTTCGCCGGCCTCCTGAAACCGCCCGCGCCCGCCGGGGGAGCATGCTGGTGAGCACACTTTCCTTTCGCTGTCTGTCTCTCCTGTATTCTGTCTCTCCTTTTTCCCTGTCTCCTCCACCTTCTCTCTTTTGAATGAGAAAGGAAAAAAACGAGAGAGACACAGAGAGAGACACACAGAGAAAGAGAGAGAGAGAGAGAGAGAAATATCCTTGTTTTTTTCAGTCCTCCTCCTCCCGCTCCTGCGTGCGGATGTGAAGCGTGAGTTTTCATTGGGGATACGTTTCATTTCACATTTAAAAATACGTGTGAAATGTGCTTTAATATCAGTACATTTGCGTCATTGAAAACTGTGTTCGCAAACATTTGCAACAGTCAAAGTGCGTAACTCGCTAATTGTTTAAATCTTTTAATATCAGTTCTGTACTGTGTTTCTGGCTAGTGAATGAAATATAGTTTCAGTCCCCCTCCCCCGCCGCCTCCGCCTCCTCCCGCGCCCGCCTGCGGATGCGCGTGAGTCTCTCTCTCTCTCTCTCTCTTTCTCTCTCTCTCTCTCTCTCTCTCTCTCTCTCTCTTCCCCCTCTCTCTCCCTCCCTTCCTTCTTCTCTCAGTCCCTCACTCTCTTCCTATCTCTCTCTCTCTCTCTCAATTCCGCTTCATTTCTCTTTATTAGAGAAGATACACTATTTGAGATCGTGATGGATCTTACTTTCAGTACTTTCAGTCAAAACACTTTCAGTCCTCCCCCTCCTGCCTGTCCGCCGCCGGCTCCCGCACCCGCGTGCGGAGGAGGTATGCAATCTCTCTCCCTCTTCCTCTCTATCTCCATATGTGTGTCTGTGTTTTTCAGAGAATTTAGCATGTACGATCAGTAGAAAGAGAGAGAGAGAGAGAGAGAGAGAGAGAGAGAGGGATGGGACATGCTTGTTTTCAGGTGGCGGCTACGCTGTTGCCCCTCCTCCCCCTCCTCCCGCCTACGCTGCTCCCCCTGCCGCCGGAGCCTATCCGGTCGCCGGAAAGTAGACCATGTGATCCACCCAGCCCTATCCGAAAACCATGTCTGTATCATACTAGCACGAATAAAGTATTTGCATTTAAGTCGTTTTTGTGTGATTCAACTATGTAGTATACCTGGTCGATAAAAAGAAGAGCGGTCATCTACTTATTGGCAGAGAGATGGCGAGAGATGGGGAGGGGGGAGAGAGAGAAAGACCCTCGCAGCTCCTTTTCGCGCCATCAGATGCTACGTGATGGGAAAGTCTCTCTCAAGATCCTACATACGTCTGTACAAGCACCTCACTGATAAACCATTCACTAATTCGTCATTATTTGACCCCAACTCGCAACCAGACATTCGAGTTGTTTCTCGGTCGATCAGCTGAATGGACCGAAAAGTGATTGATAATCAGAATGATCGGCACCCGTGGCTGGTGAAACGAGCGTATATGGACGGAGTAAAGAATTTATTCAAACATGTGTTTTTTTGATGGCGCAGTTCGTAGCGTAAGATGCTGCTAGAGGTCGTAGCTGAAAGGGGTTGTTTTCATGCTGTCCTTACGATTGCGCGCTCTCTCTCTCTGTCTCTTTCTCTCTCTCTCTCTCTCTCTCTCTCTCTCTCTCTCTCTCTCTCTCTCTCTCTCTTTTTTTTCTATAATCACCTGCACGCATAGTTTCCACTTGAAATTATTGTGCATCCAATGTCGTTATATCCCTGGAAAATTATTGTAACATTGTTTCTTTTTCAAAACGTACCTTATTTCCGAATGTCTGGACGCAAAACTCTTGACCGCCACTCTGGGGGCTCTGAATTATATATTTTGTATTGTTTCAAAAAAAATATTGTCGCGTTTATCCACACTATTCCTGCTGCGAATATTTACAGTGTTAACTGTTAAATATCGAATTCTTTACTCCATCCTCAAACTCCGACCATCTATCATATCACGATCATACATAATGTACGAGTGATTTTACAACCAGCTTACAAACAACAAACATCAATAGGATTCACTAGAGAGCAACTGGAAAGTTTTACAACTAAGCGGTGAGCCGACTCACGTTGTTTGGCTCGTTCGGCGCCCAATTAAAGTACGTGGCCTTCTCGCCGTTCGGGTAACTGAATAGAATATATATATAGATCGATTTTTTAAGCTTCTTTGAAGCTTGTATTTATCTTGTCCATACTCTATTGCTTTTCATCATTGTTATACAACTCCTTTTCTCTTGTTCTCCTTCCTTCAGTATCTCTCTATATCGTTTTATTCAATAGTTCTCCATCTCACTTTTCATCTTCATCTACTTACAGCCAATCCGTTCCCACGAAGCGTAATCCAATCCACATTCTCGTAGAAGCATCGGGCACGAGGTCTGGAATTGATGGTTTTGTCGAGGGGAGGGGAACTGGCACGTACTGAACACGAAGTCCAGCTCCTCCTTGCTCTGCACTATTGCGAGATGTGCTCCCTGGAAGAGAGTCGCGCACTTCGTTTCCGCGTCATCCCACGAAATCGACTCGCCTACTCCCTGAGAAAAGAATAGTTCAGGCATTCTCGAGGACAGAAACGAACACGGACTTCTTCAGTACGCAGAAACTGTTTTCGGAACCCTAACGCGGCGCTGTGCGCGCTCTCTATTCTATTTTATTTTCTCAAATCTCTCGGTAAGTGTTGTAAAAACTTAAATATGTCAAATTGTACTCTCTTTTTTCGCAAATTGTATCCTCTTTCAACCTTATTTTGTCAAAAAAAACGGATGGATTGTACTTCCCTGATAAAACTTACCATGTAGCACCGATTGCCAAATCGAGACCACCCCGAGGCGCAATCTGAACACGTACTTTAATTAACGCATAATTCTCGTAATTCTCAAGATTTTATTTCGAGAGGAACACCCGGAGCTCCACTGTCGTCTATAATTTATCTGACTCTAATGGATTCTGAAAAGAAAACACGATTTACTATCGACTGATTATCGATCTAATATCGACTTCGACTTCCGACCTTACATGTCATTCCCGTTGCTATTAAACTGTGTTTCTCCAATCGTTTAACTAATGTGGTGTACCGTATGCACTTCTTGTCTAGTGAGTATATTCTGGATAAACGATTGATCGACTGATAGTTCTCGAGATCACAAATGTGATTTCAAAAGAATCTGAGCGAATTGAAATTGTGACATCGAGCAAAACAACGTGAAAGAAATTGTATGCCTAGTCTTGTGACATGTTTTGTGGAAAGTGTTTTCTCAACAAAAATACTCACCAGCAGTGGTGGTTGGTGAAAGAGTGGTGGTTGTAGTGGCAATCGGAGTAGTAGTAGTAGTGGGAGAAGGAGTAGTTGTAGTAGTAGTAGGAGTGGTAGTAGTAGTAGGAGGAGGAAGAGTTGTAGTAGTAGTAGGAGTAGTGGGAGTGGTAATTGGGGCTGGGTTTGACGAAGGATTGCTTCCTGTGGTTGTCTAAAGGAACACGACTCTCGTGAAAAGAAAGAGAGGTTTTTGTGTGAGGAAGAGTGGCGAAGCAGATATAAATACTGTCACCGTTTGTTCAGTGTATCCACAAGTCACGGGACACTCTGTCCTCATGAGGTCAATATAGGCTGGATGAATGCACAAATACGCTTTCTGAGGGCAGTCCGATTTGCCAGTGCGCGGGTTGATTTTGTCAACGGAACCTGGAACCATTCATCGCATCTCTCTCTTCTCTCTATTTACGGTACCCACCCACTGACGGCTGTTAAGTTCCTTGTGTTGCGGTACAGTACCCACATGTGACCGGGCACTGAATACGCATCAGCTGTGCGTAGGCTGAAACAGTTAGTTGGGAGATATGTATAGAAGATGGAAACTAGACTAGAAGAGAGAAAAACAGAGTGGGTGAGAGAGAAAAAAAGCCAATGAAAAAAATCTGACCAGGATTAGTGCAGAGCGTCGTTCTGAAAGGACAGTCTGACAACATCAAGTGTGGGTGCAGTCTGTCCGCACACGTTGTCGCCGAAGGGAAATCTGAAAAATCGGAACTGACAAGGAGGATATGTTGTTCGACGAGAGGGACCAGTTCTATTGCGACTTGATGAAACTGTACAAGGAGGAGAAGGCGCGTTACACGATCATCTGCGGCAACTTCAACGTTTTTAGAATAGTTTATTCATGAGCTGTAATGAAATACACACAAGTCGAACAATGAAATAGTACAGCTACAGTTTGAAACATTCGATTTGCGGGGCTTCACTTTCTCCAGACACTGGTGGCATTACAGCATATGCGGAGAGAGGAATCCAGTCACGTCTTCAGACAACCGTCTTCTTATCCGATATAGAGTATGCGGCTTTGATCCATCTTCGAACGCGTGAGCCTTATGGACCATCTTGCGTCTACTGTCGAACGTTCTCGAACTTCTCGCGTCTATTTGCACACTTGCTCCCGGTCGATCCATTTGTCACTATCATGTAGCGAAATCCAAGTAATCCGTGAGTTACCGACTATGTGCACTTCCAACAGCCTTATTTGGCTCCTCCTTATCGTCTCACAGTGAACGGCTCCGGATATAGATCGATAACAGCAGCGTATTTCTCTTCCGGTCGCGGGTGCCGCCGTTGCCCTTCAACTCGCCTTCGCTTTGTACCTTCCTTTCCTCCAATTGAGAATCCGCGCTTCGCCGACTAGTTGCACTTCCACAGGCTTATTTGGCGTTGCCTTATCGTCTCACAGTGAACAGCTTCGATTTGAGAATTAGTCGATACTCCATGAAACCTCATATCCAAGCGGCGGCGGCGGTGAATCCATTGTTGTCGGGTGGTCATTCGAGGGAGCGCGGGAAGGGGCAACCGCTCGCGGGGACGGGAAAATGAGAAGAAACGTTCGGACTTCGCAAACACTTTTTCGAGTGGGGTCGCACGGATAAGGATATCGATCGATTAATCTACTTCAACGAGGAGAATCCTCTCTTCCACAACAACAACTTTTCTCGAAACCGGAGGTAGTGGACGCGAAGATCATTCAACGGACGAGCGCTCTACGAGATCGACTACCTGATGATGAGTAGCCGTTTGCTGCTAACCGACGTCGACGTGGTAGCTCCTTTTCTATAGGTGACCACAGACTTCTACGAGCTCGGCTATGTATCCCACGACGACCGCTACGTCCCGGCACATGGCCACGCCTACATCCGACGTACGAGGAACTGCTCAACACTCAAGAAGGCCGCCGCCGACGCTACTGCTCCCGGGCCAAACCACATGGAAACGCTGAACTTTCTGAGAACGAGGATTTTTCTGAAGACAAGGGCGAAGCACCTGAGCCAACTCGATTGGAGCGACTATGACCTTCGAGTGGACGGAGAGAAACTGAACCACATGCGCTCTGCTTACGACATCGTGTTGATCACTGATCTTGCGGTAGATGCTGAACAGATGCTGAACGAGCTGAACACAAAGAGCGAGAAGGCCGGGCTGCGCCTCAACATCGGCGTTCAAAGGAGAACGGGTGAGCGATGGGCACAGGCAACTATGTACCGATTGGAGACCGCGCACTGTCACTCGCGAACCCGGTCGCGTCACTCGAGAACCCGGATAAAAAAGTTGTATGGGCGCAGGAACGACTACAAGCAATGAGCAAATACAGTTTAAGGCCGTTTGCTGCGACGAAAGATCTGCGCTTGCAAGTTGAAGGAGCATTCAAGTATGTATGATCAAAAACTAGGGCCTATTAGAAGTAACCAGTACTCACCGACAGCATCGTAAACATCGGAGCATGTTAGCGAGGGAGTATATGCGGTTGATCCAGTGGTTACAACACTGCACAGTCCACAAGTTCGCGGACATTGCTCTTTCATGAGGGACAGATAGGCAGCATGATTGCACAGATGAGCCCTTGCTGGACAGTCCGACACCTTAGTCACTGGGTTGAGAAGGTCCACGCAAGTCGACGGCGTCTCTGTAATAGTTGTTCTACTTTCAGATCATCAGATTTTATCACGAACAGAGTATTGCTGATCATACTCACGTGCAGTGTTGTAGCTCGTAGCTGCAGTCGCTCCACAAATCCCGCACGTCAACGGGCACTGAACTCTCATCACGTCATAGTATACGGGATCAGAACAGAGTGGTTTTCGGGCAGGACAGTCCGATACTCCTGTATTTGGGTTGAGAAGATCGCGACAGGTTGACGACGACTCTGCAACATTCCAGTTCTTTGTTTCGATACGTGCTGGGTGACTCACGCGAAGTTATAGGATTGGTCTGCACAGTTGCAACGACACTTGAACACCATCCGCATGTCTTCGGGCATTGCACTCGCATGACGTCATAGTAGATCGGGTCTTTGCATAGGTTGGCTCTCGCAGGACAGTCGGAAATGTGAGTGGTCGGGTGGAGCAAGTCACGACACCTGCAAGAAATCTTGAAATAAACTTACAGCAACCAACACTTAAAAATCATAGAGAGAAAGAGAAAAGAAAGAGCGCGCCTTCATAGCTTGTCGCCGTTTTTTCACCAGTCAGCGCTTGGAGCTCTGCCAATTGAGTGATACTGATCGAACGCACGCTTGAATGTCGGCGCTGATATTTCGCAATGTGAGACGAGAGCGAGGAAGCACGGCAACAATAAAGATAGGAAAAATAAGTTAATATCGAAATGAATGACTCGGTGGATGATTTTGATGTGGATGTGGCGGTGATTTGTTGACACAACGTAGAAGCGGACCCTTAAAAGAATCAGCAAGTGCTTTTACAACTCAGAAGATGTTCTCTCATTTTGTTTTGTTTTTTACTTTCTCAAATCCCGTAAAAATATGGGTGAGAATACGCATATTATGTGATTGTGTACGAGATGAAGTGAAAATGAATTCTGAAAATGAGAGTAAGATTTCACTGTGGTCGCTACTGTCTCTTTTTTTTTCTTACAAATCAGATGGTTCTGATCTAATCCTCAGCGCGTCTGAACAGTATAGTTATTCACGTACCTATATCGATTCCTTGTGTGCCACAGAATCCGCACGTCCTCGGGCACTGCACTCGCATCACATCGTGGTACATGGGGTTGTTGCAGAGGAAGGCGCGAGCGGGACAGTCGGATACGCGAGTGGTCGGGTTCAACAGGTCCAAGCACGTGCGAGTGTCTGTGCAAAACGAAGTATCACTTTTCCATTTTCAGATGGATGTTTGTTTATCCATTGCGTCACATAAAGGCAATTATCTAGCTGTTCATTTTCGAGACAACAATTTCTCGAAATTAGCCGTGGCTCAGTGGATAGAGCGTGTGTCTCTCAATCTCACGGTCGTTGAGGTTCGATCTCCCTCGAAGTCAACTAGTCTTGCGAAATTCACCCAGTCTTTGCGGTGTGGCGAACCACTCTCATAGCAGCCAGAAGGCGTCACAGCACCATCTACGGACTCAAGAACTGAACTCAAGATGTCCGACGCCACCCAACCCAACTTCCTCTGCTGACGTCGTCGTTATCTAAAAAAGAAATCTTGTTTTCGAGTAGGAGGACCCTTGATTCAACCAGCTAAACAAAAAAGGGATATTAAAGGCACAGGGCGTTTAGCGTTACCAAGGTTGATCGAAATTCGCTTATGAGAACTTGGCAAAACTGATTGCACATAGCGGGAATCGACCCGGTGTAGCTTTGTCCGTGAACCGTGAGTGTTACCACAACACTACAACGACATGTACTGCCGAAGTCATGTCGACGAGATGCACACGGAGCTCAACTTGTTAATGTTGGTAAGCGTGTAGGTAACGCGGAAACGCCGTTCGTTCGCATTTTCTTTGATTGTTTCGTTTTTATATGGCTCAAGCAATGTTCAAAAGTCAAAACTAAGCGCCACTGTGCCTTTAAAACTTCATTGTGTTACATTTTCCAGATTTTGATTGAGGATGCCCCGAAAATGTTTCTATTTATAGTCGGATTGGATCCTATATGCCATCCGTGACATTTCACATGTTGTGCAATTTTGTGCGACACAACATGTATGCCATCAAATATTCAAAACGCTTTCTTGAGTGGGAATCGAACCCGCGGACAGGCCGCGGCGATTGTGCGCTGGCGGCGCACACTACCACTGCGCCATAGAGGCAGTGATTAAGAGATCGAAGAGAGAGCCCATCTAGCACCACTGGCTTTTTCAGTGTACAATGATGAGAGATAGCGAGCAAACATAATATGTTTAGATATTATCTGCAAAATTCAATGACCTCTAGGTATGTCCCTCTATGGCGCAGTGGTAGTGTGCACAATCTCCGCGGCCTGTTCGCGGGTTCGATTCCCTCACACAAAGCGTTTTGGATATTGGAAGACATACACGTTGTGTTGCACGAAACTGCACAACATGTGAAATGTCACGGATGGCATATAGGATCCAAACCGACTATAGATGACTGCTTTTCAACGCTATGAATTATCCCAGATCCAAGAGTGATTGATTTGCGGATTTGCCTCATCTGACTGGCCGCTGACATTTCACGTTAAAATGACAGATAGCCTAAATATCTTCAGATACTTCGATTTCGCCCTCGACTTTGGCGCTGAGCCGCCGCAGGGCGTGGATGGTGGGCACGCGATGCGGACGGCGTCCTCTCTTTCTCTCTCTCTCTCTCTCTCTCTCTCTCTCTCTCTCTCTCTCTTCTCTCTCTTCCCCCTCTCTCTCTCCCTTCCTCCTTCTCTCTCTCCCTCACTCTCTTTTATCTCTCTCTCTCTCTCTCTCTCTCTCTCTCTCTCTCTCTTTCTTCAGTGGAGAGGCAGATTGAGAACTTTCAGGTTGTGACTCACTGGACGCGGACGCGACGGCAGGCGTGCCACAGAAGCCGCACGTCTGTGGGCACTGCTCCCTCATGAGCTCATAGTAGGCGAGGTTGGAGCAGAGCGACTTGTGCTGAGGACAATCCGAAACGAGTTCACGCGGTCGGCGCACGCTGCAGGAGGAAAATTAAGCAACAGTTCAAATTTGATTAGATCATTTATGTGAAGCGTATATTATCTTTTGCGTATGAACTTGATACATAACTAACCGGTTGAGCCCACGTTATCGACGAGATACAATACCGTGATCAGATGAATGAATAATACAGCTTCCATCTTTGAACGCTCATGTCAAGCAAGTTCCGACTGCGCTTTTATATATGGTTTCTCATGTCCGCTGTTCAAACCATGCATAGAGAATATGAATATACTGTAATTAGCCAAACATTGTACCCCATTTGTCTTTGACCATGTTCATTTTCAACACGATACCATAGACAAACATTGTGTTTGATATCCATGCCTATGGATGTATCGACTTTGATCAGCACAACAGAGATAAACGTGTACCTGTTACTGGTTCATTTGTACATATGATGATCGCTTTCTCGCTTGCAAACTAAAAAGCAGCTGTAGTGATCGTGTACACTCCGGAGGATGTATTTACTCAATGAGAGCGTTGTTTCGTAATATTTAAAATGTATCCAAAGTGCATCTAAAGTGCAATCTAAAGTTTCGCTGTTTCGCAGCCCACACAAGCAATTACAGGACCACATGCGTACAAACATCCGCTAGGCAGACCAAACTCGATGAATTCGTCCTCATTCATGTGACTATACCGTACCAAGTTTGCCTGGGCACTGTCATACGTGAGATAAGTGAACTACACTTGATTAGCGGCAATGTAAGAACACATTGTTTGATTAACTGCAGTATCTCTTTGGTTGTTCGATCAAATACAGTATATCTTTGGTTGTTTGATCAAATAAAGTTTCTCTTTGGTTGTTTGATCAAACAAAGTTTCTCTTTAGACTCTCTTTCCAGACAAAGTCCCGCAATATTTGAACAATACACCGACATGAACGCTCTTAACATGCATTACCATTAGCACGTACGCATCCACGGGCCGAAATCCGTGTTGTTAGAATTCGCAGTAGGCATTGTATTACTGTACTTTACCGTACTCCACCGTAATATATGAAAAAATTCTGTGTGTAACTTGATTAGAGATAAATATTCTGATTTTGATTCGGAATCTGAACGCTCTTGTATATTTCATTTACTATTTACTTTCTTCGTCTCCAGAAGTATTAACGCTGCAAGTTGATAAATCAGCCAATTTGTATATGAAAGTATTTTGAACAGCTGGTTAGGGCCAAAACAAGAAGAGAGAGACGATAATTCAACGATGTAACATAGATATGTGCTGCAAATCAGAGTTTGGTCATGGGATTTTTTTTCGGAATGAGTCTCGAATCTCGATTGAACCTACTGATCGGTTTTCAGAACATTGCGACGCACTGGAAACACTAGAAAATACGATCGTGAGAATCAAAACAGAGATGCCACGTTTCTCACAGCTCCCACCGCGCAAATAATGATGTCAATTCTCATCATTCGCCTCGTTAGATCTCACAACACTCAGAACAATGTGAAAACTAATTTAAAGGAACGTATCACTCTGAAGGTTGTGTGTAAACTACGACTGCTAACTGAATGAAAATACAATCACATAAACTATATGCTAAAATGAAGATAAGTTGCAGAAAACGCCTCGCGAATTTGAAAGTTTCGCAGTGAGAAATACCGAAATGTGCTTCTCACTACGAAATACACAATTTCGCGAGGCGTTTTCTACACCTTATCTTCATTTTTAGCATATAGTTGATTGATGAAAAGTGATTGTATTCTCACGTTCTTCCACGTGGTAGTCGTAGTTTACACACGAAATATAGAGTGATATGTTCCTCTAAAGGCGCACTTGCGTTTAGCGTTACCTTGCAATAATGTATTCAGCGTAAGGTTCATCAAATTCACTAAACCTCTTCACCAACCAATGTGGTCTTGCTGTATTTTTTCCAGCTGTTCAAAACATTTTTTCATATACAAATGGATGATTTATCAACTTGAAGAGCTAATAATTTTGAAGATAAGAAAAATAAATATATAGTAAGCCTGAACGTTCATGTCAAATTATTGTTCAAATAATGCGGGAGCTATCTGGCAAGAGACCAAAGGGATACTGTATTTGATCAAACAATGGGCTGGTGCATTGTGTTCCTAATGAAGTGTAGTTCATTTATTCCACGTATGAACAGACAGCCTTTGTATGCCTTTGTAGGACGGATGAATCCAGTTTGATCAGCCAGTTTGATCAGTCTATACATTCATAGACCATATACATGTATATCAAACACAATGTTTGTCTATAGTCGGATCGGATCCTATATGCCATCCGTGACATTTCACATATTGTGCAGTTCTGTGCAACACAACGTGTAGGTCTTCAAATATCCAAAACGCTTTCATGAGAGAAATCGAAGTGGCGCGCTCTACCACTGCGACATTGAGACTCTTACTGAGAGGTCATCATACATATAGTATTTCGAAGATAAGACCAGTGGAGCTAGACGGGGTCTCTGTTCCATCTCCTAACCACTGCATGAGTGACGCAGTGATAATGCACGCCGCCAGCGCACAATCGCTGCGAACTGTCCATAGGACCATAGGTTCGATCGCTAATCATGGAAGCGTTTTGGATATTCGAAGACACACACTTTGTGTTGCACAAAACTGCACATCACGTGAAATGTCACGGATAGCGTATAGGATCCAATCCGACTGTGTATATGGTATCGTGCTGAAATCAAAATGTACATAGTCTGAGACAAATAGAGCACAATGTTTGGCTAATTACAGTATGTTCGTATTCTCTAAACATAGTATTGAATAAAAAACGGAAATGAGAAACTGTACATAAAATCGCCGTCGGAATTTGCTTGATATGAGCATTCGACACCCACACCCACAACGACGTCACCTCCATCTTCTAACAGGACTGTATCAAGATAGGTGGCAGCATAAGAACACAGCTAGGGCCGTTCTCACGAACGCCATCAACACAACAGGCAGTTTCGTAAACAGAGATCCAATCGCAAAATTGACAACAGCGCAGCTTGAGTCCAGCGACGACCGCCAACACAATCTCATCGGCATTCACGTTATCGGGGAGTGGCGACAGAGGTTGCAGATGAACACTCTTGTGGTGCTGGATCATTGTAAGCCGTCGCACTAGTACCAACAACGTTTCGGACTGAACTGAAACGGATGAATACAGTTTATCTATCTCTGCCGTTCTCTCCCCTCCCACCCCTATCCCCATCATCCTCCCTCTTCTCTCTCTCTCTCTCTCTCTCTCTCTCTCTCTCTCTCTCTCTCTCGTTCTTTCTGTAATGTTGACATGAGCCTTTGTTCTTCGCCCGTTCTCCACACTCTCCTGCTGCTCCAAAGCACTGGCTGGGGACAGCACCGGCTGTTAGAGGCGCCTTTCTCCTCGGCGGGCGGAGACAATACTAACAAATGAATAACAAATACAATACACATTGTCCAGCCCGCCAGAAAAAAAACATACTACTTACGCGGGATATCTTCACAGAAATCTTTTCAGAGGAGGATACTCCTCTGTAGTGATTGGAGAAAACATCTCCCTTCTAACGCTTCTAACCCCGGATCTCGCCGTGATCTCCGCATAACCATAACACATTATGTTCATACTTACACCACTTTCGGGCTATGAAGAGTAAGTGAGTAGTAGACAGAGATGTTCACTCACAGCGATCCTATACTGTTTCAACACATGTTTAGAAAGATTAAATAGCAAACTCTCGTGCAGGGAAAGACTCTGAAAATATGGTTAGACTGGCGATGGAGGCTTCTTTTTCCACCGTCCAGACCATATCCCACGAAATAGATTCCCGCCATTGTCACAGCGTTACCTCGGGTAGTTGATGCGTCTTGCTTGAAGCGAACTAATCGTCTCCGGTCACATTTTTTCCGCATTTCGCTTGCAGTCATGAGCACGCTTTCTGAGATATTTTTGCCTAAGGGCAAAGTGACAACAGGACAAATGTGAATCGTAACTTCACCACGTTTGCCGAACAAATTTTGAACTGATGTTTGCTCTACCCGCAAAGAACGTCGTCTGCGAAAAAACCCTTATGTAACACCGGGTTTCTCTGAATAAACAGTCTGTACAAAAAAATATTCTTATTCTTCTTCTTTTCCCCGCGGCGTGCGGTCGGGTCCTCATTTTGCCCCACCGGCGCCGAATGTTCGGTCATCGACAAGAATCCTTCCCGAGTAACCAGTGAGGCGGCGGGAAGTACCCTCATGTGAAAGCAGCTAAGGCGCGAGGAGATACTCCCACCACTAACCTCGTCAGCCTACCTGTCTTTCCCCGGCGTTAGCCTATTATGTATCTAGCACTACTGTATGCTTCATATCATTACGATTGTGTTGTCATATTCAGATATAACGATTCCGGAAAAACGATTGATTGATTGATTGACAAAAAATATGCACACGTTTTACGATTAGCTCTCGTGGCCTACCCGTGTGATAACCAGGCGGCTATTTCACAGTCGTGAGACAAAGAGAGACAGGTGAGGTGTGAGAAACCGTCTCAGGCTAATGTAGACCGCAATCTGAGAGAGAGAGAGAGAGAGAGAGAGAGAGAGAGAGAGAGAGAGAGAAAGAGAGAGAGAGAGGGGGGGGAGAGAGGGAGAGGGAAAGAGAGAGGGGGGAGAGAGGGGGAGAGAAAAAAAGAGAGCAAGAGAGTGAGGAAGTGAGAAAAACGTTGTTTCAAGTTGTTTTATTTATTTCATCAGTTATCATTCATACGGCTTCGGTCGGTTGAAATTGTATACAATTATCTCACAGTCTGTTTTGGTTGAAAATCAAATTTATTTTCAGTTCTCGTTTGTGAAAGTCGATGACAAAAGTGAACACACTGCAGTAAGCAAACAATAAAAGGGAGAAATGATAGAAAAACGAAACGAAAAAGTAATCCATTCGTTTAGGTGCCTGTCGAGCACGTCGTGATCCTCGTAGTAGCGTTCCATCCTCTGAATAGCTTCCTCTTGTTCGGCCTCCGTTGACCCCGGCGAGTGATCCACGCGGCTGTTGGCGGTAGCCTTCACCTGAAACACAACTTGTGCAAGGAATACTGACAATGCGACACTATACACCTTTCCGATGAGATTATAACAATGGACAATCGTAAATGTGCAACATACCAACAAGTGGTGTAGAGGGACATGAATGTGGTCGGGCCCCTCTCCGAACGTCTCCACAACGACGATGACGTCGTCCCCCTCTAAGGTCGCTTAAATGAGTGAGAATTCGCGCTGAAGAGATCCCTGTAATAGACAAATTAGACGAAAGTAGGGATAGGTACACCATTAAAACAAATAAAAGTAGCAAATAACTACTCACCGATACCTCCAGGTCAAACCTGGATAATCTCGAGCCTCTCCTCCGGATCCACAGCCAGAGAGGTTCGAAGCCTGAAAGACAGTGCTACAGTATACCGTAGGCAAATGAATACTCTACAATTGAATATATATTCACTTACCATTGATAAAAAACAACTCTCATTTACGGAGAGACGTCATGTGTAGGAATGACTTAACGGAAGTGGTCCCCTATTTTTGTACTCGTCTTCACTCTGGAAAAAAACCGCCTCTTTAGAAGCGTGGAACGTTCACTTGTCTTTGTTAGATTGGCATACTTGCCGAGGGCAGGATCTCACACTTTTCGGCCTTTTGTGCCCGAAGAAAGGGTGAAAACAAAACAAAGAGGCGGCAACATCAAAAAGGGACTACTGGAGATTCGGTACAGCGTTCGCTTCAAGCAAGCTTCAACCACCCGGGGTAACGCTGTTACGAACAGACAAACTGACAAACTGTGCCGGCAACATGGTAGTATTGAGCAATCAAATTCATTCTCATATACACGCTCGTATAGCGGAAACAACCAAAAGGAACACGCGGAAATTGTCTTCCAAGTCGCGAAACAATCAGTACTCTGATGTATGGAGAGAAACCATGTGTGGAGTAAATAGACTGTGAGATGCTGTTATGGTAATGAGACAAAGACGAGTGAACGTTCCCACGCTGTTTATCAAAGAGGCGGCCGATCACCTGTGTGAAGGAGACAGGAAAAACAAAAGCATGCATTCACTCATCAGAATAGAACAGAATAGTATATTTATTTCGAATCAACTAGCACACATTTTCGATTACGTAAATTACGGTGGGATACGGTAAAATACAGTAATACAATGCCTACTGCGAGTTCCAACAACACGGGTTTCGGTGGTCCCGTGGATGCGTACGCGTTTGTTGGTGATGCTTGTCATCCCCTGCTTGCGGCTTCTGAGGGAGTTTCGATCTCAGCGGCGGAAGATCCGGGGTTAACGATCGATCGCGAAGAGACGTCTCCGAGAGTGTCATCGTCTTCGAGGATTCCTCTTCAGTCTCAATGCCGTAGATGTAGAGAGTAGCAAAATCGAGTACCAGTCCAGTTAGTGTCGTCTGCCGCACAGCATTGTTCAGGGGTCGGGGGAATAACAGGGGAAGGCACGCGACCGCGCGCTGGCAGAGAAATGAGAGGAATGTATATGATTCTCTGTCACTCTGATTCAGGTCAGATCATGTTCTCCTTTTTGTGACAGGCAAGGGGGATCGTGGACCCGTTAACATTTACAGTTCACATACTAAATTCTGGTAACAAATACTTTGAATTTTTTGTTAGGTGAGTTCCACTCACCTCGCAGTTTACGAACAAAGTTTATGTTATCCGTTCAGCCACACTACAGAAACCCGACACCTGGTATCAACAAGGGGGGGCTGGCCCGACAGAGGTGTGAGGTCACAGTCATCGACACCTGTCTCCCACTCTCTCTATCCCAATCCCTGCACAACTGTTTCATTACCTACTGCTCTACGGGTGTGGCGAGGATGCTGGCGTGGTCAGGTAAGAGTGAGTGAGAGAGATAGAGAGAAAGGGAGAGAAAGAGAGAGAGAGAGAGAAATGCACGGAGAATTCCAGCTTTCCTCCTTCTTTTTCCACTCTGCCTGTGTCAGCATGCCGAGTACAACAAACCGCTGGAGGAGAAGCTGTTGAAGGTACGGTAGCAAGTACTGTACTTTGGAAGATGGAAACTGTACATTGATTCAGACAGTAAAACAGTACATATGTCTATGATCTTATCTCTGTTTTCTTCAATTTTATGCAGTAAGTACATATTATCCATCAATATTTCGAACCTTATCTTCTAGTTGAAAAATATTAACGTAACTGATTCCTTGATATAACTTTGAAATCAAAATGTTTTCGCCAGGACCGGCGTCGCTAAAACGCAGAGCTTTTTCAGATCTTATAATCTTTTTTTTTAAAGAATATTCTAATCGTTTCCTTCACTATCACTAGGACTACAACCGGCGGCACAGACCAGTGAAGAAGGACACGACCACAGTGAACGTGAACGTCTACATGAGCATCTCCCATGTGGAGAAAGTGGTGGGTGGCAACTCTCTCCCTCTCTCCCTCACTCTCTCCCTCTCTCTCTCTCTCTCTCTCTCTCTCTCTCTCTGTGTTTTCTTCGCTCTCTCAGTGACAGTGTGTCCTTTTTTTCTTTCTTTCTCCATGTTGATACGTTTCACGGTTGTTTGTTATTCACAGGTGTTCCGGAAACAACAATTAGATTATTGATCTCGATCACTACAGTGTCCGCCAAAGCGATAGTTTTCCATCTGTCTCGTTTCACATTAGAATTGCAGTGATCTAATCGTCTGTCTTTCTTGCTTTGCGCGGGTTCCGTCATGTTTTTTTTTTATATCACAGCTGTTTTGAAGAAATCAATAATCAATGTATTGAATTTAGGACGAGCACGAGCAGACGATGCTACTGCACGGACACTTGTGGGCCTGGTGGGTGATCGATTTATCGATTGATTAAATATTCGATTCAGGTGGACGGACGAGTACATGATGTGGCAGCCGGGAGACTGGAACGGTACCAGCAAGGCTAGTCTCTCTCTCCCCCTCTGTCTCTTTCTCTCTCTCTCTCCCTGATTCCCTCTCTTCTTTACTCTATCCTCATCTCTCATCGGCCTCCACTTCTCTTTCTTTCTCGTTAGAAAATCAATAATTGATTCCAGATCAACGTTGACAGCTGGAAGCTGTGGCAGCCGGCGTTGGCGCTATACAACAGGTATAGTTCGAACGAATATATTGTAGTTACAATATGTATACTGCTGTCACGACAACTTGTAGTATGGTAGTTATAGTAGTATGCATGAATCAATCGTTTTCAATCAGTGTCGATTTCTGACAAAGATTTTGCTGAGTCGGAAAGTGGTTTTGAAATAATGCAAGCTGGTCTGTTTGGAAATGTGAAACTAGGAAATGGAAAATTGGAGTCTCAATAGTTGAATTCATCCACACTTTTGATTTGCAATTTCTCAGGCGTTGTTCGTAAGCAAACTCGAAATACAGCAACCAACAGCAGTCTACCGTATTTTCAGCGCTCGCGGTAACACTTGGCACCTTTACATGCACGGTTTGCCTGCGATGGTCAGCTACAATGGAATGGTATGGAGAGAGAGAGAGAGAGAGAGAGAGAGAGACAGAGAGAGACAGAGAGAGACAGAGAGACAGAAAGAGAGAGAGAGAGAGAGAGAGAGAGAGAGAGAGAGAGAGAGAGAGAGAGAGAAATCATCCTCTTCAAGGTGTGGACTTCGGGCTCCTTCTCCTTCCACGTCACGTGCAAGTTCGATTTCTCCAGCTGGCCCTATGATGAGCAGGTACAGTATGCTCCTTTTCGAGAATTCCAAGATTCATTCTAATTTCAACTCAACAACATACATCATCGGGTCCACAGTAATAAATGCCGTTGTAGTGTTCTTTCTGAAACCTCTTTCTATTTTAAACGCTTGTCACGCGAGAATTCCGGTTTTAGAAATATCAGTTCACTAGAGGACTAGACACTAGAGTGCAGGTCTCACCCTAACTTTATACTGACATATGCGTGATCTATCTTCCTTTTTTTGTAAGTAGGAATTCCCTCAAGACTACCACGTCAGAAGAAATCGCTTATTCAAAATTTACTTTCGAACTCTCCCTCATCTTTTTTTTGAACTCTCCCTCATCTTTTTCTCCCCCCCCCCATCCTTCCCTCTCTCCCATTAGCACATTGTAACAGGACAAAACAAATTTACAGTTAGTCCCAGCAGTGTCTCGTAGTTGGATGAAATGCCAATAAATAGCATTTGCATAATGAGTGCGAAACAGCAAAAAAGTAACAAGGAAGCAATATTTGTTTTCGCTATGAAAATAATTGAGAGAGAGAAGAGAAAGAAGAGGGAGAGAGAGAGAGAGAGAGAGAGAGAGAGAGAGAGAGAGAGATCACTTCAGGAGTGCCCTATTGTGATAGCCGACTGGGTCTACGATCTCTCGCGAGTGAATCTCTCCGATACACTAGGAGACCAGCCCTGGAACAGGTGAGTCGCCCTCTCTCTCTCTCTCTCTCTCTCTCTCTCTCTCTCTCTCTCCTTCTCTCTTTCTCTCTGCTCTCTCTCACTCTCGCTCTCATTCTCTATCTCCTCTGTCTCCTCCTCTCTTTCTCTCTCCCTACTTCATCCGGGGCATTAAAGGAACAGTGGCGACTTATTTCTGCCACAATCTGCCACAACTCCTCAATTTCACACGCGCAAAATAATTGGCGCGAACGGGAATCGAACCAGCGAGCTAGGTGCCACAACGCAGCGCACATGCACTGAGCCATGAAGCAAGTGAAAGGCCTTCGCTCATTTGCGCGTATGTCTCCGAATCCAAATTTTGCAATATTGAAGCTTTGAGTGGTAGGCTAATCGTGATGGGACCAATTTTGAACTCGAATTTTCAGCTGCATTCTTGCCAATGCAGATTCGAAAGTAACGCAGAATCGTCGTTATTTCGCAAAAAATACAATTGTGTTAGGTTAATAAGATTTTAAATAATACTCAAAGTCAAAAACAAGTCGCCACTGTTCCTTTAACCATAGAATTTTTTATCATTATTTTTTATCACCATTTCAGACCGAACGTTCGACTGAATTATGATCCTCTGAATGAGAACGAGAAGAAACACGTGGCAGGTATTGATTTATTGATTGATTTTTTGAGAGGGGGTGAGAAAGAGAGCGAGAGAGCGAGAGAGCGAGGGAAATGATGGAAACTGGATACCAGTCAAGAGTCGAGAATTTATAATTACTCATGAGTCATGACATCATGACATGATGAGTCATACATGAACACTAGCGAGTTTACAATGCTAGTGTCGCATTACTTACATACAGTACTCTATGTACAGCTGCAAAAATACTTATATTGATGATTGTTTTATCGCCGAGCATACACCGATTGATAGTTATCAGTAAATCAACCGTTTATTATTACTCAAATATCAAATGATGGTTACACAATGAAATATCAAATGATGGTTATACAACATAATTTCATTTCCTCCTTTCAAATGCCCTGTTCTGTAACCTTTACCGTGTGTCAAAAATCGAAACGTAAAGAGGGAAGTTTTGAAATTCACGCTACATCCCCCCCTACTTCCGCCGTCTTATAACGACAATCTCATTTGCCTCTTTGTTTCTGTAGGTGGAAGTGGATTCGAGAGACGACGCCACAAATCCTCCAGTCATTCCCCCACCATACCACCATAATCCCTTTCCATCCAAATGGACCCGGACGAAAAAGCAAAACAGGATTTACTCACACGCACACATTATACCAACAGACCAACAGACACACCGGTTTATCGTCATCAAAATGGGCTAGGAGGAGCGCGGTTGTGGCGCGCGGTAGTTGCGCGTCCTTCTACACTCGCCGGAACACCCACTCCTGTGCGAGGGGGAGCCGGGAGGATGCGCGGATGGAGAGAGGGATGAGGACTGCTCGCTTGCTCATCCGCTTGTCCTGAGACGGCATCTCCTGCCAGTCGTACCTGCAAGAAGGAGAATGAGAGGGGATGTTCAGATAGTTGTTCTTCTAATAGTGCCGAGGTATTAAGCGTTGGTCTCGTTGGTCTTTTCCCCGGTCACTCGCCGGTACTGGGGAAATCCTGTCTTATCGGTGTCTTATTGATTTTTTGCCTGCGTCAATCGTACTTCGATATGCTTCGCTTGCGAAATGCGGTGATATGTGTTTTTTCTATCCATGCGCGGAATTTTGCACGATAAAAGAACTATTCTATTTTTTTTCCCTTGACGCATGACAAGCGTTTTGTATTCAACTGAATGCGCGTTTGTAGGCAGTCAATGTTATTTCCAGTGTGAAATGTGCGGTACAAAGGCCAAGTCAATCTCTAATAGGGTGCGAGCTCTGTTCAGATACTCGCGTGACGTCGATTCAGAATTCTTTTTGTATTTCGTTTGATGACACACAAGGAAGTTAAAAAGCACAGATTCACATCCACACATGTTTGCTGTCACGCGTCCGAAACCAAATCAAGCCCCGCTCAGAAATTCCATATATTTCGTCTTCTCGTATATAGGCTGCATAGACAATGTTGCGCATTTTCAATGAGCACATTGAGTCTGGGATATGCGATCTCTCTCTCTCTCTCTCTCTCTCTCTCTCTCTCTCTCTCTCTGTCCTCTCTCGCTGTTTTGCAATGCCTATTGCAATGCTGTTTATAGATATTGAGTTTCACTACAGGCTATTCTCTCCGATAAACACGTGATTCTCGAGGTCTCTCGAGGAGTCAGTGCGCTGTTCTATTAGCGCGCGCAAATGTGAAACAAGTATCGGGGGAACGCGGTAATAGGCTGATGAAATTATTTTTGTAATGCTGTATGATATCGTACTTTTCGAACTTTAAGAATAAAAATCTCACCATTTCTTGTGAACTTCGACATCGTTCCAGTTATACCACTTTTTAGCGCGCAACTGGTACCTGAATGAATAATGATTTTATTAACATCAATAACATCATAACTTCAATGATACTTATATTATGAATATACATATTATAAAAAATAATTTTCACATTTGCGCGCGCGTATCCTTTTTTACGCGTCCTCCAAATTCAGACTACTGTCTTGGGTAGAGAACAAGATAGTGCCTCGAATGTACTCTTGATTGTATACAAAGATGAAAACAGTCATGTTTTCTATACGTAATACGCGTCTGGCCAAGGAAGTGTAGTCGTAGTCGTACAATATGTGAGAGTGTAGTTGAGTAGCGTTCAGAAAAAAGAGGCTGTGGAAAACATACGTGTAGGAAATGTATATTTCACGCATTTCATGCGCTTCTCTTTCTCCCATCGCTACTTTCATCATCTTTCCGAAAGTAGTTTTTTTTACAGTGAAATACATTTTATAATAAAGATCGTATCACAAACGTACCGTCAATACCTACAGTATGACAGTAATACTCTCTTTCAGTACTCTCGTTCCGTCGACCGTACCGTACTTTTCTAGTTTCTCGTTTTATTGAAATTATTGCTACATCTCAAAAAAAGAAAATTTTATATTTACTCGATAATCTAGAATCTCACTACGTCTCAGAAAAACGAGAATCACACTACGACTCTAGAATCGAGAATCTCATTACCTCACGAGAACTTAGAATCTCACTACGTCTCAAAACCGAGAACTTCACCACGTCTTGAAAATCTAGATTCTCACTACGTCTTGAAAACCGAGAATCTCACTACGTCTCGAGAATGGAGATTGTCACTAGGCTTCTCCCACCTCTGTGTCCTTCCGTCCTGTTGAGCAGCGACTGCGCAGAGAAGAGCGAGCAGCACGGCCGCCAGTCTACCAAGGGTCGCCGAGAGCCGCATACTGCAAGGGTACGGTAGTGGTACTGGGAGTACTGTAAGTACAGTTTGCTACACTACTGAACAGTACGTATGCGAATACTGCAAGGGTACGGTAGTGGTACTGGGATTACTGTAAATAGAGTATGCTAAAACAGTAAGCACTGATCTCTTTTTCATGCAAGAAAGAGCGTAAAAGTACCGTACATACTTTACAGAGTACAGTATACAGTACAGTAACGGTAACATACTTACTGTAGGTGTGGTGGGGGCGAGAAGCGAGGGAATGAGCTCTGACGAACGGAGACGCGCTCTTTTGTCCCCCTTCCCACAACGCTAATTAGAACCCGCCCCTCTGAGAGAAAAGGGAGGGAGGGAAGGAGGGAGAGAGAGAGAGAGAGAGAGAGAGAGAGGGAGGGAGAGAGGGGGGAAAGAGGGAGAGAGAGATAATGCTCTTGCGATGACGGTGATTCCAGAAGAAAGGTGTATGGATGGTGCATCCAGTGTACAATGCAATTACGATAAGCTTCTTGACGTCTGCAATGCGGCAGTTGTTGCAGCAGGCAGGAACGTTTTCACAAAATCACGTATCACGGTTTTCTTTAAACTTTAGAAAGAACGACCGTGTGGTTAGAAAGTGGTGTTTTTGTTGTTGTTTGAACTAAAGATCTCTGGAGAAGTTAGAATGTGTGACGATTGTGTGATCAGAGCATAGGGAACTATTTCAAAACAAAACTGAATTGAGCGCAACATTTCCTGAATCCTGAGAAAAAAAAATTGGTTCTCTATTTCAATGTCTGGGGACACAAAACATGTGATGTTTTCAGACTCGATTATACCAGCTGTGGTCTTTGAATTGCTTCTCTTTCCATTTTGAAAGGATTCATACGTCTTTATCTGACTGCAATTGCTTTCGCTAAAAATTACAGACTAAGAAAGAAACAAAGTCAAATAGAAAGAGGGCAGAGAGAAGATAGCGTTAAGAGAGGAGGGGGTAGACAAGAGAGATAGAGAAGCGAGAGAGAGGAGAGAGAGAGGGGAGAGAGAGAGAGAGAGGAGAGAGAGAGAGAGAGAGAGAGAGAGGAGAGAGAGAGAGCCTCCTTTGCAGGCTGGGAGGTGAAGGAGACATGGCGCAAGCACTGCTACTGGGGTCCGAACGGATGCAAGCCCGAAGTACCCGAGGGGCAGGTAACTATTGATTGATCATTGAATGATTATCGATTAATCGACATGCATTTTTTGTGTGGTTTTTTGTGAGTTCTAGCAACGTGCAGAGAATACCTTGACTATAATCAGACGATAAATAACGTCTGTGTTTCCAAACGTATCAATAGGGAACGTAAACATATCTTCCGAAACGTATCATCTGAAACGTATCATTTCCAGCCCGAGTGGTACTGGTCGCTTCTGGAGTTTGGTATCAGGATAAAGCGTCACGCTCCCTACATTCTACTCACTGTCATCATGCCTACGGTATATATTGATTTATTGATTTATTGATTTTCGAAGTGTCTTAATCTCTGTCGGTAGTAGACTCACATATTTTTTAGTGTTATGAATTCAATATCGTGCAGAAATTGCAGACCGGATTTTTGAGCGTACTTTAATCTCGCTGCAATTTAGAGAGCATTCAAACGCGCCTTCTCTATTCTGTTGTTATAATTGCACCAAAAGAAATGCGTTTCTTGTTTGCTCTGATTGAAACCTTTAGACGGAAAAAGTAATACAATTCATACAATGACAATGAAAAAAGACAATGACAAATAATAAGCGATCAAAAGGTAAACCTGAAGTTGTAAAGGATAATACAATTTTGCTGTTTGCTTTCAACTTGTTTTTCTCAAAAATCAAACTTACATTTAACACAGTCAGATCACATTCATTGTTGCCTTTTTGAATCTCGCAGAATATACATAAGCTCTCGAAAAAAGACTTCTATTTTTACGTTTTGTCCAACTGACAGTGCATGGTCACGGCGCAACGACGTTGTTTCACGCGCGATTTTGTCTCGGCGTGTGGCCGTCATTCCATCACGCCACGCTTTTCCCGAAATCACGCTGCGTGAAATGAACGCGCGGCAAAAGTCTCGAATTCGAGAATCCCGAAATAACGCCCGTGGTAGTTGGAGAAGTCAGAAAATCCCGAAACAACGCCGCCGCGCGTTCATTCGGGATTGGAGAGATGAAGCGACCGGTGGGCCGTGATAATTGGAAAATTATGCAACTTGATTCGATAATGCCACATGATTTGTCTCATTTCTCAACCGTCTCATTTATGAGAAAGGCAATGAGGAGGCCGTGCATGGGATGCAGGCGTCTCGAAATGACGCGCGATCCCGAACTAACGCTTTCGCGAATCTCGAATGAGCGGCAGCGTGATATCACGCTTTGCCCGTCAAAAATCCCGAAACAACGCGCGCCGGTCAGCGCGCGTGGCATGGGCGTGCGAACACGCCGCTCATTTCTCGCATTCGAGAATCCCGAATCAACGCGCCGCGTTGTCTCGTCTCGAAATGACGACGCGCGTGATCGCGCGTTGCGCCGTGACCAGGCACTATCAACTGTTGCGTAGTTGTAAATCGGAACCGTAATCTACAATGCGCATCAATCAGATTACACTTTTTATGCAAAAATAGACATGTTTCATTTGACGAGCCTGTGTACTGTGGGAGAATAGTTTGTTCATATATCATATTCATACGTTTTTCCTTAATGGCATCCCCAGTCAGCTCAAACGTAGGAATTCGAAACTTGAACATGACTTTGCTCACTCTGTAATCGTTTATAACAAACACTGTCGCACTCATAACACAAAGAACCAAAAAGTTTTAGTCGTTTCATCTCTTCTCTTCAGGTGCTGACCTCGCTTCTCACTCTCTGCTCGTTCTGGATCGATCAGGCGACGCTCGCACAGGCACTCCTCGTGTTCAATGTACTACTGCAGGTGGGTGGTGTTTCAAAGTATCTTTCAAACAGCACAGACACATTAACCGACACAGTTCGCTCTCCGTTGCGTTCATCGCCCCTCCACCGATGCTACATGCGCGGCAGTGCAACACACAAATAAAAGAGAGCGCTGCGTGGCGGGCTTTAGCAGTTATGCTATTCTTTGATCGTCAAATCGCTTTCGCGCCATTCGCGCCGATGATGTATGTGTTCGATGTACGTTGATGAGAATGGTAGATGCGGATATGAGCAGTTTAATTGATACCGTAATAGAAGAAGTGCACATGAAACGACAGGAAATACAACATGTATTATAAAAGATATTTGACGGGCGTCTGATAAACATCCAGCTTGCGATGTAAAAAAACGACGTAATTATTTTTGCATTACAGGGTCTGTTCGGTTGGGATTTGATTCGACAGCTTCCTCCAGGCAGTGGAAGCGTGCCCAAGATAGGTACGTTCTCTTTCTTTCTCTCTCTCTCTCTCTCTCTCTCTCTCTCTCTCTCCTTTTCTTTTCCCTAATTGCACTTTCTAATTTAAATGTTTTCTGTTTTTTTTCTCTGATTGCAAACCGCTCCGATAATAGCTAGTACATGATTGCGTCATTTTACGAAAAAGCGCTGTAAATAATTTCAAAGAAAACACTTGTACAACAACATAAATAGTAATTAGATATCTTGTACATAGATGTTGTTTAGACGGCTGTGTTGAAGCTTGCTGAGTTTTGTCTCTTATTTTACAACACTACAACCCAAAGTTGCATTACAGAATGGGAAGAATCTTAAAAATACTTTGCCTTGATAGTGGACTTTGATCCGACCGAAACGTGATTGTTTTGTGCTTTCGCCTTGGAAATCTCTAACTGCACTTTTGATGAATTTGCGATTAGAAAGAGAGGGGAAAGAGAGAAGTATTGAATCCATTTTTAGAAGGAAAAACCATAGTGAGGGGATCGACCATAGTGAAGTTGCATTCAATGAGTAAACAGCGAGAGTAATCTAGTTTTTTTTGTGGATATCACACACGTTTCACCTCGCTAATAAAACAGACAACCCTGTGCATTCGCAATACGAGTGGCATTTTCCGGGATAATTTATCGTTGACTACATTTCTCTATGTACCGAGTACCGTAAACAATTACATACTATCTACCGTAGTAAATGCACTGCCTACCGTAGTCAAAATCTACAGTAACCCTAAACTATACATTTCAGTGTCGCTGTACGGTCTGAACCTGTCTCTCACCACCCTAGCCCTATTGTACCATGTGCTCAGCCAATGGGCAGAGAGTGTACTGCCAGACACTGTGACGATACCTGTGGAGGTGGGGAGAGAGAGAAGGAGAGCGAGAGAGAAAGAGAGAGAGAGAGAGAGAGAGAGAGAGAGAGAGTTCTTTTCAGTTGGATTCGGTGGTCGCGCGTCTGCGTCTCTCGAACCTCTTTGCGGTCAAGGGACTCTCGTTCGATCCCCAGCTGTCAGTCTCTCTCTCTCTTTTCTTTCTCTTTCTCTCGCTCTTTCTCTCGCTCTCTCTCTCAGTTATCTATTCCAGCCTCATGAACGGAGACCTGGATGATCATAAGGACTACAATCCGCCGCTTACTACAGTAGGTTCCAGTGCGTCTCTGGGTGAGTGTTATACGGTAGCATACTGTAAAGAGTAACAGTATCTTTGATAGTAGAGCTTCTACTACACAAAAATGGATCTAGAACTGGCACATCACTTTGTTTTCTGTCAATATGCAATGTCTGAAACATATGCAACTACATTACTACAGAAGATATTTTACAAGTTCGTTTTTCAATCACAATCGACTTCCAGGCCTTGCTCTGGGTATCGATTCGACTATTGATTCGGAGACGGATACTCTAGTGGACATTGAGAGTGGATTGGGAGGAGGGGCAGAGGGAGTGTCATCCAATGATGACGGAAACGGTACGATGTTGTTTTTGAGTGATTTACGATTTAAAACAATTTGGAAATCGGATGGTAAGATCAATATCGTCGAGGAATGACAGTTCTTATTTTAACAGTTTGACAATCCTCGCTTGAACGTATCAGTATCGTTATAAATTCATAAATTGGTTAGTCCAGTTTCTCTCATCGAACCGTCCACGTCCGCTTCCGCCGAGTCTCTCGCATCCGCTCCTCTCCCCGATCAGGTGACGTCATTTCAATCAATCAATCGATAATTTCTCTCTTGCAGTCTGCGTTCTCTTCTCAACTGCACACTATCCGCCGGATGCTCTTCATTCTCTATGCTATCACATATACTATCGCCCTGCCAATTTGCCTGTTTTAATTTTTTTTAAAGTTTGTCGAATTCGCGGAACTTTGTCAAACATTTCCAATGATCCTATAAATATATTCATGTTTTTTTCTCAAATGAACAACATTTACGATTTTATTCATACTGAAACATTCATTGTAATGTTATTTATACTGTCATAAATACATTTCAACCAGAGTTCAACGTTGTAGGATACGTCTTGAGATTGCATTAGTGTCAAAAGTTTTGTTATCGAGTTAACGTGTTACTGAAACGGTAGGGAACCCCAGAAATTGGACAAATGTGAAGTTGACGACCTTTTCGGTACACCGTGAAGTGATTACTGCAAGCAGCAGGGAATGTATGAATATTTTCTAGTGTTTACAAATAGTGAGCTGTATGTGCCGTCAAAGTCATAATCATTGGTCATAATCATTCAATGCACATGTGAACCATCAATACCACTCATTGCAGCGCGCCGAGTGTCTTTATCTTTTTCGATCATTATTCATAGTGAGTGTGGTTGGTATAGTCTCCATTGGCCAACGGTATACGGTAGAACTGCCTCTCATTCGGATTGGTCGAATAGTAGCACTGTACAACGTGTTGTCGCTCATTTATTTTCGTTTTCGTTTTTTTTTTCGTTTTTTTATAGCGTGCTGTGTTCCCAAATTACATACGTCTTATTTTTCTATCACTCGTTCTCTCCCCCCTCTATGAGAGTTCGAATGCTTCTGATCTTGGAGTGCTGGAGACCGTGTAGGAGTAGATGATCGTCTACATGGGTAACATTCCCAATACTCCAAGACGGAGACCTTCCGGAGGGGAGTGTAGCCGTGAGACTACATACATACGTCCCGCCGTCCTCTCTCTCTCTCTCTCCATCGATATAAGTGCTCTAGCAGTCCTCTTACTTGGAAGAGGCTCCGCCCTCATTATGTTGTTGTGCAAACCCCGTCATGCTCGTGCAAAAAATTGTGTATCGAGTGTGTTGCGTGTTATATTGGGAAACAGTGATAATGTCTCGGTTGTTTATTGTTGTTGTGTTTGTCGGCTTGATAGCCGACTAGGGCTGCTCTTTCTCTTGAACAACCGCCCAGTAATGCATATGTCCTGAACGGAGTATATTGTAGATTTATGGGCCAGCCGGCCACTTTCGCCCCTGTGAGTCAATTAGTCAATATGTCGAAACTGACCATTCAACCACCCATAACTGTTATCACCCCCGATCCGGCATCCTCTTGCGCAATCCCAGTGGCAATCCCAGTGGCACGGGGTCCCATTATAGTTATGGGGCCGGCGTCTCCTCACGCCGATCCCTATTGTATTCGGGACCACATCACGGTTAAATGTGGTCCAACTTTGGCGCACCGCTAGTTGTATATAAACTGGGGTGCAAACTGAATAAACAGGTCTTCAACAACTCGTCTAGTTCTTCTGCCATTCTTTACAACATAATCGCAGACACAGTTTTCGAAATAATATTTTACGGAATCGGAACAAAAAACGATACAAAAGTGTGGAGGGTCGAGGGTTTGCGCGTTGAATGGTTTGGCTTCAAGAACCTCTCCATTTCTTCAACACGTTCTCCATCTCCCGGTAGTAATTCGGTGCGGGGCCGTATCCACTGCGGGTCCTGTTGTACAGCTGCTGTTGGAAGCGGCAAAACACGGTCGCGGACTGAAAAGAACGCCAGGTATGAGACGTCACACAAACAACTACTTACTGTGTCACCGTTTCAAAAATTTAGATATCATTTTCCCTCCTTCTTTATCGTAGCGTATCGCCCACATGTTGATGGGATGACCGTACTCTAATATGCACAAGTGGCACTTGCATGAGAAAGTCGAATCGGCTCGCCATTCAACCGAACAACCTAGACGTATCAATTCAATACACGAACAAAAAAAACGATAAACTTACCCTTATGCTATTTCCATAAATTCAAGGATTTAGGTAAACCATCAAACTCGATAACAAAAACTCTCATGTAGGGATGGACGGCGAAAATATGTTGTGAATGACAATTCAGCACTCCTTATCCTCCATTCATACAACTTCCCGCCATACCCCGTCCCGCCTCGTTCATTGCCTTGGGTCTTGGGTGGTAAGCGCTTATTGCTGTGAGCGAACACATAGTCCACCGGTCACGGTTCTTATATCTCGCCCGCAATCATGTGCACGCTTTCTGGCAAGCCTGTGGTGTTACTGGAGGATAATGCGACAACACCAGTGAACGATAATCGATGTTCTCAAGTGAGAATTTCTCCACCACACATACAATGACGATGTGATAAAAAATACAGGAAGACGTTTTAATTGAAAGGCGTCAGTTTCAATAAATCGAATGACATTGTTTGAACAACAACTCCACAACCTCGCATTAGACATTAGAATGGCTGGACGGGCCATTTGAGAGTGTGGTGTTTCTAGTCTCTCTCTCTCTCTCTCTCTCTCTCTCTCTCTCTCTCTCTCTCTTTCTTGAAAAAAAAAACACCTTTCATATTCAAAACAATAACTTTGTTTCAAAAAAGTTCCGGATTCCGGACTCATTAATATAATATTTGGATTCCATTCATTTCAACATGTCTTATATCTGCGGGCAGAGGGACGCTCCAGTGGGAGAGACATCCCAACAAAATTGCTGCCGTTAAAATCTGCGGTGTCTCTGTGAAGCAGGATATTGTACCTGAGTACCTGATGCTTATTCTACTTTACATGTCAATGAAATGCTATTCGGATAAAGCGATGGAACTTCGTTTCATGATGTCGTATCGAGAATTGAGGGAGAGATTGTAGTATAGACGGCTACTGTAGAGTATGATTGCTGTAGAGTGAAGAGTACGGTATCTTACCAGGATTATCTCTGCCTCTTCGGCGGCGAACCACCATCTGTTGTTGGAATCTGCAGAAGACGGCTATGTCACGAGCTAAAATGTACACATTTTTAATGTGCATTTCATACTACTAACTGCATTTCATACTACTTTCATACTATACGATACTCTATCTAAACTCTCCAAGATCATTGTTCACCGCCGACAGCATATGTGTGAAACATCACGAGCGTGTTATGTATTGTATTCATTTGTTAATACTTACTCACTGAACATCCCCTTCACCCTTCATTACCTTGCTTACTCTGATCCGTCTTGTCTCGTCGTACCGCACAGCCAGTATGTTCAGTGGGTGTCCATACTCTAGCCTGTAGATGCTACACGTGCATGAGTGGAAAACGATCTGTCGCCGACGAAGCACCCTGAATCAGTGAGTACACTAAAATTACATTCAATCAACAAGCCTATAAACACCTCTGAACAACATGCAAATTAAAAGTAATAAAAAAAACCCGGGAACTCACACACAAGCAACACTGGAACGCGGTCGACCATCGAATTCGATAACGAAGAAAATACTCTCATGTAAGGAGAGACGTTGGATGTATGTTGTATGCATGGAATGATGATGATGCAGGATTCTGCCTTGTCTATACACGTATTCCCGCCAAACACCATCCCGTCTCTTACCTCTAGTCTGGATGGCGCGTGTTGCTTGGAGCGAACATCCATCTGACACGGTCATCCTCCCGCCTGTGGCGATACTGGGGGCAATCCCGACAACCGTGGTTGATAGTCTGATAGTCGGTGCTGTCAAACGAAGGTGACGTCACGAGTCAACATGTCAATCAGGATTCCAATATCTCTTCAGTAAAAATGACAAATACTTGTGAACTTGTGGTTGTTTTTGTAATCGGTTTCTTTCTTGCGCTTTTGTTGCATCAAGAAAAACTAAATAACTGTACGCTAAATTTGAAGTATTTTTTAAAAGAAAATACATGTACTTTTTCGAAGAAGTTGCTCACTGCAACCTAAGTATGTCATTTTATTCACGGATAGAAAAAAATAAAACTGTGTCTCATTGACTTATTGTATATTGGTTTTCGATTTCATTAGAATGGACAATGGAACACGCACAGCATCACAGAAACCTGAATAAGCGATACACGTGCCATGGTAAACGTTGCAAAAACATCTTACTGGCAATGACTATTATCTCGATTTATATTTTGATGTGCTTGCGTGCGGACGATCTGCGTGAGTGGGGGTATGCGTGCAACAAAAAAGGTGTGCTGTTTCACTAAAGCTGACTTTTGGCGCAAAGTGCTCACGATCAATTAGGAGATCAGGTCGTAAACGTTGTCGATCAAATTGAATAGTTACAATCAGAAACTATTTTCAAATATACATCCAGTTGACCGCTTTTTCGTATCGAAATGTTTACGTTTCAAAACTTTGGAGTTATCCAAGTGAATTGCTTTCGCGGCTCGTCACTGTCGCGCTAGCTGTGAAACAGCCGGCGGTGGCCAGTGGATAGGGCGGTCGTCTTTCAAGCGGTGGGGTCAAGGATCACACCTTGTCGACGCACATAATTTTGCCGACATTATCCAGTACTGTTCTGTTTCACTGGTTGGAAGTATGTACGCATAATGAGGAAATGTGGGGAAATCTATAAAAGAGTCAACGATAGCAAATATTTTCTATATACTTTCAGAATAGACATCAATGACCGTTCTAATTGAGAAAATGGATGAAAGGAGTTTCCCACCCAATGACCAATTGTCACTAAATGCTTCCGTCTGTTCTGTTCCGTTGATGTTCACTGATGGGTAAATGATCGGAGAAATGATCTCACTGATTCGTTGCGCTCTCTTGGCGGCAGCTGTATGCCTCATTACAGAGACCCGCGACTCTTCAGAAATGCCTAGCGTCTGGGAGTAAAAGGACTGCGTTCACGCTGTTTTGCCGTCTGCTCGCTTCCTAGCCTCGCATTTATATGTACTGATCATTATATATGTACTGAAAGTGTACAGTATGTATGTACCCACTTTGTATCTGTACTGCCACCCTGCTTTGCTTCTTTGCTCGCGGTTCGCTCGCTTTTTTTCTTTTTCGAACAAGAACAAAACCCGTTCTTCCTCGTCTCGCAAAGAGCCAAAATTGTAGTTTTCACGGGAACAAATGGAATGAAAACCTGAGATATGAGAGAGAAGATAATTCCGATATCGTGAAACAAAACTATTGCGTGCCATTGAAATTGTGTGCTTTTTCCATACAGCTTATAATGTGTGCGGTTCGCTGAGTTTCGTACAATCTGCTCGAACAGAATTTCAGTTTATTTGTTTTACTTTTCAAAAGAACTATTTATTGGTTAATGATAAATGTGAAACATAATTTCTTGCACAGAAAAAAAATTCTAATCGTATCGATTTTTTGTATGGAACGACAATGTTTTTTGTCAAATTCAGTCGTTTGCCTACATACTATTCCATCACAGTGTTTTTTTACTTTTTGCGAAAAAAAACCCGCGGACAAATCTGCTCATAACACCGGTCTTTTTTTACCATGTCATTCGATCCATAGATGGTGTTTAACTTTTCACTGTCCGAGCATGATATTTGATGTTAAACATTGCACAACAAAACAAACATTTCAGATGTCCGCATTCAACTTTTCAGCTTTTGTCTTCAATGATAACGAATACTCGTTCTTTCAATCCTGCCAGTCGCCCCTCAACTTCACACACGAGAATTTTCCCAGACAATGCATTACTAGCCAAGCCTTGCATGAATCCACCGCACTCAGGTGTATGCTAGCTATAAAAGTAAGAACCTTTTTTTCCTTCACAATTTTTTTTAATTTGCATTTTTATTACAGGTGTGTTATTCAATAATATCTCTCGTTTTGGTGTTGCTGATGATTCATAGACATGTAGGTTACGAAGTTATTTGTGTAATGTATTGCTTTAGCAGGGAAATCGCTGGTTGATTCACCCGAACGCAAGGACTATTTTCGGGTTTCATCTCTGTTTCGTGGTTGAAGTGCCATTAGCATATACTATTGTAGCACTGTTTGATCTGATACGGTAAGAGCGAGTGAAGACAGAGAAAGAGATAGAGAGAGAGAGAGAGAGAGAGAGAGAGTAAGAGAGAGAGAGTAAGAGAGAGATAGGTAGAGAGAGATAGGAGGGAGGAAGGAGAAGGAGAAGGACAAATAACTAAATATTCTTTGTTCAGTCTCTCTTTCGTGTATGAGGACTATTGCGCGTCTCAGCTGCCAGTGCTTTTGGCATTTAATCTCAATAACCTGTGCAACCTTGGAATCCTTGGACAAGTAAGATAATGAAAAAAACTCAGTGAAGTCAAAACACATATTACTGTTCCGATCAATGTAGAGTTTCTATGTCAGTTACTGTCATTTTTAGACCACATGTACACAAGTATGTACATGAGATATGCGTATATGAGATGCTGATAACATTGATCTCTTTCAGGTATTGTCCATGTTCTGTCTTGCTGTGGAGAGACTGATCGCCACTCTTCGATTCGAGCAGTACGAGAGGGTCCGAAAGAGGACGCTGGCAGTGGCTATGTGTAAAACAGCTGTGAGTTTCTTTCAAACTCACTGCCCAAAATCAATATCAAGAGTATATCTTGTGCTGAATAACAACAACAAACTACTTGATTGAGTCACCGTCGTAGTTGATTACACTCATAACGAAAGAATTCGATAACAAGAGGTCTAATCATCTTTTTCCGTCGTTTCTCTCAATCTTCCTGTGCTATTTTCTTGTTGGAGTCTCGCCTTGCGTGCGTTGGTATGCGGTTGTACCCAAGATATCTGCAAGGATACCATGGAACCATCCAGAGTGGACGGTGAGCGGACCATCTCTCTCTGTCTCTCTCGATATCAATATCAATAACAATATCAATATCAGCTTACTTTTCAGCTTTTCAAAGAACTGGAAGGACTGACGGGTCTGCTCACGCTTTTATCTTTCCAAATTACTTGGTTTGTCAACTCAATATTTAAAACTAATAACTAGAAAATTTATAATCATTTAAGGTTCGTCAATCGACACATTTACGGAAAACACATCAAGTTGGAGCAGCTCGGGCATAAGTATCAGGTGGTTGAATACACTCTCATTTCATAACAAAAAAAATGAAGAAAACACTGTTCCTTTTACTTCATCCAACAAAAAAAAGGTTCGTTTCGCAAAACGACGACTACTTTGTTAAATGTTTACATACACGTTGAAAACATGTATGCATTAAAACATCAAGCTAACTGTTTATTATTCTTTTCAGATCCAGGAAAACAATCGTATTGTGGGAATCCTGCTGCCTGTCTTCTGGATACAATTCGCGTTCGCTTGTCTCCACTCTTTCGGAATGCTTCTATTTCCCGTGGTGAGGGAGAGGGAGAGAAAGAGAGAGAGAGATCATGGGAGAAAGGAGGAAAGAAGCGACTGTATAAGTACATTACATTCAGCGCGGCAGCGGTGGTTGGTTTGTGTTAAGAATACCCGCGCGCTAGAATCTGCAAGAGGCGATTGAGTGAAAGGTCCTTTAGAATCTTTGCGAGAACAATGTGATGCTGATAGATGTTATCAGGATGTTATAAAATGGTTACATTTCGATTTTGGTATCGTGACGCGCACTGGCCGCCCCCATCCGTCTCGAGTGCATTATCTATCACAGCCGCTCTCTCACTCTCGCATTGCCCCATAGCGGGTTTGCGCTGTGGTGTTCTGGTTAGCGATTGCGCCCATTGAGATACCATGCCCGAGTTCGACTCCGGGTAGTAGTAAAAATTGTTTGTACTTTATGGTTTTACAATTAAATGACATTGGAATGGTAAACTTCCCTATCAGCGTTACCTAAACTCTTTTTTGCAAAATTTACACGATTTTGGACTAAACAAGATGAGTGATATGTTGGCTTTGTTAATAAAAGTGTTTTGTGGTTTATGTTAATGTGACTATATTTCTATGAAATTCATTAAAGTACATTCATTATCTTTAAAAAGAACTGGCGTAAAAGTTGGGGTGGATTCGTAGCTTCCTGTCCGACCGTTGCCAACAGGTGATGGTTGGAGAGGAACTTTCCGCACCAAGACTCTTCAATTGCGGCGTGCCGCAAGGGTCGTGTCTGGGCCCAATTTTGTTCAATAGAGAAAGTGAAAGTGTGATAAGAAAAAGATGGTGAACAACCCAGTTTCGGCTCCTACCACCTGACTGGATTGTTCGGACAGTCTCATACGAGGCGGAGCACTCATCAGAGATGACCACGCATGAGAAGTTAACACAAACACATAAGACAAGGACAACAACAAACATATACTAGTTAGTAAAGATTATAAAATAATGATCAAAATAACAAAGAACTCATATGGAAGAGCCGTTGTGAGAGAAGAAGCGCGGGGAAGAGTAGATACTTGCGGCAATCGGTGCGAAAAGAGTACGAGGCGCATACAATGCGCGACTGTGGGTCAGCGGGTAATGAGTGAGAGATAAGAGAGAGAGTCATAGTAGCAGACAGTTCTAGTTTGGCGCGCTATAATTGATAGAATTACTTGATTAGTGATAGAACATCAGACACACTATGAATGTTATGTTTCACCATCATTGATTTATTCCGCATAACTAACTTACAGAATTCTAATTCTACTTTACGCTGCGGATACTCATTTTTAAGAAAGTTGCACACTAACTGTTTGCATCTAACCTTAAAGGAAGCTGTTTCTGTGCATGTTCTGAATATGCGTGTGAGTTCACCATTCATTGTGTTCCAACCCACTGACATCTTTATATTAGAATTGTAATTCGGAAATCTGACTACTTCGAAACTGTAATCGTCTGTTTTGTTATATAATTCCACTGAGAATTGGTTATATGCCTTTGAAATATTCAAATCCAAGAAGATTGCATTATTTGGTCCAATGTTCGTTTGTTCTAGTGTGAGGGAACTATGGTATACACTGTCAACTGTTCTCTGCAAAGCATCATTTGAAGGATTATGGACAATTAAGAGATCATCCATATACCTATATGCTTTGAAACCACATTTGAAAACATTTTCATTTGCTTTAACGTATTCGAATTCCATGAAAGAAAGGGTTAAGTCTGCCAACGATGGAGACGCATTGTTTCCCTGAGGGATACCAGATGTCTGCTTGAAAAGTTTATCTCCATAAATTGCAAAGCTGTTGTGAAGAATGTATTGAATCATGAATTTTACATCTACCGGTGTATATTTATTTCTATTTGCATTATTCTCATCATTTGAATAATATGCCTTTTTATAACCGGAAACAATGTACTTTTTTCCGCTATTGTTGAAGCATAAGTCTACAAGTTTGAACATATTCTGCATGACAACTCCATGGGGAAGATTTGTGAACAGACTAGCAAAATCAGCACAATAGAGGTCCTTATTTTGTTTGTTTGTGATATTTTTGATGGAATTGATTGCCTCTTGACTGTTTTTGATTGACCAATATATTTCGGTATTGTTACGCTGTCTGATCAATTTGCAATAATTAGAAAAATGTGATTTGAGATGGGATAGTATCAACTGCAATTCTAATGAAATTGGTTTGAGACTACTATTAAAAGCTCCAGTGATAAATCGAAATTTTACTGGGCTTTTATGCATTTTTGGGATGGCATAAATTCTAGGCAATGTTTTATTTTCAGCCTCAATTGTATTAAAAGATTTTGTTTCAGAAATATGTCTAAGCACAATGTTGTCTATTGACTCTTTTTCATACAAAGAATACGTCTCATTATTACTGTTCACCACATTGTTTATGGCATCGTAACCTAGTTCTTTATTCATGATTTGAATGTAAAGTTTGTTACATGTCAGCGCGAAGTTTCCTTCTGCCTTATCTACTGGTGTTATGACAAAGTGTCTCTGTAGCTGAGATAAGGTTTCTTTAGAATAGTTTATGTACTCAAAATCAAACTTTTCATATTCTTCATTGTAGCGTTTGCTTAGGTGCATCTTTACTCGTGACGAAAAAACTTCAAAAGTATTTAAAGGAATGTTATAAGTTTTTTGAAGTTTATCCAAATGCGTGGTTACATGTTCTAGAATAGTTTGAAGACTTTCGATTTTGTTAACTGGTTTCGGTGTTCTGAACTTTGTACCTTTCAGCATTATTGTTCTCAAATTAATGTCTTCAATAATATTCAAATTACCAGTGACCACATGTTCATGGTGAGAATCTTTATATTGGGAATACTTTGAATCACACATGCAATCGCCTAGTAAAATATCACGTATTCGTTCTGTGGTTAATGTTTTAAGGAAGCGGTTATAGTTACAAATTACAGAAGAGATTGGAAGATCGTATTGGTAAAGTATGTATTCTAGTATTCAACACATTTTTATCATTATAAATTTGTTCTCGTGTAATGATACTACGGAAACTACGATTGATTAATTTCGCAATATTCACATTTTCCAGGAATTTTCCATCGTAATTAATTTTCAAATTGTGAAAGCGTCTAATTGTTTGTTGTGCATTTTTTAGTTTCACTAAAGATTTACACGTTCCAGCAAATATTTTGAGTTGAGTGAGATGATTCAAATTATTGAAATCAGAACTGTTTATCATGAAATCAATCAACTTTTCAGTATTCTTTTGTGAAATATTTTTGAAAAACTTGTGCAATGAAAAACCACTGTTCTTATCAACTTCCGCAGTCATATCTGATATCGATAATGAATTATGTTGCGCTGAACGACTCCTTCTCTTTTTACCTCGGCATTTTCTACTGACATTTTTTATTTGCATAGAGAAGTAGGGGTGCGCTTTAATGTTACAATTTTGAATACTCAAATCCGAGATATTTTCGAATCCTTTTATTTGTTCATTGAGTCCAAAGGGATATGCAGTAACCATCATTCGAATCCAAAATTGTTCTTTTTCATGAAGCGTTGTTTTGTCACGATTTTCTTCCACACTATCAAGAATATCTATGGCGAAATCTTCTGGATCATGATCCGCAAGTTTGAAGTGCTTACTCAAATAAGTATTTAGCATACCATTTTTGAAACTGTGGCGATGCGCAGACATTCGTTGTTTCAAAGCTGTTGTGGTTTCACCTACATACTGTAACTTACATCGATTGCAGGTTATCATATAGATCACATTTTTGGTGGAACAACATGTTGTCGCATCTTTGTTGGTAGAAATCGTACGTCCTGTAGCATTACTAGTAACACGATTATCGAAACGAATTTTTGGACAGATAACACATCTCGATTTTCCACATGATTTACCTATATGGTCGTTGTTATACGGTACTTGGATGACATGTCTTCCACATATTTTTCTGCTCTCAAAACTAGTTTGAGTATAATATTGGGTTTTCTGTTGGTTCGCTGGTGATTTATGATGGCCCACCACGGGCGGGGTTTTGTAGAGGCACGTCCTCCGTACGGGTGACACGGGGAGGCGAATGGAAAGAATGTGCGAATAGAAAATCAAAGGGAGCGCCCCGACTCGACACTTCATGCAGGTTGGCGACAGGTCCCGTGTCACCGGGTGGCAACTAAGCCGAGCCCTCCCAGGCAAGCCTGAGAGAACACCTGTGCTACTATAACCTCATCACATCATGAAGCCGGTTTAGTGGAATAGCGGGATCCCCGAGGTGTCCTTCCTCCTAAACGGAAGTGATCGGTGATGCTACTTTCCATGTGAATCGTATAAGACACTAAGCATCTTTTCCAAGGGAAACATAAGTATGTTGCACTCTATCATTAAGAATGCAGTTGAGTGATAAGAAGAAAAGTTAGATTGAAAAGGGGTATTTTGAGGGAATATATAAAGAGAGACAGAAAACCAATACTTGAGTGAATAGTTTATGGCATTTCTGCCAGTTGTGGAAAACACGAAAAAAGATTGTGTGTAATTGAAAGAATCGATTGTATAGTCAAAATAAAAATAAAATAAATGTATTTGATCCCGAGGGATCAAAACGAATTTAGCCCAAAATTGGGCTAGGTTGCGTATCCAAAATTTTGGATACTAGGGGGGTCGTGCCTCAATTGAGACACTATGGCCAAAAGGCGGGTTGGCTAACGATAGCCGCAAAGTCAAAGTTGCATTGTCGAATCAAAACTACAAGCTACAATCATGCGAGGGGAGAGACGTGGACTGTGAGGGTGAGCCAAATTGGCGGGAGAATCGATCGAATCGAGAAGAGAGAGAGAGAGACGGGGTGCTATGGGGAGTGGGTTTCACACCTCTCCTCACCCACAGATCCCGACAATTAAAATAGAGAAAGTGAAAGTGTGATAAGAAAAAGATGGTGAACAACCCAGTTTCGGCTCCTACCACCTGACTGGATTGTTCGGACAGTCTCATACGAGGCGGAGCACTCATCAGAGATGACCACGCATGAGAAGTTAACACAAACACATAAGACAAGGACAACAACAAACATATACTAGTTAGCAAAGATTATAAAATAATGATCAAAATAACAAAGAACTCATATGGAAGAGCCGTTGTGAGAGAAGAAGCGCGGGGAAGAGTAGATACTTGCGGCAATCGGTGCGAAAAGAGTACGGGGCGCATACAATGCGCGACTGTGGGTCAGCGGGTAATGAGTGAGAGATAAGAGAGAGAGTCATAGTAGCAGACAGTTCTAGTTTGGCGCGCTATAATTGATAGAATTACTTGATTAGTGATAGAACATCAGACACACTATGAATGTTATGTTTCACCATCATTGATTTATTCCGCATAACTAACTTACAGAATTCTAATTCTACTTTACGCTGCGGATACTCATTTTTAAGAAAGTTGCACACTAACTGTTTGCATCTAACCTTAAAGGAAGCTGTTTCAATGTGTATATCAATGACATCATAGCGCATTTGCCTGATTATGTTTCGTGTGAGTTATATGCAGATGATTTGAAAGTTTCTTTCGCATTTGATAAGGACGATCTTTCTGCCAAAAGTCAGGATGTGGGATCGGTAAATGCGATAGAATCTGTGCAGCGATACTATACGCGCCGAATATGTCGCCGCGCTGGTTTGTTCTCACTCACCTATCCCCAACGATTACAACTTCTCGGCTTACAAACATTAGAGCAACGGCGCATTCTGAATGATGTGGCATATATGCATAAAGTGACCACAAAGTCTACATACCTTGACTATCATGGTCTTTTCAACTTTGTACCAACTCGTTCTCGTACTTCTCATGGGTGGCGCGTGGTTCCGTGTTTTGATACAGCCCTCAAGAGCAGTGCATTTTTCAACAGGCTTTGAATAGGCTTTGGAACTCACTCCCCCCTTCTATAGTATTGTCTGCAAAACATGAAACTGTAAAATCCTTCCTAGAAAGTAATCCTCATTTGTTGCCAGTTTCGAAGATTCGTAGACTCTAATTAACATTCGATGCTTTCTGTATCGTTTTACACTTTTTTTCTCATACCGTATGCCATTGCTCATTTTGCTGTATTAAACTGTTTCTCCAAATGTACACGGTAATAAACTTATTTTTTTTGTTATTATCAAGTAGAGTTTGTGTTATTGTTTATTCGATGTAATGCAACAAAAGCTCATGCATTATTCTATCAATCGAAACAGTACACAAACCTGCTCGAATCGTTGAACCAAATATAGTCGATGTCTCAACGTCAATTTGGAGATGTAACATAATTGCTCTCCTGCATTTCAATGCAGAAAGAGAAATTTGTTGACTATTCCGAATGATAGAATAATGCATGAGCTTTTGTTGCATTACATCGAATAAACAATAACACAAACTCTACTTTTACGCCAGTCCTTTTAAAGATATAGTTATTGATATCTTTATGAAATTATATTATGTACGTACAATGACAATTTTACAAACAATGAGTAGATAACACTGATTTCGCTTTAGGTGATTCCTGGGAGCGACCCAGTTACGCAAGTGAAACAGTCTTTATTTTCCGAGATTGTCTCTGCTATGCCCATCTATTCAGCAACTCTCTCACTCTACCTCATGAAACAACTTCCCAAAGGTATCTTAGTTTCTTTGTTCCGGGCTCTCACTCGAAGAAACTTCAAAAAAACACCATAGTTCATAACTACTATATAATATATAATTTATAACAATTCTCATATTTCAGTGCAAATGGCGGCTTCTGTTGTAAATCATGTTGAAAACCAGAACAACTACTTTGCCTCACTCCGGAATATGTTTGATAGCAACTCCGCATTCGGTTTGGAAGATTTTTGATATTCAATAATCAATACTTTAATTTGTTTCATGTTCAATTATTTATTAGTTTCAACTTAGTTAATATATTCGCATGAACATCGATGATTTTCAAAACTACTTGCAACCCATAAACGATTTCAGCTACACCGACAGTGTCCATTCGCCCAAAGAAGATCTCGAGTATTCAGACCATAACGAGAATCGTTTTTCATACACGATCCAGTAGCCAGTGAACAGATTCGGAAAAGCATAGTTCCTAGCACGTATCCCATTATCAGCAACAGTGATCAGTGACAAATTTCTAATTGTTCTTTCAAGATTTGTCGTCATGAATTGATTGTACTTTCTTTTTCACTATTTATATATTTATTCATTTTTACTTGTTTATTCAACTCTTTATTAAACGCCTTTTCGCACAAGACGTTTAATGCAACTCTATGTGTGAAGTAAACTGCAAAAAGGTACAGTTTACTTATGAAAAGCACTTCTTTGGAAAATTGGAAAAAAAGTTGAAAGGTCAAATCCAGCTCCGTGTCAAATGAGGGGATCCGCACACCAATTCCGCAGAGAGAGAGGAGAGCACGAGAGCACGAGAGCACGAGAGAGAGAGAGAGAGAGAGAGAGAGAGAGAGAGAGAGAGAGAGAGAGCGAGAGAGATGAAGGGGTGAGCGAGGGAGATAGAGAGAAGGGAAGAGAAAAATGATCGAGAAGAATGAGAAGGGAGAAGAAAGAGGGGAGCCACTGGGTATTGCTCATGGCATTGTTTCGGAATGTCTTAAGTATGAGATTAGTATGGCATACCACATTAACTGTGAGAAAATGCTCCTGGCACATATGCTTCTTTAATAATAATAATAGTAATTGTTTATCCATAAAAACAGTCAAGTACTAAATGGGGATATGGAAATGGGTTGAACGGCCGTGAGTCGAACAGCTCAGTTTCACGATCTCCGCAAGGCTAGACTGCAGCGCGCCCCTCAGAGACACCCAAAGGGTGCTTGTGTGAGACACGCGCTCCCGGTAGAAAGCAGGCTGAAAGGTGAGAGCAGGGAAAGCCTGCTACGAGACACTACAATCACTGATAGTATTCACGCGATATACTAAAGCCTAGTAAGGTCGTTAAGTGAGTGAAGCATAAGAAACCTATTTAGGGCAATTTTGAAATCGTTCTTACTTTGATGGCAAACGGTTAAGCGGTCCAACTTATTCCAATAGTTCACCACACGGGCTGATACAAACCTTGGCTCAGAGCCTACGACGGGATAAGTGATTTTGAGTCCGTTAGAACGAAGTGAAGCAGCTCGCGAATCTCGGGGAATGAGTGTGAAAGGCATGTGCGGCGTGTTCATATATCCATATAGATAGCGATGTACAATGCGAATATCATTTTTAATGCGTCTGAGCCAAAGAGTTTCCAGAGAAAGGGAGGATAATCGAACTGAATACGTGTTTTAGGCAGTAAAATTCGAGTGAAAGCCCTTTGCACCTTTTCTAGATCATTAATACATCCTTTGTTCATATGACAGAGAAATTCCGATCCATATTCTAGAGTAGGCCGTATCGAAATTTTATAGAAATTGAGAAACAATGCCGTATAATTTGTGAATGTTCTTCTCAGAGTGTTGATACGACAGTTTGCTTTCTGGATGACCTTTAATAGATGGATAGAAGGATCAAGGGTTGGGGTCATCCAGATACCAAGGTCGCGCACTACCTCCACGTTCGACAAAGTCACATTGTTGCATTGATATTTGTGCTTTGGATTTTTCTTGCCAAAGTTTAGTACCTCGCATTTGGTAACAGACAACTTTAATTGTCGATCCAAAGACGAGTGAACGTTCCTACGTTATCCAAGGCGGGACGTTCTTTGGAGGATAAAAAGGCAAAGATGTACTACCGTCTGTTCACTTCTACACATGTTGACTCTTCATACACGAGAGTCCTAGTTGTTTTTGCTCAGTAATCTGGTTCACATTGCCGGTAAGTGGTTCTATTTTCTATATGATTCTCTCACCATTCCGTGCCGACATAATGTTTTTTTTTACTTTAAGGCAGCTTCGTAAACCTGAATCCTATAGTTTCAAAGAATGCATTAGTGCCTAGGAGTCCTCCCACTCAGTCAAATAGCAAGTTATCAGCGTATGTTTCACAGGACGTCATATCAGTGACGAGACAATTGGCGACTATTCTTGAATGGAGCGAGAGACTGCAGCAGTAGCGACGAGGAGAGCAGGTGCAGGTGCACGGATGAGCACAACGTCATCTAGTGACCCTAAGGTCAACGGACAAGGAGACTGCGGACGCAGCTGACAGCGACACCACGAGCGGAAACACATCGACTGCCCCGGGAGTGTAGTGAAGATGACGACAGAGAAGCTGAAGAAACGTCAGAATGCTGAAAGCTCGCGAATGCTGGTCAACTGACAGTATCATGAAAACATGCATGGCAATAGTTATTCATTTGTGCATTATAAAATGTTTGAACACAAAGTCTGGCAAAGAGTGTCGATCAGGTCACATAAGTAATGGCAACCAAACAGATATGGCACATACCCTAGAGGCTAGAGGGTCCCATTTCAACAACCCCTATAAAAACATCAACATGACTTACACGTTTCGAGAAAGATACGTTTCAATAAGCTATACACTGCGTGGAATATATTCGCGGTCCATCCGTCCATCTCTCGGTTAGTACTGTGAAACAGTTTGGCGGTGGTTTAGGGAAGCGATGCGTGCTGCAAGTTCGGAGAAAGATAAATGGAAGATACTGTCGCAATGTATTATTGTATAGCCATTTTGTATTGTAGTGTCCCCGCTGTAATCCCTAACCACTCGTGCAAACAGCAGACCCTCTGATTTTGACCCCTAGAAGCCACGTGGTCCCGCCATCTGTCTATCCTATCTCTCATCGTACCATCCTGGTCTTATTAGCACGCATTTTTTTCATTTCACTATACATACATTCATCATCTATCTATCTCTACATGAGAGCATTCGTTATTTAGAAGAGCATATCGGCAGGACATCACTCTATATTCATCTCTGGAATCTGCTAAGGTGAGTATTTGGAAAGTGGGAGAAAGGTTAAGAGAAAGAGAGCCGACCCCTCCACACTCCCACTCCAAAGAGGCGCACTCGCACTTCGTACGTGCACGCCTTGTTGTCGCTCTCTGTCAGGAGAGTGTTTCCCTCAGAGCTGGTCTTCAAGGGTAAGAGGCGGCGAGCCCCGCCCCTTCCTGTCCCGCCTTCTCCCTTCATTAACGCTCCATTGTCGATCCCGTCTGTGAGGGCCAAAACGCACTGACAACGGGCGACTCCAACAGATCGTGTATAAAGACGATGTGCTCAGTCTAGAAATAGATACGGGTACTATGGACAAGGAGCGTGGCGGATACCTGGGAAAAGATGACGTGTTCCCAGAAGGACACGATCTGGCGACGGGTGGGCGCGGCTGCGAGTGTGCAGGGTTCACGGAGGACCCCTCTCCCATTTTCTCTTTTTCCCCTTTACTCTCCTCCTCCTCTCTTTCTATATCTCTCTCTTTCTCTCTTTCTCTCTTTCTCCCTTTTTCTCTTTCTCTCTTTCTCTTTCTCTTTTTTCTCTCTTTCTCTCTTTCTCTTTTCCTGTTTTTCTCTCGTCTATTTCTCTACAGTCACTGCATTTACTTTTTACTTTTTCTCTACTTTTCTAATATCAAGTCATCTCTGCGATTTCCCAGAGACAGTTCTGTCTATTCTCCCTCCTCTCTCCCCTTATACATATCTTGCCCTCTTTGCCTCTTTCTCTTCTGATTTTTAATATCTCTCCTACTCTTTTCTACTTTTTTTCTTTTAATTTGTCTTTCTTATTTTCTTTCTCTTTCTCTTTTCCCTTCTCTTCTCCCCCCCCCCCTCTCTCTCTCTCTATCTCTCTCTCCCTGTCTAATCTCACATCTCAGATGTGATCACAGTAGCTTTCTAGAAACCGCGCGAGTGAAATTAAAATATACTGGAGCTGGCTGTATGCGGGGTTGCACTCTACGGCCACGCCCCCTCGCGGGTCGGCAAACTCGCCAGTGTCGAATGATCGCTTGCACCGAGCAATGTCAAATGAGCAGTTCTCAGAAAAAAAAGAAAAAAAGAGAAAAAAAGTTGAATCACAGTGAATCCCTATACTTTCCTCAATGAATGTCGTTGTTGTATGTGTTGTAGAGTGGTGGTAGTAAACTCCGTATATGCTTAGTGTATTGATTTATTTATTCGTGCCTATACTATTATGATGCGATAGCAACATTTGTATGAGCAATCCATTCATAGCCACAGCGGCAATTGAACGAGTGAGCTTGTTTAATGCGATAGGGCGATTTGGTTGAACGTCTTCTCGTACGACAGTACCAATATGCTGAATACATGTTTCTGTGAGAGACAATAGTCTAAGCAGATCCCAGTTCTATAAAACAGTGGCATCTGGTTGAATATTCTGGTATGTTAGTGGATCTATCTTTCCTTAGGCAGTAGTACATTGCGATTCTGATGTGCCTGCTTCCTCCGGTCCAAGTGTATTGTAAAGGTATCGCATTAATTTGAATAATATGTGTCCCATACGTTTCTCTCAATTGCATTACTAACCACCTCATCTCGTGCAAAGATTAGAAACTCATTTCGAACCGCCACCACACAGATACAGATCTTGTACAGGTTTCCCACAGATCTGACACAGATCCGCTCGCCACAGATCTCAGTGAGCGGCTAGCTCGATCGCCACACACGACACGCGTCCTCCGACTCGCCGATGAACGCGCGTGTGTTCGGCGCGCTGGTGTGCGCGACGACCGTCTTCGTGCTGCTCGAGCACGTGGAGCTGCCCGACCGCAGCTCCCGCCTCGCCGGACAACCACCCGCGAACACCAGCCAACTATCGCTGTTCGAGTGAGTGCGTCGGGCGATGGCGAATTAGAGAGTGCGCAGCGCCCTCTCTTTTTTTGGCTTATTAGATTACGGCTCGCGCCAAAATTTTCAAAAAGCGATTACTAAAGGTCATATTAGCAACTATGTGAACTCATCAAATTTATGTGAGTTAAATTCGCACAGTTCCGTAGGCCAGATCCCAGATCATTGGTCGGTGGAATGTTTGTATATTTGCTCCGAAAGAAGTTATGAGCGATCGCGCGCGCCCAGGAATCGAGAAGCCAGTGTGGGTGAGTGGGTATCGTTTCTCGTCACTCTAGCTGCAAGCTCTCCCTCTGCTGCGGTCGGACCGCTTGGGTGCGAGAAAGAGCGCGAGAGTGCGCGCTGTTGGCAAAGAGCGCAGAGAAAAAGACAAATGCACTTACGCTGCGGCGATCGATAAGACAGATATAAGTATCGTTACAAAGCGTTATTATCTTTAGAAAGGACGGGCGTGAAAGTAGAGTTTGTGCATGCGCTTTTTTTATGCATGCGCTTTTGTTGAACTGGGTTGAAAGACAAACTGACTTTCTTTACGCAAGCACTTTTAAAAGCACAGTGGCGCTTAGTTTTTAAATTTGATTTATTGCTTGACCTATGTAAACACGAAACAAATAAAGAAAACGCAAAATAGCGGCGTTTTCTCATTACCTACACACTTACCAAAATATGCGCGTGCGAAGCTCAATAAGGCGAATACAAACTTCCCGCCAAATTGCTTATCGGAAAGATAAGCTCTGTGCGCATTTCGTCGATATTAATCTGACAGCACATGTCGTTGTAGTGTTGTGGAAACGCTCACGCTTCATAGATCAACCTATGCTGGTTCGAGTCCCGCTACTTGCAAACAGTTTCGCCTAGTTCTGATCAGTGCAATTCGTCGAACTGTGGTAACGCAAAACACCCCTGTGCCTTTAAGAGATAATGCAGAGTTGCAGTGTGATGCTCTCGGAAACTGTCCACTTCGAGACGCCCGATCCCCACGACCCGACACTTGCCGAGTTCCGCCATCCGCACACTATGTCCATCGACTGCTCCTCGCAACAGGTAGCTCAGCCATCCCCCAAACTATGTCTGTACACACGCGGCGGGACTTTGCAGCCGTTTCCGGTCAGATTCAACTTGTCCGCTGGCACGTTAACGCAGCACGACTCCGCCTACACGTGTCGCTATCGATCGAATCCGATTAGCGTCTACAAGAACGGCATGGTGGACACGACCCCCGGCAGTTGGCAGCCGCTCACACACTCGAGTACGCGGATAAAGTCAATATAACCATCAATCAAACGATTGGTTGATTGATTAATTGACTTTATTCGAAATCGTTATTTCTGTATATGACAACATAATCATGATGACATATAAAACGTAAAGGTGTGCGCGAGTGTTGCAGCGGCTACGGCGGTGCAGAGCGATGTGACCGAGGTGGGCTGCGAGTTGGACGCCGATGCCAGCGTCAACGTCTCCACCAAGTTCCTGGGCGTCGCGCCGAGAGACGTCGCCGATCGGTGAGCAGAACGCGTGCCGGCTATTAGCATTTGTTTAGCGCGCCGTCGTCGGCCGACCTGCCGTCGGTGCTCGTCTTCGTCCTCGATTCGCTGTCAGCGTCGGCCGCCCGCCGACAAATGCCCCACACAATCGACTTTCTCGAGTTGAATCGCTTCGTCTTCATGAACAAGTACTCAAAGGTAGGGCCCGCAACATCGCTTTGTTTTCTCTCTCGCTCTCCCTTGCGTCTCTCTTAAGATCCAGACGGCGCAATTTCTGTTCACTAGGTTTCTGCGACGGTTCCGTCTTGATTTCAGGTGGGTATGAATTCCAAGCCCAACGCGTGGGCGATGTACGGCGGGATGCGCTCGTACGTTTACAAGGTGAGCTCCGACAAACAAGCGCGCCTTGATCGTATATGTACTCAACTGCAAAGATGTTGCAGAACATGTCGCGTGAGCCGCCACGTAATATATCTGGCGTCGACTTTGCGTTCAAGCTGTTTGAGCGACACGGGGCGGTGGTGTCGTGGGACACGGACTGCGCGCATGCCGACCCGTTCAGCCACTACAAGCCCGGCATTCCGCACTTTGGCCACTACACCAGGTGAGCGACTGCACTCAGCGCACTCGTTCAGTTGCAGGCCCTACCACGACGGCAACCCGTGCGACACACTCATGTGTCTGGTGGGCGGGCGTCGCGTGTTCGAGGAGCAGTGGCGCTACACGATGCGGTGCGTGCGCGCCGACCCGCGCCAGTCCATGCTGGCTGTCTTCAGATTCCACTCGACCTACCGCCACCTGCGCCGCTTCTCGTCCACCTGGGTGACGACGCTGACGCATGGTCCGGGACGCGAGGACATGGCGGGACACGGAGACGACATACTCAGTCAGGTAGGCTCGCCGTCGTCTGAGTGGTACACTAGCATGTTCGAGTCCCGCAGGCTCGCAGAGCGCTTATGTCTGCGAGATAGAAGAGAACGATAAGGATGAATACAAAACAAAACATGTCGAGTGTGAATGACGCTCAGAAAACAAGCGAACGAGTGGAAAAAAGTGAAGTGAAACAACACATCGAGCGAAACACAAATTTGAAAGAGAGAAAAAGAGAGAAAAAGAGAAAGAGAGAAAGAGAGAAAGAGAGAAAGAGAGAAAGAGAGAACGAGAGAACGAGAGAACGAGAGAACGAGAGAACGAGAGAGCCAGAAAAAGAGAGAAAAAGAGAAGGAGAGACAGGGAGAAGGAGAGAATGAGAGAACGATCGAACGATCGAACGAGAGAACGAGAGAACGAGAAAACGAGAAAACATCGAATAAATTCGAAATGAAATTGATGAAATATTGAGAGAAGAACATGTATGAAGATGAGAGAGAAAACTTCTATGAAATTCAACAAAAGGACAAGAGCAAGTTTGTGTTAGTTTTCATGTTCAGGTGTTTTCGATTTGATTTTTCAAAAATTAATAATATATGCATGCGCTTTTCTTGAATCAGGTTAACACAAACAACACTTTTACGGAAGTACTTTTAAAAGATATTATATTAACAGTTTCGACTCGTTTTGCTAGTGGGTAATGTATGCATATACTACATTCAGGTGCTCACAGAAAACCGACATCTCTTCAACGACACGTTTGTGATTGTTATGTCGGACCACAGCAACCGCTTCGATCCCAGGAAAAAAACGGTGAGTACATGGTAATTAGAGAAAGCTCGCGCCAGAATTTTAAAGCGATATCCAAAGGTCATGTTTTCAGCGATGTGAACTCATACAAATTATGTTAGTTAGATTCGCACCGTTCCGTAGGCCACATCACTGGTCGACGGCATCTTTGTAACTCTTCTGTGAAAGAAGGTTTGCGCGATCCCGCGTGCGCACTAGGCGAAAGGCCAGCGTGTTTCGTGTTCTTCCTTCCTAAAATTGGCAAAAAATTGAAAAGACCCACCATCTCCCCCATGGGGGAACAGACCACGAACGGGTGGTACGGTAACTAAGAGCACAGTCAAATTTGAAAGAAAGTAAAACACGAGCGGTATCAGGACTCAAACCTTCGACAGAGCGCACTCCGCAGATTGCTAGGTTAACATCTAACCGACTGCGCCATTGAGGACGTGGCATGATCCTTTCATTGAGCGATGATCTACTGCGCGCTTGTGGTTTTGTGAACAAAAGTAGACAATAATGAGACACAAGCATGAGAGACGATTTGATTGTTTTCGAAAACATACGTTTCAGCTGAAAATGAATGGTTTTCCTTTGCACAGTCCGTCTTTGATTGATCGCAAATCAACTAGATGTCTCAATACTAGCAAATTGCACTCATCGCCTCTATGGCGCAACCGGTAAGAGATTCGCCTAGCAATCTGTTCGGCTGGTTCATGTCGCGGGTTCGAATCCACTCTACGACAGGTGTTTTGCTGAAACCTTGCTTCCGTAGCAATGTGCCTGCGAATCATAACTTGTGTAAGATTCAATCAATCATTTGGGATTTTTGTCCACTTTAGTCCGCCCCGCCGCCGCCAGCGTCCAATGCGCGCCGGGTTTACATTGTTTTGACTCCGTCAACTATAACCAGGAAGTGCGCAGTAGGCGCGACACCGACTGGTAGTGAGAACATACGTTGCAAAAACGTTTTGTGAAACGTAACGGCGATCCGTGAAAACGTTGTGATGAGAGAGAGGAGTGAAATAGAAAGAACAGGGAGAAATAGAGAACAGAGAGAGAAAGAGAGAAAAGGAACAGAGGGAGAGAGAGAACAGAAGGAGATAGATATATGAGTTTTTGTTATAATCCAGATCCAATCCTAGGAATAGTCATAACTCAGCACATATGCAAGTTTCTATGAAATTTAACAGAAGCACATATACTTTATTTTAAAGTACTTGCGTAAAATATAAACTTTGTTTTAACCCAATGCAACAAAAGCACATGCATAAAACGTTCACATATATAACACAAACCTGCGCATACCGGACTGTGGAAGCAAAATATGGACAATGAGAATATTCTGTTGTGGTTGCTAACAACTGACCACAACGGCATAAACAAAGAGTAAGGATTTAGTAAGAAATAGAAAGATAAGTTAGATAGAAAGGAGAGAGAAGTGCAGGTTTGTGTTAGTATTTGTAAACGTTTTATGCATGTGTTTTTGTTGCATTGGGTTAAGACAAAGTTTATATTTTTGCGCAAGTACTTTTAAAAGAAACTGTTTTTAAGAAAGTTCGCACCCAAATGTGAAAATATGATAAAACTATGCAGTTGTTTTAATAAAACTATTTGCGGAAAATGCCTTCAAATGAGCGCAAATGTATCACAATACTGAAAATGGTACCAATGTTCAATGCACCACATTTTTCAGCATCTTTTGTGTTCGATATTCATAGTGTACGTTCCTTAAATAAAATCTAATGCGATCATTATGCTATATAGATGACGGTGTGACGTGTGTCTGCTCATTTGTGTTGGTTGTTCAGAAAGTGGGACTGATCGAGGAGCTCCTCCCGCTCGCCGCCATCCGCGTGCCCGATTTGGTGAACGACAAGTATCCCCATCTACGGTCACTACCTCCCTTTGCCCCCTCTGTCCGTCGTAAAAGCGTCATTTCAGCGAAAATTTGCTGTACAACGCGGAGAAGTTTTTGTCTCACTTCGATTTCTATGAGATGTTGGCGGATATATCGAGGGGGGATTTCCGAAAGCGGCCCGAAGTCGCGCCAGTGAAACGAGGTGGTCGCACCCCATATCTCATACAGATTTGTTGACATACTTTAGGAATTTCTTTATTTCAAAAAGTGCCCGATCGCTCGTGCGACGATATTCAAATTACTCCGACGTTCTGCATGACGAGAGCTGTTTCGGAAGAGAAAGTGAACCACACTTTGCCGCCTTATAAAACACTTACACCAGGTTACGATGATAAAACTGAAAACTAATTGTGTAATTTGTTCAGGTATTGGAGAAGCAGTTTTTACCCACATCAACAATATTCTTGCTAACTCGTACTACAACGGAACGCGTCTTTCTGTCAGTTACTGTCAACGTGTGATTTTTGTTTTGTTTAAAATACTATTGATTTAGGATCTTTGCCACAACGCGACGCAGCCGAAAGTTGATGACATGTCGATGATAAACGTGAAGAATCGAAAATGTGAGTGAAAAAGAAAACAAAACACGCTTTGTACTTTATTTGCAGTTGTTTCCTCTCCTTCGAGTAGTTCGCACTTTCATGTCTGGCTGACAGGGAAACCTGATATCTACTATGAAGGTACAGTGCCATTATGAGCTGCAAACAAACAATATCATTTAGCGTTCGTGACGTTAGATGATGGGCAGTTCAATGTGCACGATGTGGCAAGACACGATGTGTATGTACATTTCTCTCCCCTCCAACCCACTTTCTCTCCATTTCTCTCTGCACTTCTCCATTTCAGATTCGGCCGTCGTTCGATGTGTATATGGGGCGCAGAGGAAATGCAGTTCTGCGTGTGTATCCAACAGGAGACCTCTCCATCGCCTACTTCCAGCTCAGTCGTCCAGCAGTCAGCCACATACACATACTCCTCGATGTTCCTTCTTTTCCTCTTTTGGTTCGCCCCTCTATGACCACGGGCTCAGTCACTTATTTGCACCGTAGTATTGGAAATGTATAAATTGAATCAATTTGCTAACTATAAATGAAGTTTACTCCGACACCCAACCCAACAAGATTTCCCGGAGAAAACGGTTTTGAGAAAACGTCATGTGTTTTCCATTAATGTCATATCATATGATTGACAGACTTCTAACACTCTTCTATGTACCACACTATCAAAAGCTTTTTATATACAATAAATAGCGTCCATATCATGATTGCGAGAAATATATATATATATATATATATATATATATATATATATATATATATAATCATGTCACTGCAGCAGTCACTGCAATATACCAAGACAGATTTGTTTACTCTTCCTCACTCTCTTCTCTTTCCTCTCTCTCTCTCTCTCTCTCTCTCTCTCTCTCTCTCTCTCTCTCCCTCTCTCTCTCTCTTGTCTGCTAGTCTATTCTCACGTATAGGTCATTCCCCCCTTTCAGCGTACGGCAATATCGCTGGCTCGCCAGACAGACGAGAATTTTATGCAAATTTGCCCCGATTGTATGTTTTTGTGGTAAAAAAGACGGAAATCGAAAAATCGAGCACTAGAGATCTCTGAGCATTCGATCTGGGCATCTTCTCCAAAAAACTGGGCGCTGTGCGATAAGTTTGAAGAGAGTAATTAAGTTTCGGAGCTTTCCCATTGGAATTTGAGTCAAAATCAAGGTTTTTAGACTCTAATTAGAAAACGGACGCGAAAATCAAAAATCGAACACTAGAGATCGATGAGAACTACTGATACCCATCACATATCAAAATTTTGTGAAGATTGCTTAATTCTGAAAGGAGTAATTAACTTTAGAAGATGGAGAACTCTGCTTCATTAGACTTGCAAATGACCCTCATTTCCCTAAAAAGAGACCGCCAAGCGCGCGAGTTGCGCGGCCGAATGGTCTCGCACAGGCCGATAACGATCAATTGATGCCTCAAGTGCTGTCTAGTAAACATTCGGCGAAATGACTGCCGTACGATGAACGGGGGGGGATGCGCTAAAACTCTCCGATTTTTCACGTTTCTTCTCTTCCCCTCCTAATCTCTATCTCTTCATATTTTATGAGTTTTATCTTATATCCACTCTCACGTCTCCGATCCGGTCACAGTAACTTTCTAGAGACAATACTATGTATAATGCTCGTTTCTATATACTGTCGCGTCTTGGTGACAGTGACTTTCTAGAGACAAAACTATGCTCTCTTCAGTCTAATGTCATGTCTCCGCTGCAGTGACAGCAACTTTCTTGACACAATTCTACGCTTTTTTCTGTCTCATCTCACGTCTCCGCTGTTATCACAACAACTTTCTAGAGACAGTGCTTTGCTATGATCTTTTCTAACTATTTTACTCTCAGCGTTCTTGTCGCAAAAAACGATTAAATGATGTCATACCTGTCCGAAAACGAGGTGAGGTAGCGATGCGGTTGTTACTATTCCTATCATCAAGCTTTATTGTGAAAACAACGTTATCACCATCTTTGCACTATAAGATGAACAGCTCACCTCACCTCTTATCATCACGCTGCTGTACAAAAACTACTCGTTTACATTCGAAATTTAAATGTGCGCATTACTGTATCAAAAATTACTTAATCTACTTACACAAAGTTAGAACAATGTGGATCTTTAAAATCCATTCCAGTGATATCGTAACGGAAGAAAGATTGGAAGGACTGATTCGTAACCGTCCGACAAACTTTGCGTCTTCTGTAAAATAGTTTAGAGACCGCAGGTGGGCGGGGCATAGGGTCACTCAAAAGCCGTCGTTTACACCTTTCTTACCGCAACTTCTGACAATCTTGAAATTATGATCAGCTTGTAGCTTGATTTTTTCCCTACACAAAATATACTATTTTGATGTGTCAGAGATGTTATAAGATCTACCACATGGATGGTATGAAATGTCTTGAATTTCGATTCGTACTCATTACTTGCGGTCTCTAAAATAGTTTCATAATGTTTCCTAAACATACATCTACTTCCGCAGGTCGGTGGTGTGCCCTATTTGCAACCCGTCGTGTCAGTCCCGTCTCCACTCCGAACTGCTACATGAGGCTGACTCTGTCCCGCCAGGCGCATCCAGACTGTCCCTGGCCAAGGGTATCCGAGGGTATCCAAGGCTCCATTTTCCCGCGCCTTATCCCCTATCATACGCCCGCGCCGTCGTTAAAGAAGATCTCCGGGGAAAACAGAATTTGCGGGCGATGGGGGCAAATCGTATATGGAAAATTCAAATATACTTATAAATTTGTGAGATAAGTTCAAAAATTAGCATATTCGATTATTTTACTACGATTCCGAATGGCTATGATGCAACGAGTCGATCCCGTCCATCGCTCCGCCCCTTGCCTGTTGCACAGCACAGGGCGATCAGCTGATCGGCCATTTTGTTGTTTCCTTTTGTTTTGTCGTGTTTGTATGTGTTATGTATATGTTTTCATTTGACTGACAATAAATTAGAACTAACGTGTACCCTTATCACATCACTATGGTTCAAATTATACTGAAATTCAGGCGATAGAGTTCATTCTCAAAACTTTTCGAAATGCCCTATATTTCATTCGTGCGTGCTCATTGGATTCTGTTTATGTACTGTTTACTGACTCTGAATTTGCAGTGTTTTATGATCCTTGTGCTGGTCACGAACAATGTGTTGCGGCAGTTTGCGGCGACGAAGCTGTTGATCAAGCTGGGTCTGGCTGGCGGGAGCAGTGAGTGGCAGTGAGTGCAGACGGACAAGGTGAGTGTGAATGATGTATGATAATGCAGCTGGATTACTTAAGCTGCATCGAAATGCTACAACTATCGTGTTTATGATTATCATGGTACTAGTAAGTACTTACTCGTTCTACAGGGAGAGTGAATAAATGCGTGTGTTGCAGATCGACCGATCGCTGTTGGCTCTCCGTTGCTTGATCCCCTCTCTCATCTGCTTGATCCCCCTCCTACTTCAAACCTAATTTTAACAGGGTTGTGTTTAATAAATGATGTTCATTTATTTCCATGAATTTTGTTCTTGTTTGATGATGTCTGTTCTTTGGGGATTGTGAGGTGTGTGTCAGATCTGTACAAACCATAAGTAGTATCGGTAATATTTGTGATGTTTATTAAAACATCTGTATTCCTCTTTGAAATCTTTTACATTCAGTATCACAATGGCAGGCTTTTGATAGTGCCGACTTCGTTGATGTGAGAGAGAAGCTGGCAGAGCGCGCCCTTATCAGTTTGACCTACTCACTCGCGCCCGTGTGTTCGACCTCTCTCTCTCTCCTTCCCGCCAGCCCGCGAATTTATAAAATGGTCCCGCATGGAAAGGCTGTTGCAGGCGCAACAATTCTAAATCTGGGTTTGACTGGTCTAGCCGTAGTGACTTATTCCCCGGCGATCTTCTTTAATGTGGCTATAGAGATTCTCACCACACGTTGATTTATACGCCATATTGTGACAAAAAACGAATAATATGTATGTACACTGACGGATGCAATGTGGCGCTTCGCTCACCGCATGCACTTGTACGTAGTACGTTATGGCTAACAAGTATTGTGGATTGATTGTGTGCTGACCGGCTACTGTGTTGCAGAATGTACAACGCCTTGCCAGCCTCCTCCTTCCGAATGTGATGCGGCGAGGGAGGTGGTGATAGAAGGATACGAAGGACACTCGGAGGGCGCAGACGTGTCATACCACACTTCAGCCCTCATGTACCACGGGAACGTGGGGTGATACGAATGATTTTTTTTTACAAAATGTTTATCTCTAATCAAGCAGCGCACAATTACGTCACTTACATGGGACTACGGTAAAATATATTCAACAAAATAATACACTCAATTGGTGCACCGTTAGGAAGTTGATTGTGAGATTCAGCAAAAAAACATTAAAAAGAGAAAAAGAGAGAAATAGAGAGAGAGAGAGAGAGAGAGAGAGAGAGAGAGAGAGAGCATCACGATCACCATCGGTATCTTCTAGAACATTCCCGACCCGCACTCGTTCCATAAAAGTATCAATCGTATACCTGGGCAAAACAGACTGTGAGAGATGTATGTGTCATCTCTCTTGTTCACATGATCGTCTATTTATCGTGGTTCAGATGCATCGTGATTGGTTTTTGTGATAGCACGTATATAAGCGATCAGTGTAAAGAAGTTGATTTCCAGTTCAGGGACAAATATGGTTAATATGGTATGATACGATCAGTTGTGAGATCAATCTTTATTCTACACACGTCACGATTCTCTGCAAAACTAAAAAGGTCACGCCCCTTTTCCAATGCCGAGTTTCGTTGTGCGATCGTCGATCATATCGTTTGTATGTTTGATGTCTCACGATTCTGGAGTGAGCGAAATCAGACATCGGAATAATACTTTGCAGAATGCGCACTACCAACAGTGAGTAGTGACATACGAAAGGTTGTTTGAAGTCGAGGACCATTTTAGACAGAATTTTATACAATGAAATCAGCACTTATGTTTTTCTCTAGTCTTTAAATCCAGAAAAAAATGACTGGTTCATTGCTGTCTCTGTCTTCTTTTTTTAGTATAATATACAATACGGTTCAGCGTGACGTCAACAATGATGACTGAGTCTGATATATACAGAGAGGGATTGGAAGAGAAGGATGGAGAGGTACAAAGGTAGAGAGAGAGAAACATTTGTGTTCATTTTTTTCTCTATGAATGTGGTGAACGAAACTTTAAACCAGATCCGTTTAAACACAAAAAATTCGCGATATTCCTCCTCCCAGTCATATGTATCGCTCATTTTCTTCCCACCCGTCATGTCCTGTGAGGAATCGATAAATCGATTATTCAGCAACAATCGATACTATGAGAATGTTCTGGAGGAACTTCTAGTCGGGGTCACCGTCGGGTCCAATCGCGCACACATTGCGAGTAAAGTCCTGAACAGACGAGGCTCCGCTCACTCTGGCCCCGCCCACACTAACCTGCAGCACCGGTCCAACCTGATCGAGCAGCACCGCGCGGTCGGTGATGTGCTGTAAGATATGCAGTAAGCTCCGCCTCTTCAGACTCCGCCCACCAGGTCCTGCTTGCATATGCGGATATCGTCAGACTTGTAGGTGTGCTTCCACGGCAGCGCCTCCGCCATCAGCTCAATCGCAGTGCACGCCGCCGAAATCTGGAAATCAATCGATATGATCGATCAATCGATAATCGATCGATACCAGATCGTCGGCGGGTGACTGTTCCAAACGAAATGGAGACGTAGCGCAGCGTGCCTCGGAAAGAGGTGAGGATGGGCGGGGCTTGGAAGGCGGAGCTTGGAGATTCTCTAATCTGTGATACTGCACACCCTTCCACAAAATCTGCGATTATAGATGATCCTGTTTTGAAAGTGTCGTCATGCTTATCATGATGGTATAGTTCTAGCATCGAGAGGGCGTGGCTTAGAGGGGCGTGTCTTACCTGAATCCGGCGTGCTCTCTGGCGGCTAACACAAGATAGCACAATTAACGACCAAGCGCGAAAGTTGTTAAAAGATGTGTCGGAAATTGTTAGAGAAGGTGAAATAAATATATATTTTGTGTCGTCGAAGACACAGAGCGTCGAAGACACAGAGAACGGCCTGTAGTTGGACCCTCGAGGAGGAATGGAAGAGTGTGGCCGCGGACGCTGATGCGACAAGATGAAAGAATTTTGCTTCCCGGCGCTACTCTGTGAATGATTGATGTTTTGAGTTATGATCACATAATGCGATACCGGATAAATGTTGAATTGAATTGAATTGAATTGAATTGATATTGTTTCAATGATCCAGGTGACATCAACGTGTTTCTGTGCGGATATCCGGGAACTGTCAGGTCGCAGTTCCTCCGCCATGCCGCGCACACGGCGTCCCGCGCAGTCCTCACCACCGGACAGGGTGAGAACAGAGGATACTGTAATGCAGATATGCAGAATTGAATCACTGTAAACATGAGGCTGCTATGAGGCTATCTGCGCGGAGACGGTTGGCGACCTGCGAGATGCTCTTCACGTTGTCTTCAACCACCGATACACCTGTCTCACGTGTCACGTACAATGACACCGTCTACTCATCTCGCTCGAGAAAGGCTGGTCTCGGCAAGATGGCGCTCCTCTTCCTCTCCCAGGCGAAGACATGTACATAGTGTATAGTTTTGAATTGTAGTGTTGTAGTTTTTTTTGTATATGTACATATATTTTAATATTTGGCTTATTTCAAACGGTAATCAATTCATGATGTATAAGTTTTGTTGTTATGTCCATCCAAATATACATTGTAGTTTATGTAGTATTATGTACAGATAATTGAATAAATGTATGTTTTATTTTCGTAAATCAAACTGAGAAAAAATTTCTTCGAAATTTGAGAAAAGGGCATCCATTCTCTTTCGAAAAGTACAGAAGTAAAGAGGAGGGGTTTGTTTTGATCTAATTCAACAAAAGCGCATGCATAAAATCTATTCGCAGCTGACTAAAATTTCAAAACAAACCTGCTCTTTTCAATCGGTGAGAAGAAATCATAATGTGCTTTATAAAAAATTAATTTTGTTGCAAGTGTTAGGATTGAACATGAAAGTACCAAAAATCGACTTTCAACAAAACATCATTGTTATATAACATAGCCACAATACAATATCAAATAAGCAATGTTTTGTTTGTTTTTTTTTCTTAAAAAATAACATGAAAGAACGGTCTGAAGTAACAAAAAAATGTATTGAATAATGCATGCCCTGCACAAAAATCACATCAAAGTGCTTCTTTCAGAGTAAATGAAATCGTTTGAAAGAGCAGGTTTGTTTTGAAATTTTAGTCAGCTGCGAAAAGATTTTATGCATGCGCTTTTGTTGAATTAGATCAAAACAAACCCCTCCTCTTTACTTCTGTACTTTTGGAAAGAGAATGCAGGTTTGTGTAAGTATTTGGAAACGTTTTATGCATGCGCTTTTGTTGAATTGGGTCAAGACAAACTGACTCTTCACACAAGTACTTTTTAATCAGTTAATAAGAATAGCGTTTAATATAACACACAAAGGGGGAGGAAGAGAGAGAGAGAGAGAGAGAGAGAGAGAGAGAGAGAGAGAGAGAGAGATGGCAAAGTGCTGGCAAAGTGCTGGTGTGTTGGCCATATCCGTTCAAGTGGCCAGTGATAGATTCAGAACACAGAAACCATAATACACAGAATCTCGAAACACTTTATCTTTTACATAGAACCAAATACACACACAAACTACATTTATAAGCCTAGTAGTCTCTAATTCTAACACTATCATCGAGTATCCTTCCCTCTCAACAATCCTCGTCCCTCCTACTCTCATTGTAAGGTCATAAGTTTCTTGTCTTCTTGTTAAAACCTCTGCTGCTCTCTTCACTCATCCAGCAAATCCCACACCGCCAGATACGTTTCCGTCCACAGAGCCGCGGACGCGCTTTCGAAACGTATTCCCAGCTCCCGACCCTGCAAGCAATCAATGAGGAATAGGAAAGGGAACACGATTAGTAACCAAGACATAACTGCATAACTCCACTGCAGAAAGAGCGCATCGGCCCGTTACTCTGCATTACTCTGTTGATCATGCACAGATCGATTAATCAATAGCACAGCAATATTCGATAATCGATCATCTTTCACATCACGCACAGCACAATTCGCGGTACTCCTCCTCCCAGTCGTATGGATCACTCATCTTCTTCCCGCCCGTCATTTCCTGTGAGTAATCGATAAATCGATAAATCGGCATCAATCGATACCATAAGAATGTTTTGGAGGAACTTGTAGTCTGGGTCTTCGTCGGGTCCAATTGCGCACACATTGCGAGTAAAGTCCTGTAAAGACGAGACTCCGCCCACTCTGGCCCCGCCCCCACTCACCTGCAACACCGGTCCGATCTGGTCGAACAGCGCCCCACAATCGGTGATGTGCTATAAGAGATGTGGTAAGCCCCGCCTCTTCAGACTCCGCCCACCAGGTCCTGCTTGCACTTGCGAATCTCGTCAGACTTGTAGACATGCTTCCACGGCAGGGCCTCCGCTATCAGCTCAATCGCAGTGTACGCCGCCGAAATCTGAGAATCGATAAATCGATCAGACGGATCAATCGATAATCGATCGATACCAGATCGTCGGCGGGCGACTGTTCCATACGATCGTGCACGCGAATGGAAACGTAGCGCAGCGTGCCTCTGAAAGAGATGAGGATGGGCGGGGCTTGGAAGGCGGAGCTTTTAGATTCACTAATCTGTGATACTGCACACCATTCCACAAAATATGTGATCATAGGTGATCCTGTTTTGAAAGTGTCATGATGGTATAGTTCTAGCATCGAGAGGGCGTGGCTTGAAGAGGCGTGTCTTGCCTGAATCCGGCGCGCTCTCTGGCTGCCCGCTTCGTTCCGTCCAGCAGCCTGTAGCGACGAACCAATCCGAAATCCACCAGCATTAGACAGTGACGAGTCTAAAATTGGAATTCTTATGATTTAAATTTATTGAATATGTTCATTTCCTTCCAGCATTCCTGCATCCTGCTAAGAAAATTATCTAACAACCAGAAAGACTAAGATCTCTGTTTGAAAATTTGTTGACATGTTACATATCAATAACATTAGATCGATAAAAAAAATCTGAGTAAACCAACATAGGGCGTGATTCCGAGACATATGTTGGCCGGTTTCACGTCTCTGTGAAGAAAGCCCACAGTGTGCACATCTCGCAGAGCGGCCAGCAACTGAAATACAAACTACCGTACTCCAATTAAAGTACCCACAACTACCGTACTCGCCACCGTACCTGAATGATGACCCGTCCTACAGTACTCTTGCTGAGTCGCCGGTACGGAGACGCCTTCTTCAGATCACCCACATTCACCGATAACAGCTGCATCACGATGAAGTTGATGCGGTTATCCTGAAAATACAGTATACGGTACCGCGGCTACCATACCCCTTCCAGTCTACCGTATACCTTGCTGCCGCTGGCGATGAATCGGGGAGTGTGCGGCCGGCCCTGCAGTCGAATCAGAACCTCCTGCTCGAGAATCATCCGCTTCGCCGTCCGACCGCGACGCTTCTTCGGCTCCGCCTAAATTCAAAATACCGTATCCCTGTACTTTGGGTTACAGTATACCTTCACAGCAACCTCCTCTTCCGTGCGCGTGTCGATGGCAAAGTAGATCTCTCCGTAGCCGCCGTGTCCAATCAGACCCTATGGGATACGGTAGATAGAACATGGGTTACTGTAGCTACCGTATACCTTGATGTGCCATCGGTTTTTGAGCGGTTCTTCGAGTGGCAGCAGAGGCTCGCCCAGGTATGAGCGCTTGACGCGAGGCAGCAGCAGTGGACACACCCTGTGATTGGTGGATAGTATGGCCCCGCCCGTCCGGCTCAGTCATGTCCATCTAGACTTGCGTTCCCAGGCATCATTTCCAATACACACACTCACTCTTCACCCCTTAAGGGAGGTTCTAAGATGCTTTATGTGGAAAACTTTACCCACCCCCACCCTCCGTCTAATTCTCTTCAGCGCCCCGTACTCTCTTGGGCAAAGTTTCAGGCGTGGGTAAAGTATGGTCTAAGTTTGGGCTCAGTTTCAAAACGTGACCACCAGTCCAGCAGCGACAAACTTGAGGCAAAAATGGAAACTTTACCCTTCTTTGACCCATAACTTGGGTCAAATTTCATCTTAGAACCTCCCTAAAGATAGACACAAAGCGCGGCCAAGGGTATTTTCCAGGCACCGCCCCCTCTATTCCCGCCCACACATTTCATGTCCAGCACGTCTTCCCACAGGCTCTCCCCCCCCCCTCCGGCCCCGCCCCCGGCTCACGTCTGCGGCTGCTTCTGTGGTCGCTTGGAGGGTGTGGGTGCGCGAATGGGGACTGCCGACTCGCGAGCGATCTTCTTTGCCGTTTCATTCGAGACGGTCGCTGTTGGTTCGGCACTCTTCGAAGGGCGAAAAGACTGCTGGAAGAAAGGGATATGAAGATGAGAGAGAGAGAGAGGAGGGGGAGGAGAGAGAGAGAGAGAGAGAGAGAGAGAGAAGAGCGAACTCACCGCCTCTTTGACAGACTTGCCGCTCTTGGCGGACCGCCTGGACCTGGCGGATCGACCCGACTTGCCCGACTTATCCGACTTATCGGGTGTGCCGGCCATCGGAATGGGGGCGGAGCCTGGGTGGGCGGGGCGCGACCACTCGGCGGCGCGAGGATGGCAGATGACTGGCGGTGGATCGGAGAAAAAATGACGAGTGGAAAATGTCTAGACAGAATCTCTAGGAAGATTCATTTAATAGAAAGATAATGTGCAGAACCCAGACAATTTTTTTCTCAGATAGGCATCATATTTCTGAAATTGAAATGTTAATCACTTGCCAAAACATTGTCCTGCCTAACTAACTCAAAACACCTGTTATTGTTCCAATCATTGTTTGTCTTCGTACAGACGTACAGTAAAGGCGGAAGCAATGTGAATGAATGCAAAACGATTTATCTCGAGTATAGAGTGGCCAATCATCACATATGTACAGACAGCCTGCGCTCGACGCTTCTCCTTACTTTCCGACGGGGTACGCGCCTCCGGCGGGTCCGGCTCCCACGGGTCCGGCGACGGGGGCCTGGGCGTATCCTCCAGCAGCGGGTCCGCCTCCGCATCCGCCTCCGCAAGCGGGAGGGGGAGGGGGAGGGGCGGCACATCCGCCTCCGCAGGCGGGGGCGGGAGGGGGGCAGCAGCCGGAGCCGCCTCCGAGGCTAGGCAGCTGGAGGGGAGGCAGCTGGGCAGAGAGAGACCGCCTCCGCAGCCTCCGCCGCACGGGGGAGGGGGCTGGAAGGAAACGGGTGAGCACAGCAATCAACGGACGAGAGAAACGACAGTTACTCAAAGTCATCTAGAGATCACAGTCCTCTAAACTAATAGCTACATTGACTCGGAAAGGATGCAGAAGCTACAATAGCCTGGACCAAGTAGTTGGAGTAGTGAGCTGCTAACCGAGTAATGAGCGTAGTGAGCGTAGTGAGTAGTGAACTACAGTAACCTAGAAGTAGTGATGTACTCACGGGGGGCATCCGCATCCTCCGGCAGATCCTCCGAGAGGAAGGCGGACGAGGCTCCGACGACGGAAGCGAGCACGGCGGCGACCTTCATGGTGCGAGTAGAGTAGAAGAGATGTACAGCAGACGATCTGCCTCCCGAGTCGCCCGGCCGGCTATTTATACATACCGACGCACCCCCCGAAACAACTGTCCTCGGTTTCATGTCTGTCTGGCAGCGTCTTCGTCTCTCCGGTCCACACAGTCTCTCGTCTCGTCTATCGGACCATCGGCGACGGAGGCGGGGGAAGAGAGAGAGAGACGGACGGGCGAGAGAGCGTGGTTTATTAGGAGAGGGAAGAAATGAAAATTTCGCGTCAAACCAGGCGGTACGCACGAGAGCCGGAATCGGGGTAGACGGCGCAAAGAGAGAAAGAGAGAGATTTCGGGAATATATTTCGTTTATGTCTCTTTCTTCCTCTATCTCATTTCGCAGATTCGCGAAACGAGATAGGAATAGCATATACCTTCGCACAAAGATCGACCAAATTATGCTAGTCTGAATATGCAAATTAAATATGTGTACAGTTCTACGACAACGTATGTATGTGAAGCTATATGTATATGAGAAAATACAGTGGTGGCCAGTCAAACGGCCCCTGCGACCGAATTCGGCCGAAATTGGACAAATTGGACACAAAGCCCTTTCTCGAGTCTCCATTGAGCTACATAGTTCTAGTTTAGTGGAATCGAACGCTCTACGAGTGATCTATCCAACTGATAGATCACTCGTAGATCCTTCTCTTTCTCTTCCTCCTTTCTCTTTCTCTTTCTCTTTCTCTTTCTCTTTCCTCTTTCTCTTTCTCTTTCTCTTTCTCTTT
>CAWZYM010000375.1:462500-568210 GCA_963966185.1 Rhabditoides inermis | reverse complement strand
GTATGACGTATCGTATGTACGTACGAAACGATACGTACGATACGAAATGATGTGAATAGCTGACATGTTTTTTTTTAATCCAGTTGGTTTTCTTTTGTTCTTTGTTCCTTTCTACACTACATGAACTCTAGCCCCATTCTCAAAAAGCTCGCGCACTGGGTAGATCAGAGGAAGACGGACCTTCGGCAATCGAGTTTTATAAGTACTATAGGAATATCACTTGATCATGAGGTTTTTTTTTCCAATCAAGACGAGAAACGGAATATCCCGAATTGTATGCTAACAAAAATATACGCGCACTGAAACGTATTAACGCAAAATGTAATATATAAGTAGCGTGAACGTAACGCAAAGTTTCACTCGTTTTGTGATGTGGTGAAATCACAATTTGGAACGCTCTATCTTTGGGGGCAGAAAAAATGATAAAACAAATCAAAGACCTCTGAAACGTAATGCATATGTGTACGTTTTCAGGCGGCCGCGGGAGGGGCGACCGATTCGGTGGACGAGGAGGTGAGAGCATAGATGCTGCTCATTGGAGAAAGCAAACCTGAAAAAGCGTAGTAGGCCGAGTCAAATAATGATTTCGCAGACATGGGCCAATCTCTTGCGACCTGCGACTATAGCCTCCAACCACTCGGAACTACATCGAGAAGATTCGAATAGACTGATAGTGAATACACGTACTTTCTTTAGGAGGTCGGGACGGGATGGGTGGGGGTCGCGGCGGCGGCGGCGGAGCACGCAACCCGGCACTCGACACCACGCAGCAGGTGCTCGGAATGATACTGGGATGATCGGAGCCCCCTATCTCCTTCCTATCTCTCCCCGTCTCTCCCTTCATCTCTGTTTACCCTCTCCAACTTCTCCTTATAAGAAAAAAATAGAAATATTTCCCTTCATCTGTGATTGAATTCGATTCCAACGCCACATCTTGTGAAGTTTATGTTTCTGCTCACATTTGCCATATTTCATTGCTGTTATTTATGGGTCTTCTTTTCTTCCCCCATTTGCATGGTTGTGTGCATCTTTTCTCGACTGCGGAATAAATAATTTCATTCATTTTGCACGCGGAGGGAGATAGAGATAGAGGTAGAGGTAGAGGTAGATGTAGAGAGAGAGAGAGAGAGAGAGAGAGAGAGAGAGAGAGACAAAAATCAAAATGTCGCACAAAAACGAGAATGTCGGTCGTCTGCAATCAGTCGCTTGGGCTCACGCTGATTAAGTATTACACTCGGTACCAGGGCCAAAACACAGATGATGAGAGCGAGAGAGAGAGAGAGAGAGAGAGAAGGGTATAGGAGTAGATGAAGTAATACTGACAGCTACGTGAGATGTTAGCCAGTCGCTCTGTCCAGAGACAGCATCGATTTCATAGGTTTCATCTACCATCGGCCGGGAAGTTTTTTTCCACTTCTCCGTCTCTCTATCAGTTCATCACACCACAAGTGTTGGTCATGACGTTTTCTCGTGATCGCGTCATCTTCGTATCCCAACTTTCAGTATTTAGAGCCGCATGTGATTGTGTGATTCCGCATTGTTTGTTTATTTCCTACATACGTTTCAGGTGTGATTCGAATTTGTCACGCAGTCTGAGAATTCAATTGTGTGAACTTTGTCGTTTTGGATTACAGAAGCTGTTCCTTACTTGTTTTCCCTCTCTATTTCTTTCGTCTCTTTTTATTAGTTTTTTATCATGACCGTTTCGCAGTTCTGTTAGATGCGTTATCACTTCTGAATGGGTGAACGCGCTCTGATCAGTCGATGGTCGCGCCATCACACGCTATGAAACCCTTTGTGGTATTTGTCTTTCATTCTAGCGTGATAGCTCTGTCTTACCACTTCCGTATCTTATAGCGATCGCTGACGCGACTTTACCCATTTTAAATTGTACTGTATTCTCTGTTCCAGCACATCCCTCTTACCACTCTTCCTACTCTAACGTGACAATAAAAACAAAGTAATGTTTTTGCTACGCACAATCGTATTACTATTTTTCATCAATTACTCGCATCATCTTCTATCGGCGAGCTTTTTTGTGATATCAATCGAATTAACAGTTTTCGCTGATAAATATCCGCATATTTGCAACTCTCTGACAATTATTTCATGGGATAATCTCAGATACGCAGCATGCGCCTCCTTCCTCTCCTCCTTCTACTTCTCTCCCTTCTCTCCCTAGCTGTGGCCGCGCCCACAAAGGAAGTGGAGCTGGACAAAGAGGAGAAGGAGGTCCCTGAGATGGTCAGCAAAAAGGAGTCAAAGGAGTATGACAAGGGTGGGTTCCACTCTCTTTCCCCCTTTCTCTCTCTCTGTCTTTCTCTCTTCTCTTTCTCTCTCTCTCTCTTCTCTCTCTCTCTCTCTCTCTCTCTCTCTCTTTTGTATAGTGGAAAATTGCAGTTGAAGATGACAGTGACGAGCTCGACAAGTTTGGCGACGCGGTTTTCCTGTCCTATAACGTGTAACCAATATTCACATTTTCCGTGTTGTTGCCTGATTGTTCCTTTTTTTCTCCTATTCAATCATTTTCCCTCCTATTTCTTTGTTTCTTTTTTCTTGGTGCTCATCCAAATTTTGACAATCTCTAGTTTATTACGATGAATTTTAAAGACGACGTTGCACATTACGACAATTACGTGTTTGTCTTTTTTTTTTGAAATTTGTTCTTCATTGCTTTCGACCTGCTTTCACCCAACGACTGTACAATTCATACACGAGCTGCCAATAAAAAGTACAAACACCAGATTCTATAGAAACTTACTGAAATAAACATTGTGTGGAGGAAAAAACGCAGTCATTTGCAGTAGAAACATATCAATCATCGGAATGGTCGAAACGGTAATAAGTTGATTTCCAGTTCACTGCGTGGGATGAATGATACGATCAGTTGAGAGATCAATCTCTATTCTACACACGTCACGCTCACGATTCTCTGCGAAACAAAAAAAGGTCACGCGCTGTTTTCGATGTAAACATTCGTTGTGCAACCGTAGATCACATGGTTTGCATGTTGAATGTTTAGCCATTCTGACGTGTGCGAGACCAAAAAGAGAATGACATTAGACTTTGCAGAACGCTCACTAAACAAAAAAAAGAAGAAGATGTGAGTGATCAGGTGTGAGCGATAACGGATAAAAGTAGATGTGAGCGATAACGGATAAAAGTTTACACACTTCTGTTTTTGTTTTCCTCTAGTCCCCGTTTAAAATAACTTGCTCCTTGTTAGCCCTACTTTTTTTATTGTTGGTATTGCGTTTATCTCACTACTCATAGAGAGTATATAGCCGTACCAATTGTTCTCAGCCGAAAACAAGACAGAGCCTTGGATTATAACGACTGTGAGAACTAGATTAGTTCTACTAACGTGCTTTTGAAGCACGCTAGTCGATAAACACAACTGTTAGTAAGATAAAACACCGTCTCCGACGGTCACAATTCACAGATTCTTGACAGCACGCTTGAACGACTGTTTGGTCTCGTCCAATACAGCCTTCTCCGGTAGGGCATTCCAAAGCCTTCTCAACTCGTTTACCGGGTAGTCGTGCAGTCTCGCACTTGTCACCACAGGCTCCATCACTCTTAGTGAGTGGCCACCGCGTGCTGTCCTTCTCACTCCACTGTCCGACACCAGGACCAGCATTCCATCTGGAGGGGCTCGCACTCCGTGCACATAATTCCATATGAGCACCCTCCTTCTTTTGCTCACGGTCTTCTTCACCGTGTTCCACTTAGCCTTCTCCAGCACTCGGCCATCCGATGACGTGAAATCATTCTGCACCAGCCTGGCTGCATGCACATTCACTCTTTCGAGTCTTGCCCTGTCGGTCTCGTTGGCAGGAAACCATCCTTCTGCTGCATATAGCAGTCCTGGCTCAATACACGCTTTGTACACTCTCTCGAAGGCGCTTCGAGGAGCCCACTTCCTCATAGTTCGCACCAAAGCACCAATAGCTTGGCGAGCCTTTGTCACCCTCTCAGCCACGTGACCACTGAAGTTCATCAGTGGATCAGTTGCCACTCCGAGATATTTGTACTTGCTAGTACACTCGAGCTCTGTTCCACCAATATGCAGATTCACCTCAAAATCTGGTTCCTTCTCATACACTCCCATTCGAATCACCTTGCACTTTCCCGCATTCAGTTTCATTCCCATCTCTGAGAAGAGCCCACTCAGTTTCTCCACATCTTTTTGTGCATTCCCCTTGTCTCCATCGGTAAGATACCGAGAGACATATACTGTATCGTCGGCGTATTGAACAATGCGCGCCCCTTCATTCAATTGTATACACCCCACTCGATTCACGTAACAATTGAATAGAAGTGGTCCAAGGATACTTCCCTGTGGCACTCCACTCACAACCTCTTTCTCTTCACTCAGGGTCCCGTTCACTCGCACTCGCATCCTCCTGTTAGACAGATAATCTTTTATCAATCTGAGGTACGAATCTGCAAGATTGAATTCATGTCTTAGAACATTTACCAAATGTCCAAAAGAGATCGTATCGAATGCTTTCGAAATATCGAAAAAAAACACTGCAACCGCCCGAGCAGCCTTCCTCTTACAACTCTGCAGGCATTCACTCATTCCATACTGGAAACTCAGTACCGCGTCCACAGTGCTCCTTCCCTTTCGGAATCCGAACTGATTCGGAGACAGCTGCCGGTCAACCTCTCCAACCATCATTCCAAACACGTACTCTTCTGCCATCTTGCTCACAATAGGTAGCAGTGACACCGGTCGGAAATCGACTGGGTGCTGTGGGTGTTCCACTTTCTGAATGGGTGATATCACCGCTTCCTTCCATCCCCGAGGGAACTTCTCCTCGTGTAGACACCGATTGATCATAGCCACGATTGGCGCAGTCAATGGTTTCACACACCTCTTCAACAACCGCACAGTTATTCCATCTATTCCACTCGCCTTCTGCTCGGATGCCTCTCGTATGTACTTCTCCACAAACTCTCTCGAGCAGGGAGGGATTCTCTCCGCATCCGATGCAATCTCCGGCATCTCACTTTCCATTGTGTTTCCCACCTTGACAAACTGCTCCATGAGCATGTCTGCCTTCTGCTGATCTGACACAGCCATCTACCCATTCGAGTCAATCAGATCGGGGATTTCCTTGCCCTTCGTTTTCCCTGTCAGACACTCAATCGTCTTCCAGAAATTTGTGGGACTCTCTACACTCTACAGAGGCAAACTTCTTATCAAAGAAATTCTTCTTCTCGTTGGCTGTCTCTTTAGCCAGCTCTTTTCGAGCATGTCTAAACGCAGCTTTTGCCTCTGTGTCTCCCCTTTCCTTGCTCAACTTGTGCAGTGCGTCTTTCCGCAGCTGCAAAGTCTTGACACTCTCGCTCATCCACTCGCACCCTCTTCTCCTGCGGAATGTTTTGAGCGGTATCCACTTCTGCATACCCGCTTTAACCACATCCACAAACTTTCTCCATATGTCATCAATCGACAGACTCCTATCCTCTATCCACTCACATCGCACTTCTTTTCCAAGAAACTCTATCAGACCCGTCCAGTTTGCCTTCTTGAAATCGTAGCCCTTCACTGGCTTCTCCTTTCGATTCTCGCATCGAATGCAAGTGTCAACCATGATGGGTTCATGTTCTTTCTCGACAGGAGCGAGGTGCTTCACTCCAGCTATGCTCACTCGCCGGCTCACCATCATAATATCAATCAATCGGTTTCGATGTGTCACGTGTGAAACGACTTGTTGCTTCGAGTGTTCAGCGCACACCTCCTTGAGGTTCGCCGACTCACTATTGTTCCAACACACATTCATATCTCCTCCGATAATCACATCCATCGATGTATCTCTCTGAGATAACCACGAGTCCAGCTCATCCACAAACTCCTCAATCTTAGCTGCCGACATAGCTTTAGTCGGGCTACGGTAGACTGAGGCCACCACGAACTGACTCCTTTTCTCTCCCCTGCATTTCACCGCCACTAATTCCAAAGAAGTCTCTTCCTTCACCAGCGAGGGGCGCAACGCACTGTTCACATACAGTGCCACTCCCTCTCCTTCCGCTGTCCGGTCTTTCCGAAACAGTTCATATCCAGCCACTTTCAGTTCTTTGCTCTCGATCCCATTGTCCAACTTCGTTTCTTGTACTCCAATAACATGCGGTTTGTACGTATCCGCCACTCTCCTCAAATCATCTATCTTCCCTCTCAATCCGTTGATATTCAGTGATATCATGCGTACACAATGGGGCTCACTCTCTCCCGTCTCTACTACGACACTCTCCAGCACAGCTCGTTTCCCCTTAGGGCGAGTGAGCGGACTGTCAAAGAAGAGTCCATCGAGATCGGGAAGAGTTGAGTGACTGCCATGCAGTTCACACTCAGAACACACCCATGACGTCATTCCCTCCTCAACCCTCTTTCTCTCTTCCCTCGTCATTCCCGTACATCTCCCATTGGTTTTGTTCCAGCATGTTGCACATGCAATCACATTCTCCCCCAAGTGACCCATACACACTGCACAACTCGCACTTGTTCCCGGCCCATCTCCATTTCCATTCATTTTCTCCATTACGCTCTTGTCCGACGACACGCTCGAGGCAGGGGCCGTCCGCGCCTCCGGCCCCTACTTCGGAAAAGCAAAATGGGCACGTACAAGGTGGGAGATATGTGATATCATATCTCCGCCAGTGATATTATAATGCATCCCCGTCTTCCCGTCTTCTCAGCTGTTATGGAAGAGTACACAACACAGTTTAGCGTGACGTGAACAATCATGATATTAGTGAGAACAATGCCTTCCTTTTGGCATAGGATAGGGCTAGGGCTCGACGTGTCTGACAACGTCTCTATATCACACGGTCTCTGTAAAAAGCGAACTCTCGATAAACTAGAAAAATCATAGTCACGGATTTTGATAAAATTAATTTTCCTGAGGTTTTCAAACATTCTGAACACATCCTGCGCATTGGCTGAATCCAAAAAAAATTTTGGTACCAGATATGGTATACGGTACCCCAAATTTGCATAATGGCCCAATCTCAATCAAACTTTGATCTGAAAGTGTCATTTTACTCGTTACATGATTAGAAACAAGTTTCTAATTGAACATTTCTGCTTAATTTCAATTATTAAAAAATTATAGTCACAAGACCGAAATTTTTTCTATTTTTCCAGATATTTTCTTTTTTGAAAATTTAACCGACGTCCGCCTAGTCCAAATGAAAGCAACGTTATATTGAGCAGATTATGACGGTCATTTTCAGCCATTTAAATCTGAAATCGAACGACACCTTTTTTGGGAACAGCCGCTCAAAGTTGGTACACTCCGACATTCCTAGTCTACAAAATTCCAACTGCAAAGCATTTATCAACAAAAATTGCGGGGATTCTTCAAATAAAAATTATTCAAATGTTTATACGTTGTCTCTAACACGATAATTACTCGTAGTAAAGTGAATCACTCATAAGAACATAAAATCGTTAACGTTTTGCGATGATTGCAGGTACACCAATCGGGCTCTTGCATTCATTCCCATTTGGGTATTTGCCTTGCGGACAATCCTACGAACCAACATCGAATCAACATTGATGTAGATAATCGATAAATATTTGGTATCTATCGATTATCGAAATGCGCGGCAACTAAGGACCAGCTTGTCCATTAATGTGAGATTCAACTGACCACACAAAAACGAATTCTTATAACCACTCCACTTAATGCCAACAGTGATTCTAAAATCGGTGTAGCCTACTCCGTGCAGGCTCACTGTTTCTCACGGAGGAAACTTATCTACGACAGTCTTCAGCTGAAAATCTATTATCAACTCCTGACTTGGTCGCAATGACCATGATTTGGCATTTGGCTGTTGTTTCGAGGTCCACATATTCCATTGTCCTGAGAGGAGTTAAGTAGAAAAGCTTTGGTTTTTTCGTACTAACGTACTCCGGTATCCATAATTCTTTGCGCGGCAGGCGCTTCAGCCAAGGCCGAAGCAGGCTGATCGCCAACGGCAAACTTGATTACTTGATACGAGGAAGTGAGCGAAGTATATCTACTTTTTTTTTTAAAAAATATTGTTGTTATACATATGTAGGTGATGATTCTAATCTTGTGGATTTCATCTCGGTAAGCCATCATCTTGGACTCCATAAGATTAAAATGTTCTTTTTACCCGCACCTGAGATGACTGCAGAGTGAGACTTGCCTGGCATTAAAAGATCCTGAGATCCTGAGAGAGAAAGAGCGCAAGAGAGAGAGAGAGAGAGAGAGAGAGAGAGAGAGAGAGAGAGAGAGAGAGAGAGAGAGAGAGAGAGAGTAGGAGATCAAAGTCGTTCACATCCCGATTATTTGTGATTCTACATCTACGGACAGATCGAAGTGAAAGAGGTTGGGTTGTGCTCAGGATACCGCAAGCAAAACAACGCAAGCTGGTCCTTAGTTGCCGCGTATTTCGATTATCGATAGATATCAAATATTTATCGATTATCTACATCAATGTTGATTCGATGTTGGTTCGTAGGATTGTCCGCAAGGCAAATACCCAAATGGGAATGAATGCAAGAGCCCGATTGGTGTACCTGCAATCATCGCAAAACGTTAACGATTTTATGTTCTTATGAGTGATTCACTTTACTACGAGTAATTATCGTGTTAGAGATAACGTATAAACATTTGAATAGTTTTGATTATAAGAATCCCCGCAATTTTTGTTGATAAATGCTTTGCAGTTGGAATTTTGTAGACTAGGAATGTCGGAGTGTACCAACTTTGAGCGGCTGTTCCCAAAAAGGTGTCTTTCGATTTTTGATTTTAATAGCTAAAAACGACCGTCATAATCTGCTCAATATAACGTTGCTTTCATTTAAACTAGGCGGACGTCGGTTAAATTTTCAAAAAAGAAAATATCTGGGGAAATAAAAAAAAATTCGGTCTTGTGACTATAATTTTTTAACAATTGAAATTAAGCAGAAATGTTCAATAAGAAACTTGTTTCTGATCATGTTACGAGTAAAATGGCATTTTCAGATCGAAGTTTGGTTGAGATTAGGCCATTATGCAAATTTGGGGTACCGTATACCATATCTGGTACCAAAATTTTTTTTGGATTTAGCCAATGCGCAGGATGTGTTCAGAATGTTCGAAAACCTCAGGAAAATTAATTTCATCAAAATCCGTGATTATGATTTTTCTAGTTTTGGTCTAGTCTGTGGCGAGTTCGATTTTTACAGAGACCGTGTGATATATCACACTGTCTCTGTAAGAATCGAACACTTTTCGGGCATGTGGTTACTAGGAGCTATGTCAGCGCACATTAAGGTTATCGAAGGTCCTCTACAAGATGCAAATAGTCGTTTTTGTCAAATATGCAAATTTGGCCCATTAAGGGACCACTACCTCAAATCGGTCAGTTTTTGTCAAAACACTTCAAATAAGGACTCGTTCGATTTCTTATCCGATTTTAAGAACTTTTTCATATACTGAACTTTTTGAAAACATTTGATTTGAAAAAGTTATGACCAAAAAAATGAAAAATTTGCATATTTTCCATTTTTATGAGTATGTTCCGGTCCGAAAAAACAAAAATGAATTACACCACTAGAAAGAGCGTTTCATGTTTAGTTTGCATGATTTTTAACACAAAAATCGATTGGACCGTCTTTCGCCATCCAAACGATTGAAAGTGGTCCAGGCAGCAGAAATGGGGCTGTGTGAACGTTTTCATGTTATATCAATCCGAAAAAACAAAAACTAAATACACCATCAGAATCTACGTGTTTTGTTTTGTAAATGAGCACGTTTTCACGAAAATCGATTGCACTGTCTTTCACAATCCGGACAGTTGAAAGTAGTCAAAAAGGATTGATTAACGTCGTTAATAAGTTACAGTTGAATTCATTTCTCAAGAAAACACGAGAATCTACGCGTTCCCTATAAAGGACAAAACGCGTAGATTCTGATACTACAATCTGTTCTAGTTAATTCAGATTAATACAACAGGTAAACTGAACAGAACTGTGTGCATTGTTTACAGATCATTTTCAACTGACCGGATTGTGAAAGACAGTGCAATCGATTTTCGTGAAAACGTGCTCATTTACAAAACAAAACACGTAGATTCTGATGGTGTATTTAGTTTTTGTTTTTTCGGATTGATATAACATGAAAACGTTCACACAGCCCCATTTCTGCTGCCTGGACCACTTTCAATCGTTTGGATGGCGAAAGACGGTCCAATCGATTTTTGTGTTAAAAATCATGCAAACTAAACATAAAACGCTTTTTTTAATGGTGTAATTCATTTTTGTTTTTTCGGACCGGAACATACTCATAAAAATTGAAAATATGCAAATTTTTCATTTTTTTGGTCATAACTTTTTCAAATCAAATTTTTTCGAAAAGTTCAGTATATGAAAAAGTTCTTAAAATCGGATAAGGAATCGAACGAGTCCTTATTTGAAGTGTTTTGACAAAAACTGACCGATTTGAGGTAGTGGTCCCTTAATGGGTCAAATTTGAATATTTGACAAAAACTACTGTTTGCATCTTGTAGAGGACCTTCGATAACACCAATGTGCGCTGACATAGCTCCTAGTAACCACCTCGTCCGATTCTTACAGAGACAGTGTGATATAAAACAAAGAGAGTAAGCGAGAAGGTGTGAGAGAGAGAGAGAAAGAGAGAGAGAGAGAGAGAGAGAGAGAGAGAGAGAGAGTTAAAGAGTGAGAGAGTGAGAAAGGGATAGAGAAAGAGAGAGAGAAAGAGAGAGAGAGAGAGAGAGAGAGAGAGAGAGAAAGAGAGAGAAAATGTTCTGTGTACGAAATAGGAAGGAGGGAAGAAGCAACGTAACAAAATACAGACGTGAAATCAGTAGTGTAGAGTGTAGCAGAAGCAGAACATCGTGAAGGCATTTCGTTGGAGCTCTGAAGTGTTTTTCCACAATCAGAATGTCGCCTCACGTCTTCCCCTTTTTTGTGTTTCTTGAAAAGCACAGACAATTCACAAACACCGAAACTTGATGAATATCCGTTTCACCGATTGCATATGTGTTTTCCTAACATCAGACGTTTAATGTATAGAATGAGAACATGAATGAGAACAAATACATTTTTCAAGAAACCAAACAACTACAGAAAAAAAAGGCAATAGATCAAGATGAACGCCTAAAGAAACGCTAAGTATTAAACTACAAACAATACGTACATGTCCGCAATGAATTTATTCACATTTGCACCACGATCCAGAATAATATGATCTTATTTCGAGTATGGCAAACTTTTCACAAGGGGCTACAGTACTTGTTGATTATTTGTTATCCAATGACGTCACCTAGAATAACGTCATCACTCCCTGGTCCTGTCCTGTCGCCAGTGGAAGGAAGCCATCCAAGCAAGGCAGCCGGTAGCCAGAAGGGGGAAGAGGGCAGAGCCGATTGGGCGGTAGAACGAGAGAAGACCGCCTGGAGAGAGGGACCTCTCTCTCTCTCTCTCTCTCTCTCCCTCTCTCTCTCCCTCTCTTTCTCTCTCTCTCTCTCTCTCTCTCTCTCTCTCTCTCTCCCTCTCTCTCTCCCTACGCACCCTCGTTGCGCATCATCCAGCGCGCGCAGTCGACGTCATTCTAAATGTCAAAGAGATAAAAAAAATACTTTCAAAAAAAGTGGTGATTAAGTAGACATGTAGTAGTGTGTTAAAACGTTCACAAAAAGTGGTCAAGTATTCCGGACCAGCTTTGAGAGAGAGTTCTCGCGAGAGAGAGAGAAGTGGGGGCAAGCCCCATTCAATCCTAATATTCGGGAAATTAAATACCCCTGACAAAGCCAGCGAGTGATACGCGCCGGCTTTACTGTCAATTTAGGCGGTAAACTATGAGTAAAGATCACCTCACGAGTTGCTCACTCACCATGTAGAGACGGTGGCTGCGATCGGGATGAAGGAACGCCTGAATGATGACTCATTGCTTGATTATTGATTAATTATTGATTTATCGATCGATTACCTGCATCATCATGCGACGGCGCACAGTGTCGAACGGGAACGCGACGCACCCAGCGGGGAGGAACTTCTGGAAGAGAATCTCTTTCTCTCTCTCTCTCTCTCTCTCTCTCTCTCTCTCTCCCCCTCATTTTCCCTCTCCCTTTACCTGGATTGCGGGTGCACTAGGGAAGCACTCCTCGAGCAGTTGATACGTGGAGTAGATCAGTCCGCCGCCGACCAGCGAACAACGATAGCCACTGGAAGAGAGAGAGACTGGGTACTGTAATACTACTTCTATCACAACTAGTGATTAGTGGGTAAATGTTGTGTACAACAAGTTTCACATTGTTTGTAAATGCCAAATTAAGTGACAGGGCACAGGGACAATCATCTAAGAGGAAGCAGTATTTATCGGGAAATTAACACAAACTAATTATACACAACTAAACAAAATTCTCACCTGTACCATCCGCGCACGCCGTTCACTTTGAGAATCTTGGAGAGGCAGTCGCGAGCGCCACGGAACTGCGGGTTCTGGAGAGGGAGGAACATTTCTCTCTCTCTCTCTCTGTCTGTATGTCTGTCTCTCTCTTTCTCTCCCCCTTCTCTCTCTATCTTGCATATAAAAGAACGGAGCCAGAGAAAGATTGTTGGAAGAAGGAGGAAAAGGGATAGGGATATAGATCGATAGATAAAGAGATCGATAGATAAAGAGAGCGAGAGAGAGAGCGAGAGAGAGAGAGAGAGGGAGAGAGAGAGGGAGAGAGAGAGTGCCCTCACGTGTCCGATGTCCCCAGCCAGCCTCGTCCTGGCCACTTCCAGAGGGTGTCCGAGGGTCACCGCCGCTCCCACAGCCACGGCTCCCGACAGCAGCGAGTGCGGGGTGCTGCAAGGGATACGGTAGACTGAACTGGGATACGGTACGGTGAACTGGGATACGGTAGGCTAAACAAGGGACACGGTAGACTGATCGGGGATACGGTAGGATGAATGGGGATACGTAAGGCTAAATGGGGCTATGGTAGGATGAATTGAGATACGGTAGCTTGAATGATGATACGGTACTTTGAAATTGGTACTGTATTACTGTTTATCAGTCTATTTATATTGTGAGTGATGTGGGTGATATAGCTTGTTGTTGTGGGTACTGTATCTATCGTAATTCTCTCTAGCTACAGTTTTCCCCACCGCGAATCGTAGTCCCTGCCTAGTGTGTGGTAGACGAGGCATCCGGCGCCAGCCGTGGGTAGGTATCTGTAAGATAGAGACTATAATTTGGTCAGTTAAAAAGAATTGTGCTTATACCAGTACAATGATCGTTCAGATTGCATTGAGATTTACAAGATACGTGAAACGTATTACAACATAATATCCATACTTAATAGTCCTACTATTTCAAGCGGGTGTGTCACGCACACCATGTACTCTACACTCTTCGTACCGTACGTACTCTTCGTATCCTACATACGCCCTCGTACGCCCTCGTACGCCTCGTACCTGACGACATTGATTCCGGCGCCAGCGAAGAGCCTCGTCCAGCCCTGCTGCCACAGGTGCTTCACCAGGGGAACCGTGCCCATAGCAGAGGTGGAGGGATGCACCTGACAATTAAGGTATACGGTAACAAAAAGAAATCAAAAATTCAGGTATACGGTAGTAAGCGGCAGTTATCGGGGATATGGGTACTGTAGTTGTTGATTATTGCTAAGTACTTGCATAGTAGCTGATAGCGTATCGCTACGATAAATATGCGGTTCCTGAATACTGTATCTAGTCATACCGTAACTACAGTACCCATCTGTCACATGGCTATCATTCTACTTATCTACATATAGGGAGGATACTGTATCCTGCAATACTTCACCTACTGTAATAATCTGTCCGATGATGATCATTCTACTTGTCTACGGATCTCTAGGATACTGTATCTAGCCATACTGTAGCTACAGTACCCACCTGTCCAATGATGATCAGCCTATCGATAGGCGCAAAGAGGGTCTTCGTCGCCGCGGCCGCCGCGAATCCATTAGCAAACGAGTCGGGCCGGAATGGAACGACCTGAACGGGGGATACTGTGGACTACAGTAATGAAAATATACCGTAAGTATAGATAATCATAGGATTACGGTAAACTGAATATTAGCAGAGTGTTGTTTTTTAATTGTTGTATTATAACAATTCCTGCTAATAAACGTGTATGGAATGCTGGAAAGGGCGGAACGAAACAGCGGGAGTAGTGTGTTATGCGAGACTACTGTACCTGTATACGCTAAATTATGAATACACCTTATTCTAAATCAAACACGAGTGACGAGTAGACAATCTTCTGGATTATCCGTAACGGTAACATAGACGAGACGCATTGTTCCTCAAACCATCTTGTCCCATAAATGCACCAAGTAAAACGTATCGAAATCAAGCCTCGCTATAAGATAATTTTCCGACAAAACAAAAGATGGCTGACCGACGACTGCATGCGCTCGAGCATGGTTGAAGGAGGGAGGAGGGAGGAGGGGGAGGGTGAAGAGGATGGAAGATGGAGGAATGAGGGGACGAGTGAGAGAAGGTGGGTGAGTGCGACTGCGCGCGGCGGGGGCGAGTTCGGGCAATGACCGTCTTGATGAGAATGTGATCAAGTCATTTTCATCAATCGAAAACAAGTGTTGTAATGTTAGTTTCTTGGGAAACAAATTCAACAAGGTAGTATGATGTGTTCTAATCGCTGTTTCTTTATCGGTCAGATGACAGGAATCGAAACCGTTCGATCTATCCTTTCTACCTATTAGCTCTCTTGCTCTTTCTTTGAGAGTGTTATTGTGTCATTGATTCTGTGTAAGTAAGTAGCGATGATGTGCTATGGCTGACAGATTATGTCGTGCCTTTTCATAACCCGCGGCACTCGCACACCTGTCAGACTGACAGGCGAGGATGAGGTGTGAGTGAGAATCTACCTCCAGCTCGCTTACCTTGCCAAAGCGGGCGCGCCAATGACCCCAGGTGAGGCTGGGGAAATGGCGTATGGCGGGAAAATAGTTGCAGGATATATACAGAAGAAGGGCAGCCAGTCCGTTATTCTATGCATATATCCATGTCTCTCCCTATATGAGAGTGCTGGTTCCAAACTTCGACTCTGCTACTGTGGGCATTCGCATGCCATTCCAGCATCAATACCACCACACACCAGTTACTGCGCCCCTACTCTCCGAATCCGTGTCGTCTGCCACCGTCTGATCGGCGGCCATCGAGGATGGACGATGACACTATCCTTAAGGTTAGAACTGTGGGTTGATTATCGTGAATTCTTTCGATAACTCTTCAACTTTCAGCAAAAAGAATAGCCAGGTGAAGAGTGCGATCGCTGTCACCACCGGCGCGCAGAGGAGTTCCAGGCGTCTCAAAAAGATGCCAGACAACGGTGGGTAGTGCCACATTACAGAGTAATCATCACACTCTGCAAATCAAATACAATAAGAACTTACAATCAGTTCCAACCCATAGCTGTGCTATTTCATTGTTCGAATTGTATGTTTGTCCTAAAACCTATCTCTTGATATCTCTTTATAATTTGAGTAGAGAGAGAAATAGAGAAATAGATAGAGAGAGACGAGGATATGAAGGGACGGCGAATCTCTATCGAAATGAAGTTCTCACATGCCACTACATTTGTTCTGAGTGCTGGTACAACCTCATTTTCAGTTTGATGTGGTGACTCCCACCGCGCTACTCCGTCTAACTGAAATATACCACTATCCGGGTGAGTAGAACACAAACATATGAATACCGTGGAATGTTGTGGCTAAAAGATTCTTTAAAAATACTGATAGAACACATAGCTTCTACATACTCTATTTCCCGAATTTCTGTGAAATAAGCCAATTCTATTAGTACCCTTCATATTTTTAAATACTGTTTCAAGTTACTGTCGTCCCACATAGTTCTCCTCGGAATTAGATAGGTTCTCATAAACACATACACTTTGAGCGCGTGTCAAATAATAGATTGAGTAAAGAACTATTGACACCTTGAGCGTACATATTTTGAAGCCATTCATTGCAGTCGTTGAGGACTACATGTGCAGCTGTCCGAACTGAAATGGATGGAGCTGAATCAGATCACACTTATCTTCATATATCTGCATATATCTGTTAATCCCCTCTGTGTGCTTATCTCATACTTCTCATTCTTGTACCCCCATTGTGTAATTTGATGGGGGTACAAGAATGAGAAGCATGTGACCCGCGGTACTCGCGCACCTGTCAGATGGAGATGCGGCCTGAGACCTCGGCACGCGAACAAACCACCTGCGACCTCCCGGAAAGAGGCGGAAACGCAACATGATAATTACAACGGCCGCGTCGCTATTCCGTCATTCTCTGCTTACATTACCTGTCTCTCCCTATATAAGAGTGCTGTCGAATTCATATTTCTGCGATATTGGTCTGATGAAATTTCCCTTCGTCAACACGTTTGGCCAGACGTAGAGAATACGTGCCGTGGAGCAGCCAAGGGAGTGTGTTTTCTTCTAATACCTCTCTCTGTGTGTCCTCCAACTGGGGAGACATTGTGGACCCGACGGAGGACGCGCTTCTCGTTCGGACGATCCGTGTACGTGGAGGGGAGCGGATCGCAGAGGGGATACTTTGCGCATGTCGCGGTGAGCGATGTTCCTTCTCGCTCTCCTCCCCCTCCGGCAATCGCGATTCTGGATGGAGCGACTCTTCCGGGGACGCGGGAGCTGTGAGTCCAAGCGTGTTCTTGTGGTGTCATGTGTGCGTGTCTCTTTCTTCCCCCACCTCTCTCTCCCTCTCTCTCTCTCTTTCTCTCTCTCTCTCTCTCTCTCCGGGAGGGAGGGAGGGAAAGAGAGAGAAGGTCATTCATAATACATCATTTTTAGGACGACAACGATGTTAGAAGAACTTCACGACGGCCTTATTCCATTGGATCATCACTTCAAGTCTACGACCTCTTTTTTGCTGACATGAGAAGATATATACGAAGGACATCACGGGAGAATACGGTAATAACATAAAGAAGCTTCAAACCGCGCACTTTTTATTTAAAAAAAACACATTCTCTTCTGAAAAGTACAAGCGTAAAGTAGCTCTGTTTGGGTTTACCTCAATTCAACCAAAGTGTATTATTTCTACACTAAACTATAAACACAAACCTGCTCTCTCAAACGATTTGTAAAAAAACGTATACTTTATCGACAATTTATTAATAGGGGCTATATAATATATTTTCTTATTTCTTATAAAAGCATTGTGAAATTCAATAAACAGCTATAGATTAATCGTTAAGTTTACAATGTTGTTTTCATTTTTTTGAATGTATACAAATACAAGAGCTTTTTTCATAGATGACTCATTTGATGAACGGGTTAATAGAATGTGAGTGATAGAATGTGTGTGCGCAATAGTATATTCATATTATCACTTGATTGTCAATGTATTTGTGATCGTTTTGAGAGAGCAGGTTTGTGTTTATAGTTTAGTGTAGAAATAATACATAGTTTTATGCATGTGCTTTTGTTGAATTGAGGTGAACCCAAACAGAGCTACTTTACGCTTGTACTTTTCAGAAGAGAATGAATGTTCTTTCGTTGAATTTCGAAGAACTTTTTTTCAAAATGTATTTTAAACAACAAAGATAACAACAACAAAACAACGCGCGTGAACGACGACGCAAATCACAAACAGTGCGGGCACATTATCGCATTATCGCGCTCTCCCGCACACATTCCGCATCACGAACCAATGAGCGCGCGGGGGCGGGACTAGTGAGCGGGTCTTTCAGCGAATCAGCGAACAGCTGTACAACTGACAGACGTGCAGACCTAACCAGCGAACATATTTTTGGGTAATAAACTATTGTTTCATGTTTTGTTTTTGTTTATAGTTGTTCAACGGACGAGTTAGAGACAATATCATGATATAACTCTGAAACATTTACATTTACAAGCGATTTTGGCGGCCCTCCGGGCCGAGCGGTTCTGCGCGCCGCTGGATAAGACCCAAACGATCGGCGCTTCGCGCCGATCCTAATTGAGTCAGTATGTAGTCAATACGTCAAAACGTACTTACTTGAGGTTCTAGATACAACTCGTATTATCGTGCAACTGAGTGAACTTATTTGTACGATTACTTCTGTTCTCGGAATGCCAGAATCGATTCTAGGACCTCGTTACGTTTTTTTTGTTGTGGGTTGAATTCTCTCATTTGTGCTCACACTGTCGATTTCAGCGCCTCTGCATCACCAGTTTTTTTAAAGGAACATATTCACCATACATTCGGTGAGTTTACTTCTAAACATTACGTCATTTAAAGACACGTGGGTTACCAAGCTTTATCGAAGTTACTTTTGTTACCAAGGTTTATCGAATTTCCGTGTTTTTCAGGCATACATTCCACGTCTCTCCCTAGATGAGAATGCTGCTAGAGCGGACTGGAAAGGTATGACGTCATCTTCTCACTGTTCCTCATCTGATCAATATAGGCTGGAAGATGAGAGCTGGCAGATGCAGCATGTGTTGCGGAGCACACGCTCTCGTGTCGAGTGTCGAGGGACTTGTGCCGACAAACATCATCTCTTGGAGAGAACATCCGACGACAACGACCAGTCTCTCTCCGAATGTGCGCTGTACAAAACAATAGTTTTTCAAAATCGGGACCACTTTTTGATACATTTATCAACCCCCCTCTCTCTTTCTCTCTCTCTCTCTCTCTCTCTCTCTCTCTCTCTCTCTCTCTGCTATCGTTCCCTCTCTATACTCAATAAATCAATGTTACAGTTCCAACGTACGCGAGCTACACCTCGAGTCGCCGACGAGCAGCAGGAGTTTGGACGGACTTCTCATCGACATGGGCGTTGTAGCGCGGCCGACCAGCTGTCCCCGCCCTCCCTCTGATCTCCGTTGTTTTGGTATCTTTCTCCCATGCTGCCTTTGTAACTGCCACTTTCCTTATGTATGCAATATACCGCTCTAACAACTATGTGTTGCGTTTGAGTGAGGGAAAGGATGATGTTCGGGGTTGTTTATTGTTGTTGTTGTTGTTGTTGGTGTGACTAAGGGTAGTCAAACTGGTGTCGCCCACTTGAGGTCAATGTACCTATCGGGCTCTCTCCTCCTCCTCTAATCCCTTTGGCGCTATAACCACTGAACCACCCGCCACCTATCAATAGAGGGACACTGGCTGTTATGCAATAGGCCATTGTCACAGGCGTGGCAGGCAGTCAGATGGCTGACATTGAGCCAAGTAGCCCCTTCCTCTAGTGATATATTGAAGAAACAGTGGCGACTTATTTTTGGTTCGGAGTATTATTAAAAAAATATATTAACCTAACACATTTGCAATTTTCGCGAAAGAACGACGCTTCTGCGTTACTTTCGAATCTGCCACTGCCACGGAAGCAGACGAAAATTTGAATTACCCGCCAACGCTTCAATACTGCACGTTCGTGTCGGAGACATAAGCGCAAATGAACAACGCCCTCTCACTTGCTTCATGGCTCAGTGCATGTGCGCTGCGTTGTGGCCCTCGAGCTTTGCGGGTTCGATTCCGGTTACTGCCAATTGTTTTGCTCGTGTGAAAATGAGGAGTTGTGGCAGGTTGTTTCAAAAATAAGTTGCCGCTTTATGATGTCCATCCCATCACTCGTCGCTACCCTAGGGTTGAGCCAGCCCTCCACCGGACCCGCCATCGCCTACACCAACCGTCAAGAGAAACTAGTTTCAGCCAAACAGTCTATTTGTTTCATTGAGTCTTGCGAGAAGCATGGAGTGGTTCCAAGCTTTATAACATCTCGTTTCGTTGCTCTCATTCGTGATTTTCCAGCCTCTCGTCACCGCATGAAGAACTGGATGCACGAGTTGATGCAGTCGTCGAAGAAGCAGGCCCACCGCAAGATCCACCGACTCCTCGGCGAGTTGAAGGGTCTTGACTCCCAGCTCTTTCTCACTCTCTCTACTGTAGATCTGCACAAGCTGTACTCTATTTCTCGCGACCATTGCAATGTTTTCCGTGTTGATATTCAGTCGCGCCACAGCTCTCTTCTCTTCTTCCCACACCTCCCACTCACACTGCACCCTCCACTACTGTCTCACCCACCCCACCTGCCAAGTGTTCTGTGCTTGGTACGGTGACGGTGTCACCAGCCGAGTCCCGTCTTTTGTCTTTTGGCCCTTCGTTCGTTCCGTCTCACAAACTCACAACCTCCCTTGTTTCGACCATTTCGGTCGGAGTGCACTCACTCACTGACACCCTACGCCGGAGGAAGCAACACGCTGATCCCGAGTATGGACCACCCACACTCTCCACCTTTCTGTTCCGTTGCGTCCCCTTCGCTGGTAGTAGATCTTCTCCTGCTCTGTCTGACAGTTCTGTTGACTTTGAGATTCAGAAACTATCGGAACAGCTGAGGCGTGCTTGCACGTTCTGCCAGCCAGCGTACCGTACCCAATCTTTCAAGAGAGGAGATGGCCGCTTTGCGGTCTCTTCGGGAACGTGTAGGCTCCGGTGACATCCGAATCTCTGTTAGCGACAAGGGAGTGACTTCGTCGTGATGAGTTCTGAATGGGATCGGCGAATGCACCTGCGGCACTTGTCTGACCCGACCCTATACCGTCGTTCGACGAAGGGCGAGTTCGATGAGGACTGCAAATCCCTCAAATCTATTCGGTCTTCAGTTGTCAGATCGCAGAGTCTTGATGATGGGCTCAATTCTTTCATTATGCACACTCATCCCACTCCTCCTGTCCTTTACCTTCTGGTCAAGACCCACAAGATGAGTGAGTGTGACATGCTGTCTGATGATGAGGCCAAGTCAAGACTAGACCTATCATCAGTGGAGTCGATGGTCCGACCGATCGGGTTTCATAACTACTAAGTCGTGTCCTCGGCCCACTCCTCGCATTTGTCCCTGCTCACCTTGTCAACACTGCACAACTCCTCTCACAACTCTCCACTCTCTCTGTCTCACCCACTGTATGTTTCGAGTCGTTTGATGTGGAAGCGTTGTACACTAACGTGGACAATGACTCTGCTATTCGAACGGTCTCTTCACTTTTGTCTCAGCACTGGTCCTCTCTCACTCACTACGGTCTGTCTCTTTCAAATGTACTTGACCTTCTGTCTGCTTGCCTTGCCTGCTCCACATTCCAGTGGAGTGGGAAAGTCTACAGACAAATGAGGGGATTGTGCATGGGAAATCGACTTGCCCCGATTCTTGCAGTCTCTTTTGTACACGCAATCGAGTCAGCTTGCATCAGAAGTGGAATTCTCTTCTATGTTCGCTATATCGATGATGTACTCATAGTGGCTGAAAGCGAATCGGATCTCACTTCTATGTACACTGCACTCAACTCCCAATGCTCGTCTATTCACTTCACTCGAGAACAGCCGTCTGACGGGTGGTTACCATTTCTCAAATTCAAAATATCCAACCTTGCTGGACATTTCGTTACCAAATGGTATCGGAATTCAGCAAACAAAAACATCATGGTACACCAGACCAGTGCACATCCTTCTCACATGAAGGGTAATATCGTGCGGTCAACCCTGAAGACAGCTCGCCTCACTTCTTCTGCATCTTTCCGAGACGAGTCGACTGACCTGGCGAAATCGATCTGTGCCCAAAACGGGTATACAGTCGGTGCCTTTAGGTCGGGACGCTTGTATCGGAAACGCTTGTATCCCTGTATCCTCGACTTCTACTACTGAACCCGCACCCTCTCTTCCTAACATTTCTCTTCCCTTTATCAATGACAATCTCGCGGCTGCTTTCAAGCATTGTTTCCGTTCGTCGGGAATTCGCGTGACTGTTGTTGATAAGCCCGGCCCTAATCTTCGCAACCTTCTCTGCAGTAACCGAACCTACGACAAGCTTTGCAACACCAGAGGCTGTGTCATCTGCCCTCAGGGTAGACTCGGTGACTGTCAGAAGAAGGGGGCGGTGTATCTCATCGAGTGCACTGTCTGCGGAGATGAGTACGTCGGGCAGACGGGTCGACCTCTCAAATTGAGGGTGCAGGAACATGTTAACAGAAGTAGTGGTATCATTGATTTTCACAGCTCTGATCCCGCAGCACACCCTCACATCCCTTGTACATTCACTGTCCGCATCCTATCCACTCACCCGCACCCCAAGCAACGGTCTATTGTCGAAGCCATGGAAATTATGTCTCGCAAACCGGTTCTGAATCGGAAAGCCGAGCTTAATAGCCGAACGGCGGTGGCAAAGGGCGATAAGCCTACCTATGCTTCACCCATGTCTCTCGTGCCTATCACTCTCTCTCTCCCGGCCTCTCGCTCTCCCCCCCCCCGGTCGACCTAGTTGCACTCCCCGGTAGCCCCAGGTACTGTACATTCATGTCCAATTATGTAGTCATCACCCACCCACATTGTTTTTTGCCGCACTTGTTTTTGTTATTACGCATTGATTTGTTGTTTATTCGAGCTTTATATTGTTGTCAGATTTTATCACATTGTTACATTGTATTTTTGTGGGTAATGCTTTCCCTGATGATGCCATGAACGTCGGAATAAAACTGTTTCTTTCGCGGTACATCGGCTGAACACCACCTTCTCATCATATGTTAGTAATACACACGAAACAAGGAATATCATTTGTATCCGTCTGTTCGGGCTCATGAGAGTGATGTTTTGCTCTTTCACTCTCATTGCTACAACTAACATACGAATCAGTAGCACTGAGAAAGGTGCTTGGGAAGGAGACAGAAAAGGTTATTTTGAGAAGTACAACGCATAGCCAAAAAAGAAGTTGATTATGTGATCTTACTCTGTTCAGTGACTTGAATCGCACCTTCCTCTTTCAACTAGAGAGAGAGAGAGAGAGAGAAAGAGAGAGAGAGAGAGAGAGAGAGAAAGAGAGAAAGAGAGGGGAGAGAGAGGTGAGAGAGAGAGAAGAGAGGAGAGGAGAGGAGAGAAAAAGAAATTAAAAGAGAGAGAGAGAAAAGAGAGAGAGAGAAAAAAAAGAAGAAGTTCATTCCAAATGAACATATACTAAAATTGGAACAATACAGAAAAGATTATCTGTTAAAAAGTACTTGCGTAAAGATATTAAGTTTGTCTTGACTCAATTCAACAAAAGCGCATGCATAAAACGTTTACAAACACTAACACAAACCTGCGCCTCTCTCTCTCTCTCTCTCTCTCTAATATGGACGTATGACGTTATTCATTTGTACTGTTATATTTCATCTGTTAGTGTCCACTGTCCGTTATGCGCAGGTTTGTGTTAGTATTTGTAAACGTTTTATGCATGCGCTTTTGTTGAATTGAGTCAAGACAAACTTAATATCTTTACGCAAGTACTTTTTAACAGATAATACATGTGCTTTTGTTGAATTTCATAGAAATTTCTTCTCTTACTGATTCCCAAGCTCTGTCGTTAATTAGTACGCACAGAACTATTATGTGACACATTTTATGATGTGACGCACAATGTTGCGTGTATATGTAACTATGTTTTTCTTGGTATTGTATAGAAACAATTTTAATCGACATTTTGATCGAGAATTTCGGTCACCGTGGAGTAAGTGCATGTCTGCGCTCTCTGCCGACAGCGTGCTCTCTCGCGATTTCTCTGCGCGCCCTACCCGCCTGCCGGGAGAGAGAGCTAGCCAGAGTGACGGGAACCTGGCCTACGGAACCGTGCGAATCTAACTAACATAAATTGGATGAGTTCGCATTTCTGCTAACATGATTTTTGGATATCGCTTCTTGAAAATTCTGGCGCGAGCCCTATCCTAAGCCAAAAGAGAGGGCGCTGCGCGCCCTCTCTAATTAGCATGGCCCCTGCGCAAGAATGACACGCAAATTTGTGAAGCGTTCCAAATTTTATTCGGGGGGTGGCTAGCGCAGTGGATGTGCGCGCAGCTATCAAGCGGAAGGTCCCGGGTTCAATCCTCTCGGCGGCCAATGATGTACCGCTAGTCCCGGCGGAGTGACGACCACCCTCACAACTTTCGTGAGCCTCTAGAAGTCTGTGACGTCATCTGATCCAAATTCATTACATTCATCGATGGACCCCTTGTAAGCAGCTAGCGACTTGTACTCGAGAGCTCCCCTTATTGGCTAGGTCGACGGTTGTATAACTTGAATCTGCTGATAAACAAACTTTTTTTAGAGAGGGGGGAGACAGTCAGTGAGTCATTCAAATTCACATAGCTCAATGGATTGATGGAGAGAGTGACATTGTGCGAATTATATTAATGAGTATTTCATATTTCATATTTTATTCAGTTGACAAGTATGATTGAAACAATTGAAATAATTCTAGATTTCGAGAACAATCATGATAGAATGTAAAACAAATGTGAAACTTTTTTGTTCACTTGTCAGTTTCAGAATTGTATTCATTTCAAACAAATGAAAAAAAACTCGAAAAGATGATGTCATAAAAAATGTGAAACCTAAAAAAAAAAGAAAAAAAAGGGAAAAAAGAGTAAACCTAAAGTCCTAAAGCGAGATCACTCCAATCTCGTTCACTGGCTGCCGGAGCGGGCAATCGAACTCGAAACGATTTTCAATCCGGTCTCAACATTCGTGGGTTTCTTGAATCCAGTATGCACTGTCGGTGTGGCTGAAAAAACTTTATTGAATTGGTAATGAGTTTTTATTTTAATACTTGATCGGAACATTATGAATATAAAGTATTAAAATACAAAAGCATACCCGGTGAGGAGTGATTATCGAACATATTCCGGAGTGAAGCGAAGTAGTTGTCTTGGCTCTCCACTACAATTACTACCGAAGCGGCGATTTGCACTGAATTTTGTTTTTAATTTCTAAACATTAGTCTTGTGGAATAGTTCTCACGTTTTGTGTTCAAATTATAATTCACTAATCACAATGTGTTCACCTTTGGGAAGTTGTTTCATGAGGTAGAGTGAGAGACATGCGGAATAGATGGGCATAGCAGAGACAAACTCGGAAAACAAAGACTGCTTCACTTGCGTGGCTGGGTCGCTCCCAACAAACATCTAGAGCGAAATTATCGTTATTTACACATTGTGGACAACATTTTCATTGTAGTTGCATTTTTATAGTCAGATTCTGCAAATGCGCCCTTGGCCATGCGCCCAGTTGCAGCCGCACGCGGATTTGGGAACGCGACGCGGACCTGCTACTCTCATTTATAGTACTCTCTCCATATACCGTAGACAGAGAGAGCGGCTTGTGGCGTACCTTTTGGTTGCGAATTTATATGAAGTTTCTACTTTCTCTCGCACCCTCTTTCGATATCGCTCACCACCGGGAAAAGTAGTATTCCGAAAGAGTTGAGACAAGCGAATACAAATTGAATCCAGAATACAGGCAGCAGGAATCCCACAATACGATTGTTTTCCTGGATCTGAACACAAACATTTTGGTTTATTGAAGTTCTTTTGTATAGAATAAGATAAATATTGAAAGAAAATTGGTTCGTTTTCGTAGCATTAGAGAATTACCTGATATTTCTGACCGAGCTGCTCCAATTTTATGTGTTTTCCATAAATATGTCGGTTAACGAACCATGTGACGTGAAAAGATAAAAGAGTGAGCACACCCGTCAGTCCTTCCAGTCCTTTGAAAAGCTGGAAAGTAGGCTACTTGATAGAGAAGAGATAGATAGAGAAGAGATAGATAGATAGAGAGAGAGAGAGAGAGAGAGAGAGATGGTCCGCTCACCGTCCACTCTGGATGGTTCCATGGTAGCCTTGCTGATATCTTTGGCACAACTGCAAACCATCGCACGCAGGGTACGACTCCAACAAGGAAGTAGCACAGGACGATGGAAAAAACCGACAGGAAAAGAAAGGTTAGACCGTTTGTTTTTAAAAAGAGTGATGTGGAGTGAAGGAGTGTGTGACTTTCTCTTGAAAGAGTCATACACTCTAAAGGGGTATTTCTCACAACGAAATTATAACTTCGCAGCGCGTTTTCTGAAGCTTTAGAAAAAGGTTTATCGGACTACATACGTATCGCGTGGTAGTTCGGCAGTGAGAAGAAACTGTCCGCTACTTAAAACGTGAAAGACAGTACTCACAGCTATCCCGCACATAACAACGGCCATCGCCTTCGATCGGACCCTCTCGTACTGCTCGAATCGAAGAGTGGCGATCAGTCTCTCCACTGCAAGACAGAACATCGAGACGACCTAAAAGAAGTAAACAAAGTTATCTGGTCCTCTTTCCGACCCGCCATACATAAAAACAGGATTAAAGGATCACTTACAGGAATCTATTACAATAAACCCTATATCTCACCTGTCCTAGTATTCCAATGTTGCACAGGTTATTGAGAATGAACACCAAAAACACTGGCAGTTGAGACGCGCAATAGTCCTCATACACGAAAGAGAGACTGAAAACATACATCCTCCCTCTCCCTCTCTCTCTCTCTCTCTCTCTCTCTCTCTCTCTCTCTCTCTCTCTATCTCTATCTCTATCTCTATCTCTATCTCTATCTCTATCTCTATCTCTATCTCTATCTCTTACCGTGTAAAATCAAACAGTCCTACAATAATATACGCTAATGGAACTTCAATCACGAAAAATATATGAAACCCGAAAATAGTCCGCGCGTTTGGGTGAATCAACCAGCGATTTCCCTGCAAACAGTTGAATTGTTGTAATGTAAGTTTGTAACTTACATGTCTACAAATCATCAATAACACCAAAACTAGAGATGTCATTGAATAGCACACCTGTAATGAAAACGTGTTATTTTTTTCATAAATGTTGAAAGAGATCTCACTTTGAGAGCAAGCATGTACTTCAGTGCGATGGATTCGTGCAATGCTTGGCTGCTCTTGCATTGCCTGGGAAAGTTTTCGTATGCGTTGATCGGAGACTGACAAGGTTGAAAGAACGAATACTCATTCTCATTGAATACATACGCCGAGTAATTGAAAGTGGACATCTGAAATGTTCATATTTTTGAAATGAATACAATTCTGAAACTGACAAGTGAACAACAACAAAAACTGATGTTTTCAGCTTTTTTTTAAATTGTATGATGCGAAAATATTTTGTGAAAATTTCCCAGTGATCGACTGAACAGTGGGCAAACAAATCAATTCGAAACAAAAACGAAGAACATCGTTCCTCAAAGGGTAAAAATTATATGGGTACGGATATCTATGAATGGAAGTGTGTTAGTGACGCGCAAATCTGACGGAAATTGCAAACTATATAAGAGTAGATCATTTCTATGCAAAAAGGTTCCACATATCACATATATAGACTTTTCCCCGTTCATAAGTACGGTATTTTTTCCCACATTATAATATTTACCAGACACAATTTAAAGAAACAGGATCATAAATTGTTATCGGAAGGCGTCACTATATCAATAATACTTACATACGTCTTCAATAAATAATACTTATTCACTTTTAAAATAGAAACGGAGAACACGTTTGCACAGATTGCACAAAACTCAGCGCTCTGCACAAAATGTGAGTTATATGTTATATGTATTTTTGAACACGCAATCGTTTTTTCACACGATATTGGAAACCTCGAAACGTCCCACGATATCTCACTTTTTGCTTAAGTAATTCCAGGAAAACTACAAATTCGGCACTCTGCGAAACATGGAGGAACGAGCTCTATTCCTGTGCGAAAACAAGTGCGAAACGAAAAAAAAGACGGATCAAAAAGCAGTGATGTGTGAGAAGGCAGAGGCGAAGCGGGAAAGAAGGAGGGAAAGCAGCGTGGCAGAAGTACAGATACAAAGTGAGTACACATAGTACACATACAGTACAGTGGAATGCCGGGCGGATCACCTCCCACCGCCATGGAATCAGGAACACTCCCCCCAGGAGGATTCTCAAGATCCAGGTCGCTTCTCGCCTGCTGCGAGATGCCTTCCTCTCTGGCATCTGGTCGAACCGCCGAGGCCCTCTGTCCGGCTGTCAGTTCGCGTACGCTCGCCGTGATCTGACTATGGACGAGTTGCAGACGGAAAGGGAGCTGAAAGCCGAGTGCCGCCGTCGGAACGAGAAGGCCGGCCAGGTGGAGGTTGTGGTTCGCGATTGCCGCATCGTCACCCTTCGCTACCCCCGACCGTTCGACGCCCATCAGCATGCTGCGCTGCCGACTGTGGCCGACCATCTCCCCCCTTCCCTCGCTGCTGGGTCGCCTGCGGCCGCCTCGTCGTCTGAGCCCTCTCCTCCCGCGCACTCTCTCGCCGTGACCCCGCAGCCGCCATCTCTCTCTCCTCCCCCCACCGCTCGCTCTTCCCGCGGCCGCCCGGGTGGCAGGGGGCGCGGGAAGGGAAGGGGTGGAAGGAAGACCGCTCCTCGCTCGTCCTCTAACCCTCTGTCTGTCCGCAAGTCCGCTGTGAAGCGCACCTTGTCCAAAGTACTGCTCTCGCCGATTGCAGAGGAGGTCCCGAAGAAGGTGCGCGAGGGTGAATCGGGCGAGCCGTTTGAAGAGACCGCTGGAGATGCCGACGTTGCCATGGACTAGGACTTCTGCCCCCGGCCCGCTAGCACTGTTGTTCAGGTCGGTTCTACTGTTTTTGATGTTTCGCAGTTTTCCCCTTCCCCAATCACCAGTGTTGTTCCATGTGCAAATTTTCTGCTGCTAAACGCGCGCTCAGTTCGGAATAAGTTGTATGATTTAGATATGCTATTGAATCAGGCTAAACCTATTGTTTTCGCGATAACCGAAAGTTGGTGCAATGTTGAAGATAATATGAGTAGTCTCTGTATGAATGGCCGCTATAACATGTATCGATCGGATCGCAAGACTCATGCTGGAGGCGTTTTAGTGCTCACTCACTCTTCCCTTTCTGTAAAACACATTTTATCCATATCAATTGATAATCTTTGCGAATTAGTTTGCATCGACATTCTCTCCTCACATGTTTTAAAGATGTCTCGCCCACTGCGATTTATTACTGCATATCGCACACCTGGCTCATCGCCACAAATCAAGCTAGCAGGAACAAAACTTATTCATGAAATTCAGTCACTTCTCTTACCTGATAGCCATAGTCACATAATTCAAGGAGATTTCAATGCGCCATCGGTCGACTGGAATTCGTTCCGGGCGACTGAGGCGTTTGATCGATCTTTGATGAACTTCGTCTCACTCCACTCCCTTTCTCAAATGGTTCGCCATGCGACGATGGTGAGACGAGTGGGGCGAAGGGCGCACACTCTCGACATCGTTCTCACTGATTCCATATCGCTTTTCCAATGTGTCCGTGTGATGCCGCGTTTTTCTGTCTGCGATCACTTGCCCGTTGAGTATCGGCTGCGACTCGGGGTGAGTGAGGCCGCTGGAGAGAGGCCGCGTTTCGCATATCGGAGGGCGAATTGGAATGAAATAAACAAAACCATTGCTTGTACTGATTGGACACTTGCCTTGAAAGGACTGACATTAGAACAGGCTACCGCGCTTTTCAACCAGCGAATGCAACACCTCATCCACACTCACATTCCCGTTCTGCCCCCGTATAAAAATACTAACCTTCCCAGTCATATTCTCAAATTGAAACGCGCAGCTCTTAAGTATTCGATTAGACAGCCTTCCAGCCGTGCTTCGGACAGAGCACAAAATAAACTACGAAAGGCGTTATTCTCTTGGAACTGCAAACGCGAGGCGAGATTAATCAATGGTAGCAACAAGCGCGCGCTATTTCGGGATGTACGCGCCAAACTGTTTCCTGGTGATGGTGTCGCCTCGCTCTCTCGTGAGGGTGAGTTGATTCACGGGTCGAGGGAGAAGGCGGAGCTGTTCGGAGAGTGCTTCGATGCGATCTTCTCGCAGCGAGGTCCTATCCCTGCGGGTGCGCCCCTTCCTTGTGCTGTCAGTCAGCTCTCCACCATTGAGATTTCGTATGCACATGTACACAAAACTATTTCCAAACTAGCATCTAAAATGAACACGAGCCCTGACAATATTTCGCATGCCTTTTTGAAAAATACGGTTGATACGATTTCGGTCCCACTCTCTATTCTTTTTTCAATGTCTACTTCCGTATGCAATGTCCCTGAGATTTGGAAACTGGCGTATATAAAACCTCTTTATAAAAAGGGGGCTCGTGATGATCCACTCAACTACCGGCCTATCAGCCTTATAAGTAGTGTTGCGAAAGTTCTGGAACGCATATGCGTCAAGCAAATTACGGAATTTCTTGAGAGGAATTCGCTTCTCACATCTAGGCAATTTGGCTTTCGCAAGAATAGATCCACAAACGCTCAACTTATTGAGTGTCATAGTCACTGGTTGAAACACCTATCTAATGGAATGGTTATCGATTGTATATACTTTGATTTCAAGAAGGCATTCGATACTATTAATCACAACTTGCTATACAAAAAGTTGCATTCGCTGGGAATTCGCGGTAACGTATTGGGATGGATTAGAAGTTTCTTGACCGACCGTCGCCAACAAGTAATGGTCGGTGATGAGCTTTCCTCTCCACGGCTTGTCAACTGTGGTGTACCACAGGGGTCTTGCCTAGGTCCCATACTGTTCAATGTATATATTAATGATATCATCTCCAATCTTCCCGACTATGTTGAGTGTGCGCTTTACGCCGATGATTTGAAAATTTCCTTCGCATTTGATGCGAATGATCCTTCCGCCCAGCATAAATTTCAAGTGGCAATTGATTTAGTCGCATGGTGGTCCCTTCAGTGGGGTTTACAAATATCTACTCAGAAAACACAGATACTGCATATAGGACGTCGTAATCCCAGGCATGAGTATTCCGCACACGGCACAACTCTCGCCCCTGCCGATACTGTCAGGGATTTAGGCGTCTCTATCAGCAGTTCTCTTGTCTTCGACGATCACTATTCCAACATTGTTCAGAATACGTTTCACTCCATAAACGACTTTCTGCGCGTATATCGTACTCGCAATCTCACTGTTCTTAAAGTTGCATACGTAACCTATTTTCGGTGCCAACTTGAGTATTGTACAGAATTATGGAATCCTAAAGATGTGGGGTCGGTGAATCTGATTGAGTCGGTACAGAGACATTTTACGCGCCGAATATGTCACCGTGCCGGCTTTTTCTCGCTCACTTATCCCCAACGCCTCCAGCTATTAGATCTCCAAACGCTCGAAGAGCGACGCTTAATAAACGATATTGCGTATATTCATAAGGTTATGACTAATCGCACTAGTCTAGAGTATTCTGGCCTCTTCAACATTGTACCTTCCCGGTCTCGCGTTTCTCATGGGTGGCGCCTGATTCCTTGCTTTGACACAACTTTAAAGAGCAGCACGTTTTTCAGTAGGGTTTTTGCACTATGGAACACACTCCCCAACAACATCATTTTATCTGCGAAACATCAAACAGTGAAATCGTACCTCCTAGATAACCTCCATTTGTTCCCTCCGTCCAAAATTAGATAAGTGCTCATTTGGGAACCTGTGTTATCTGTTTTATCCTATTTTTGTGTTTATTTATTTTCCAATGCCGTATTCACTCTTATTATGTGTTTGTCCTGTGTTCATATATATAGTATACGCGGTAATAAATATTATTATTATTATTATTACATCTGCGAGGCAAAGTGCAGGTACAAGGCGAAGAGACGTGATGATGCACTGTCCAGGATACATACGAAACGGTTTGAAAGAGGAGTGCAAAGAAAAGAGGATAAGCCTTGAGTGATATCAGCGGGCTGTGTGGCGAGGAGAGTAGCGAGGCAGCGCACCTCCACCACCCTGCCTCCTCGATTGCTGCCTCGTCGGGGAGTGAGAAGAGACAAGAGACACGTGACCGCGTGCGGACATGGCAGCCAGCTCGCCACATACTGAAGCGATTCTCACTGCACATCCTCCCTCCGGGGAACCAATTGATGACCGGACCAGAGTGTATCTTCTCCGCGTCGAACTTGAAGCATCCGTTCATTTCACGACAAGTAAATGTTGACGAACTTCTTTCACTGAGCAAAGCCCTCGGTTTCAATGATGATGTACGTAGTCCTTCCCTGTGCTTACTGATCATTCCTGCATCGAGGGATCAGCTAGATTGGTCTGGCGCAGGCGCATCTTGTTCAATGATTCTGGCTGCGATCGTCGAAAGAGTGATCCTGTCTGTTGAACGCCAATGCAAGTGGAAAAACGTCTCCGTATTCCAGCGAATCGTATTTTTTTATGTTTCACGCATTTATGATAAATACATCTAACGTTATTTGTAACGTTGTTCATAACAGTAATACACATTAAACGTGAGTGACAACAAAACAACAAATAAAACTTTTCGGTGTCGGACCATCTCTTTATCTCTTTCTCAGGTCTCATGTTCTTTGTTTCCTTCTCTGCGTGCATGGGAAACGATTCTTACGCCGGTCTCAATCACTGAGTGTTTCTTCGGGCGAAGCGACACTGTCGATGTAACTAAAAAGTATTCTAGATACGTATGAACAAACATTTGTTGTTAGAACAGATAAAAGAATCATAATCACCAGAAAACATAATAAAATCAAATCATTGTTGTTGTTTCAATTTAAATATTCTCCCGATATCTTACTCTTTGCAGAGTGGCTGTCAAACATATTCCGGAGTGAGACAAAGTAATTATCCTGGTTCTCAAAATTGTTCACCACAGAAGCAGCGATTTGCACTGAAATATAAGTATCATTATTTTACATGCTGTAAAATATGTGCATAAGATACCGTTAGGAAGTTGTTTCATGAGGTAGAGTGAGAGAGTTGCTGAATAGATGGGCATAGCAGAGACAATCTCGGAAAACAGAGACTGCTTCACTTGCGTGGCTGGGTCGCTCCCAGGAATCAACTAAAGCGACATCACTTTGTCTCATTATTATAGTTTGCATGTACATAGGTAGTCCTTCATTCATGTATAAGTTCAAATTAAACTTTTCATTTTTACAGTTGCTATCTTCATCTTTCTCACTCACCACGGGAAATAGAAGTATTCCGAAAGAGTTGAGACAAGCGAATACAAATTGAATCCAGAATACAGGCAACAGGAATCCCACAATACGATTGTTTTCCTGGATCTGAAATCAAACAATTGCTTTGTTAAAGTGTTAAGGTGTAAGAGCTTGCGTTGGCATTTTTGTTTTTAAAAGATTTTACATTGATCCCCATAATCACTGACTACAGAATGCGAGTCACACGCGAGTGGTACGCGAGTGGGTGTCATTTTGCGACTGAGGAGCGAGTGAGACGCGAGTGGTTTGGTGCGAGAAGGGGGAAAGTGCGGGGAAGAGAGGCGTGCGAGTGGCGCGCGTGTCAGCAGCGAGTCGCAATCCACTCGCGTACCACTCGCAAACTCTTTTCAAAGTTTTGGAACGGGTCTCGTCGCGATTGCCCTTCTTTGCATGTGAAATACGAAATCACACATGCACTTTCGGCTGTCATAGACCGCACTTTGTTTTGTTTTGTTTTTCTCGGCAATATGTTTATGTATGTATCTACTGTATGTTAATTGAACTATTGAACGTCTAGTATGTTTCCGATTTCAATATTCTCGTAGTGATTGTTTCCAATGTAGCATTTCAGTTTCGTCATATCTGTTCATGCGGCTCCCAGTCGCTGCAATGACAGAACACCCGTCCTATTCCTATCATTACCTAAAGGACTGAAGGTAAGAGACTTTCATTATCGTTCCAGAACGCTGTGTAAACCTTCACTAGACAAGACAACGAGCGGCAGAGCAGTTATGATTAGGTGAGATTGTGGTGTTTTGATGTTTTCTAACGTTAGTTTGTCTGTCTAACTGATCTCATTTTGCAGTTGCGTCGCCTGCACACCGCCATCGTCACGATTCGCAGCTACCAAGAAATCAAACACACAGTCACCTTCAAGCAAGATCAAGATTATCTACGCATTCCCGCACACGTCTACGCTTTCGTATACAAAAACCCACACAACTTGATGATTCAACGTGTTTTCAATGTGATAAACGTTTTTGAGTATATTCGAATGTGTTTGTTGAATATCATGATGAATGGGGTACGAATGCAAAAGCGAGGGGGCGGGGCTGAGAGGAAAAATAAAAGTGGGCGTGGCCTGCGATCTGTGCTTGATCCGCGCGAGTGGCGAGCGACTCGCACGCGAGTCAACAGCGGGTCGTTGGCAGGGATGACAGTTACTCGCTGTTCACCCGCGTGCGAGTCGCGTCTCACTCGCAACCTGTAGTCAATGACCATTACAAAAATACCTGATATTTCTGCCCAAGCTGTTCCAATTTGATGTGTTTTCCATAAATGTGTCGGTTGACAAACCTTAAATAATTTTATCATTTCTCATTTTACTTTGGAGATAATCGGATTCACAAACCAAGTAACGTGAAATGATGCTAGAGTGAGTACTCCTGTCAAACCTTCCAGTCCTTTGAATAACTGGAAACTTTTGTAAGATTGAGAGCGAGAGATAGTCAGCTCACCGTCCATTCTGGATGATTCCAGTTGATTCTGGCGGATATTTTTGGCACAACCGCAAACCAACGCACGCAAGGCACGACTCCAACAAGGAAGTAGCACAGGAAGAGAGAGAGAACCGACAGGAAAGATATGATTATATACCTTTTCTATCTTCCCTGCCCGTTCATTGGGCCTTTGCGGACGGCACATGCGCGAGAAAGCTCGTGAAGGATAAAAGCGCAGCGTGGCGGTATATAAAAAATTGCGTTCAGCGCGGTCCGCTGATTGTTTCTGATCACTGCGCGCACGTATGTATAACTTTCGTTCCACCTGTATTTGAATAATCGTTTCGTGACGCATACACGATTAAATGTCGTCAAAAATAGGCCCCTGTATCTTCAAAGGATTCTCCGATTCTTCAGGAGTACTTTTTTCACGCGCGAAATAGATTTTGACTCGCGAAACCGAAAGGGGCGGGGGATATTTGAACTGGAGAAATGGCGGGAACTTTATGACGGTGACATTAGCATTGCTACACAAACAGTTTCATATATCTATTTGACACTCTTACATAAGAGTGTACAAAAGAGTTCCGTATGTAGGAAAAGGAAGCTATTCAGAGAACTCACAGCTGTGGCACACATAGACACTGCCATTGTCCTTTTGCGGACCCTCTCGTACTGCTCGAATCGAAGAGTGGCGATCAGTCTCTCCACAGCAAGACAGAACATAGAAACGACCTGCAAGTCAATGAAGATGAAATTGTCATGTTATTTATCGATTGATCATGATTTTGATTTTTGATTTTTTTTTCTATAATCGACGTGGTTGCCAATATTGGCTCAATGACATGGTCGACGCAGGCTCTCTACGGATAGGAATGCAAAAGCCGGATTAGTAAATCTTTATCTCCCATTTCGCGCGAAAACCTACGACCATCTTGATTTCTTATCTAGCATGCTATGTTATACGTGTCATAATCATGTTTGCAATTTCCATCAAACGTTTGATTTGATTTGTTATCAAATTTATCGCATTACAGTTTTTTTTGTTATCATACAAGGAAATCCAAATCTTTGTTAGTGCACGTATGTATTTTACAATATTGGTTTAACCTGTCCTAGGATGCCGATGTTGCAGAGGTTATTGAGATTGAATGCCAAAATAACTGGCAGCTGAGATTCGCAATAGTCCTCATAGACGAATGAGAGACTGAATACCTTCATCTCTTCCTCTCTTCCTCTCCCATCTCCCTCTCTCTCTTTCTCGCTCTCTCTCTCTCTCGCTCTCTCTCTCCTTCTCTCTCTCTCCCTCTCTCTCCCTCTCCCTCTCTCTCCCTCTCCCTCTCTCTCTCTCTCTCTCTCTCTCTCTCTCTCTCTCGCTCTGTCTGCCTTCACTCGCTCTTACCGTATCAAATCGAACAGTCCTACAACAGCATACGCTAACGGCACTTCGATCACGAAAAAAAGATGAAACCCGAAAATAGTCCGCGCGTTTGGGTGAATCAACCAGCGATTGCCCTGTAAACAATATTTTTGAGAGACATAGTTTCTCACTTACATGTTTATAAATCATGAGTATAACCAAAAACAGTGAGATTGTTGAATATAATATCTGAAATAATAATTCATTGTAGAAGTGAAAAGTTCCTCACTTTTATGGCTAGCATACTCTTGAGTGCGGTGGATTCATGCAAGGCTCGACTGGTATTGCATTGCTTGAGAAAGTTTTCGAGTGTGAAATTGAGAGACGAACGACAGGATTGAAAGAACGAATACTCATTCTCATCGAACTCATGTCGTGAGAAATCTGAAGCCGACATCTGAAATAATCATTTTAACGTGAAATCAATGACAATATTCTCGAAAATGCAGTGAAACAATATGAACACGTTCTATTGTTACCAGAACCAAAATAAGTTATAATTATTGTCTTATCACGCTTCATTGCTCAACCGTATAATTTAACACAATGTGACAAATGAACGATTAAACGAGCAACCAACAGATTTTTAGTAGTTTTTTTTATAAGCAAAAAAATTCTGCAATATGTATATTAATACATGTGATCGACATATGAGAAGTAGTAGACAAAAATGAACGGATCTAAGTATGGAAACGGTTGCGTACTAGTGACGTGCAACTCGAACGAATTTTGGAAATTGAATTAAAGAAGAACTCCGGGGGAAAAGAGTGTGCGGGGATTAGGGGAAATCATGGTTCGCGATCACGAATATGATAGTCAAAACTTTGGGTGCAATCACCAATTTGCATATTGATATTACTAGTCCGATTCCGCGTGACAAACAAAATATCCAAAAACGGGCGGCCTCAGTTGGTAGCTGGAGCTCCGCCTACTTTCGCCGGTTCAAACGGCCGATCAGTCTTGTGTTTTTGTTGATTTCTATCAATTACTTCTCGTTCACCCATTTTCGCGCCAAAAGATTGATTAGAGCACATACATAGTGTGTCCTCATTGGCCCAGTTCACTCTTTCCCGGAGTTCTTCTTTGAGTAGACAGTACGGTGTACGGTTCATCAAATGATACAAAAGGAGGAGAAGATACGAGTTGAACTTACCTTACTGTGCAAGAAGTTGAATGTTTCACACACATCAATTTCAATAACACCGAGTTAAGACCCATTGCTAACTTTTAAAATAGAAACGGGGAGCCCATTATTGCACAAATTGCACAAATTGCAGCGCTTTGCACAAACTGACAGCTGTAGTGAGAATTGCAGGTCCGAGTTCGTTGCGACCACCCACAATCGCACGCATTTTTTCGTCTCACCCACTCGCGCAAATAAATCGTAGTCAGTTGTTCTTAAAACTTCAGCATGGAATAATATTTCTCACTATTTTTCTCGCGTGTCCATTTTCTCAACTATTTTCTCAACTGACTAACAATAACGTCGGTTTGTGGGTGCGTGTTCAACGGTAATCTCTTTCTCCTTTCCCAATACTGTTGTCTGCATTTCGGAGGCATTCTTCTTCAAAGCCCACATTCTGTCAAATTCCTCACTACAACACTCATTGAATACATCATACTCCTTGATATGACAAATCTTCTCCTCCAACCCAATCGTAGTCAGTCAGAGACACGTCGGAACGCTTATTCTCTATGCGTGCTTCCCAATCATTCATCTCCAGCAGACTCACAGAATCATTCCTCTCTAGTTTATGGTCTTTCATAGGAACTAAAGCATCTCTTCCCCAGAGATCTGTGGTCTTCTCGGACCCCACACGCACTCGATGGTGCCCTTATCCACCTCCACATACGGCGTGAACTTCCCCAGAAGATGCATCTGCTCTTCCGTGATTCCTTTCAGAATCTTCTCAGTATCCGTCAACAGCGGCTTTCCGAAACTCTCCCATGTATCCTTCCCTATCAGTGTACACTGTGATCCAGTATCCTACATGAAGGAGACATCACTTTCCGAGACGTTTGCTTTCACCATCCACGGAGGATTCTTTTCACTCTCTCTGTCTTCAACGACAACGGAGAACACCGTCAAGTGGGTTTCATCAAACTCCTCATCTTCCTCAGAATCCGAGTAGTACACTCGATTCACTTTCTTCTTAGGCAAACCTCTCTTTCTGCGAAAACATTTCTCCATGGCCGCGTTTTCCGCAATGAGTACACGGGTGTTTCCAAACTCCTTACGTTATGTTGGAAAACAACTCATTTTGTTGATCAAATTCATTGTTGATGGACAGGGGAGATGATAGCGGTGGTGCACTCGATGGCAGTGATGACGGCATTCTCAAAAGGGGATGAGGGGGAAGGAATAGTACCATTCTTTTGTCCGCTCCTCTGCACTATGACGAGGTTCCTGACACTGAAGAGGCGGTTTCCAGCCTTCTTGTTGATGATGTCGCAGTAGTTGCGCAGCTGCTTGTCCCATCGCCATCTCAATGCTAGTGTACCCCAAATAGCCCCAGCTTACAGTAGCCTAGGAGGCGTTTCATGCTAGGCTGCCTATAGTCGCCGCCTGGTGGATAGTTTCTGTTATTGCCAGCCGGGGTCAGATGCCGAAACTCAGTTTCGAGCGAGAGAGACCAGACAGCGCGGGCAAATGTTCGAGTGTCGCGCGGCCTCTTTGATTCGCGTGCCGGCTTCTTTGATCAATATTATCGTTTGAAAGCGCGCGCTTGGGTCTCCTCACGACTAGAAGGTAGATCGAATGCGACTCGAAGGTAGATCGATTTTCTACCGTAATCTGGCGAACTATCTCCCAGAATAATATTATAGCTCTGTCCGAGACGCTCACCTTTACAAGAGGGAAGTTCCTCTTCTCGCTTGCGCGAGCCACATCATTAATAAGACTATCGTCTCCTCTCGCCTCGCGCACCTCTTTTACAATACAATACAATAATGCTTAGCACACACACACACATACACACACACACACACACACACACACACACACACACACACACACACACACACACACACACACACACACACACACACACACACACACACACACACACACACACACACACACACACACACACGCACACACACACACACACACACACACACACACACACACACACACACACACACACACACACACACACACACACACACACACACACACACACACACACACACATATATATATATATATATATATATATATATATATATATATATATATATATGGGGCCGGGTTGGCCAAGTGGATAGCGTCGCAACCTGCTAAGCGCACGGTCGGTGGTTCGATTCCCCTCGCGGGCAATTGTTCTGCCGAATTCCACTACCATCCGGCGGGGCGCGTGAACCCACTCTCACCCTCTGAGAGCCCTACCATCGGCGGCGGCAGTCTTTCAAGATCTTCTACCACGCCTCGCATCCGGAACTGGTCACTTCGCGATGTTCACGCCCATCTACCATGAACAGTCAGGACTCGCGCCGCACTGTTCCAGCCAAGGAGCCCCAATACCCCACTGTAGGATTGTGTGTGCTTCCAGATAACCCATCATGCTACCATTGTATGTACATGTCGGAATCAGGCTGATAAACATATATATATATATATAGAGAGAGAGAGAGAGAGAGAGAGAGAGAGGGAGAGAGGGAGGGAGAGGGAAAGAGAAGGAGAGAGACTACCTCTGCAGGAGTGTTGTGAACACTAGGAACAGCTCCTGTCTAGCCAGTCCTTCCCCCAAACACTGTCTCCGCCCCGCCCCGAATGCGATCATACGATCCAGCTGCGTACAGTGAGGTACGGTAGCTGAATATAGGGTTACTGATACTCACAAATATATTGAAGTGTTTATTCCCACGGCAAGAGAGAAGTAATAACGATAAAAGGCAAGCATGAAAAATATGTGGATAAACAAGGCTAACCCTAGGCTGACCGGTGCAAGTGGTCAGCTACATACATATTGGGGGGCTCTCACGTTACATGATAATCGTACAAAAATGATAGGTTATTACCATCAACATCAACATATTACACGACAAAGATAAAATAAGTCTACAAAAAGTGGGGGAGTTGACCAAACATTAATACGTCACAATTCGACAATAGTTCTCTCATATCGGAAATTGAATATACGTTATCAAAGTTGAACGGAAGATTGTTCCACGGTTTAACTACCCGGTAAAAATAGAAATTTTCATCTTTATACTTACTCCTAGGAATTGCAAATTGTGTTTCGTGAGATCGAGTGTTGTATCTCGAGTGATGAATGGCTGGAATGTGGTTTTGATCTAAATGTAATCGGTTTGTAAGGATTTTGTACAAGGTTACTAAATTGTTAAGTTGCCTACGTTCATATAATTACTACAAACCCATGAATGCAAGACGATCTGGATATGATGGTATAGGTAAAGATGGATCACATCTCTTGAAAACCTCCTAAAAAAATCAGAAAGAAAAGAGGCCCAAGGACTGATCCTTGTGGAACTCCACTAGTTACATCAAAAAGGCCCACTCGTAAGGAGTTTAGTATGGCATACTTTATCGAAAGCTTTTTGAAAATCGAAGTAAATACAATCTATGGTAGATTTTTTGGCTAAATGAGCTTGCCAATCACTAATTGTGGATAATAATTGAGTAACACAGGATCTCTTTTTCAAGAAACCATATTGAACATCAGCAAAACGATTGCCAACGGATTGATAGATAGCATCAGCAATGATTCTCTCAAACATTCTACAGACTTGAAAAGTGAGAGAAACTGGTCTATAGTTTTCTGGCTCAGATTTAATGCCTTTCTTGTGAATTGGAATAACAAAACTTATTTTCAATCATCTGGCAATTCGGATAGATATATAGACTGTGTGAATATCATTGACAACGGAACCGCTAGTGGAACAGCACATTTCTTAACGATGTACTGATTCAACCCTTCTTTCGAGAACGAAAACTTGAGTGGTTGCTTCTTTAGATAATGGTATATGACGAATGGTTCTAAATGGAGAACTGGTGATACTGGAGATTGCGAGTCCATGTTTGGGATCGATTGAGTATTATCCACTGTAAATGCTGATTGGAACTGCTTTTTGAACGTTTCTGCTTTGTCACCATCAGACAAACTCGCTCCATCAGAAGAAACTAAAGCAGAATTGAATTTGGGAGTTTTAACTTACTTCTGACATAACGGAATATTCCGTTGTATTCGTCTACTGTTTTGTGTTCGATTTTGAAAAAAAGTAAATTTTTGTTTCTTTTTTGATCTTCTTGGACAATTTTTTGCAGTCTGCTCTAGCAGTAATATAATGGTGATAAACTCGCCACAATTCTCTTTTACGGTTGTAAAGATCACGAATGGATTTGGGTAAATCATGCTTTTCATACCGTGATTTGATAATTGGGGTGAATTTCTGGACGATAGAACATTTTTTTGTGAATGTTGCATAGTTGTCATTTACTTACTGAGAAGAAAATCTAGCTAACCAATCTATTTCCGCCAGTTCAGAATTCATATCTTCAAAATTAGCTTTTGTGTAATTGAGACGGTTTAATAGTAATACATTATTTGAAAAATCATTTTCAGCTATATTTAATGTACAGAGCACACTAACGTGATCTGATTTATGAAACGATTCAGTCTTAACAATTTTCTGATTTAGAAACTCGTCATTTGTTAAGATCAAATCTAGAATGTTTGTACTTCCGTTTTTCCACAAAGAGGGAAAATCAACATACTGATCAAAACAATTGTCGTTTAAAAAACTCGAAAAAGTGGCGCGCATTCAAGTGGCGAGGTGGCATAAGAAACTGCCAATCAATAGAGGGAAAATTGAAATTGCCTGCAATTAGAGTACTAATTTAGATAGTTGTGAAGTTAATTGGTCGTTGTCATTACAGTCAGGTGGTCGATAAACATTTATGATCCTTAAAATGCTTAGCATAGTCCTATTAATTCACAATGCACATTTATTGATTGATAACGAGTTTGTGAAACGTTTCGTTAGAAAAAGGTAAAAATATAATGGTTACGTTTCACCAATACAATATTATGAAACACGCATTATAAATACAATGTGATCGTCGTACGACATATAGAAAACCAAGAAACAAATTATCCAGATCAAGTACTAGCGCTCCGGCGCGCCTCTGCGTTTTACGCAGAAGAAAATTTTTTTTTTCGAATGTAATAACTCTCTCTCTCTCTCTCTCTCTCTCTCTTTCTCTCTCTCTCTCTCTCTCTCACTCTCACTCTCACTCTCACTCTCACTCTCACTCTCACTCTCACTCTCACTCTCACTCTCACTCTCACTCTCACTCTCACTCTCACTCTCACTCTCACTCTCACTCTCACTCTCACTCTCACTCTCACTCTCACTCTCACTCTCACTCTCACTCTCACTCTCACTCTCACTCTCACTCTCACTCTCACTCTCACTCTCACTCTCACTCTCACTCTCACTCTCACTCTCACTCTCACTCTCACTCTCACTCTCACTCTCACTCTCACTCTCACTCTCACTCTCACTCTCACTCTCACTCTCACTCTCACTCTCACTCTCACTCTCACTCTCACTCTCACTCTCACTCTCACTCTCACTCTCACTCTCACTCTCACTCTCACTCTCACTCTCACTCTCACTCTCACTCTCACTCTCACTCTCACTCTCACTCTCACTCTCACTCTCACTCTCACTCTCACTCTCACTCTCACTCTCACTCTCACTCTCACTCTCACTCTCACTCTCACTCTCACTCTCACTCTCTCTCTCTCTCTCTCTCTCTCTCTCTCTCTCTCTCTCTCTCTCTCTCTCTGTGCTTAACTCTAGATGAGACGACAGTCAAGATAACATCACCTACCGGGCACACCGTGTTACGGGGCGACACCCCGTATGATAGGCAGATGTCGGCCTGCCGTCCGCCGCCGGGGCTCGTTGCGGAGGCTTGCCTCCACGGACAAGAAACGCTCGAACCTCTCGCGCCGAGTGCATTATATGAATACAGGGCACTCCCGTACAGAGGATCCCTCTTCACCCACCTCCTTGCCGACTACCGTCGCCGTGTTAGACTGGCTGCTCGCAGCAGCCACTCGACCGGCCATCTGTCTGCCCAGCTGACACAGCCCACGACCCAGCGAGCTAATCTACAACCAATCAATACAATTAATCGATGATCGATAATTGAATCAATATTTGGATATCACATCGTATCGCAACGAGTATGGTAAAATCATCCAATTAAACAAATAGTACGAAAAAAACATCTTTATTAATTAATAACTTGTTGAAGAGAAAAAATGAAGAAAAAATACGAAAAAAATCACCAATTTGACAAAAGAGCAGAAGAACGTTTTACAATTCACGGTAGAGCGCTATTAATAAATTACTCGGTAAAGTCCGCGTTACTAAAATCTCCGTTACTAAAAAAATTCCTTCTTCGTCTCTTCCTCTTACTCCGTCAAATGTCCATTCAAACACTCAACTTCAGTGAAGAATCTCATCACCACTACTCTTTCACCCCACTAACCACCCGACATAACCCGCAACCTTCACACAATAAAACTGGTCGAAAACGCCATTTATCGAATTCATTCTACAAAACATGGACATCCAGAGAAAGGCCATCAGATCACAAGAGAAAAACACCTATCACACGAACTATGGATACATTGTGCAATATGCTCACTCAACGCGCAGCTCTTCGTGCAGGTTCTTGGCCTTGAGGTGAGCCTTGAGCTGCGCCTGCTCGGCCGACTGCTGGTACTCCTCCGGGTTGGCCTGCGAGAAGAGCGCGTCTAGCAAGTGACGTCACACACGACACGCCATCACCACCGTGTGCTGTCGACAGCCGACACGCACGCCCTCTGCCTCGCCCTCTCCCACTCACCTCGCGCCGGCGGAGACACTCCGAGCGCTTGCGAGGCCTCATCTGCATTACTCACCTTTACCATTATCCACGCCAACCTCGCAACCCACCCATCGTCCCATCTCACCCCCATCCCCTATCGTACCTGTGCGGATACACGGTATGAAACCCTCCTCCCTCCACTTCTCTCTCTCTCTCCTCCTCCTCCCTCTCTAGCTCTCCCATTTCCTCTTCTCCCTCCTCCACAAACCACCCGACCCGAGAGACCCCGGAGGCAGACTTTTTTGACAGACATTGAAACACGTGGTCTGACTTCATAGCGCACAGTACCTTGGTGGCCTTGGCCGCGTCCCTGGTGGAATGGGCGTCGGCGGCGGGGGCGGGCCAGAGGAGGCGGGCTGAACAGGAAAGAATGGTGCGATGCGTCATCTCATCACCCTCACTCCACCATCCCCCTACCGTCTCTCCTTTCCCCTGCCCTTCCCTTCTCTCACTTCCTTCCGCTCATCGTCTCCCATCTCCCTCTTCCACCGTCCCATCACACCCCCATCCCCTATCGTACCTTTGCGGACACGGTGTGTAATCTCCCCCCTCAATTTCTCTCTTCCTTTCTAACTGTCCCATCTCCCCTTCTCCCTCTTCCTATATATGTCATCTCATCACCCTCACTCCACCATCCCTCTACCGTCTCTCCTTTCCCCTGCCCTTCCCTTCTCTCACTTCCCTCCGCTCATCGTCTCCCATCTCCCTCTTCCACCGTCCCATCAGGCGCCGACGGAGGACATAAATGACAAGATCGCCAACATCATTGCGCAAAAAGTGAAGGAGATGATGCCTGATCAGAAGTTCACAACCGTTATCGACTAGGCCGTTGCTCGCATGTTGGCCTTCGACGAGGTGAGTCATTATTAATTCATTATCGAGATAATTATCCCATATATAATTTCAATGGTTTCGTCGATCTGCTGAAGATCCACAGTCTCTCCATCAGCGAGTATGAGGAGAAGGGAGATGGCAGCTGGCTGCTCATTCTTCAGGTAAACATGATTATATTTTTATTACATTGTTACATTAAGATATTTTTTGAATAATAATTATGTCTAAGTGGTGTTTTAAGGTAAAGATGCGTCTACTGGCTCGAGCGCTCTCGAACATTGGAAGACCAGTGTTTGGGAGTGCTGTAAAATACTGGAGGTGCCAAGGCTCATTGCCTGGGCTGAGGCGGGCAAGATAGTCAAACACGTGAGTATTTGGTATTTGTTTTATTTACGGGAAAATTTTTCAGATTCACTCGTCAGTTCCGGGCGTGGCTGTCTTCACTACTTCGATTACTGGAGCAGGGGTTCTGGCAGGAACTCAAGACCAGCGAGAGAAGGCCGAAATCGTCTTGAGCGCGTTCCAAGCCTACCTTGATGTGAGTGACATATTATTTATTTAGTGTGCACAAACTTCATGTATGCTTCTTACAGCGTTGTGCGCAGGCAGCACTCAACACTGCTGCGCTGTGTGTTCCCGACCCTGCCCGGATCATTCAGGTGAGAATACTATATCAAAATATTATACATATGGTCATATGACAGGAGCCAGCGTCGGTGCAGTTTCCAGGCGTGCCCTCGGGCTCCGTGGAGCAGCCAGTGGAGCAGCCAGTGAAGCAGCCAGTGAAGCAGCCAGTGGATTCGATGAACAAGGTGCAGCACTCTTCACAGGTGATGTTCTCTTCCATCACCTCATAGACTAATTCTCGTTTTCACTAGTATAGTGGTTGTACTAGTATAACCTTGATCTCTGTGCCATCTGTACAATTGTTGTTCGTTTTTTTTTGTTGTTCAGTTGTTTGGGTCATCTTTGACATCTACAGGAAAATAAATTGTTTGTAAGGAACACTTATTTATTAAATTGTTGTACAACAGCTGCGCCGGCGTCTCTATATTTCAACCGGCCCCTGTATCAGGCCGTGGGTTGACTTATTTGATAAACGGGTTGATACACGGCCCGGCCGTAGTGTCACTCATTTGTTCACTAACCGGTGAACTCAGACGCACGCTGCGCATCAGTTCCGCGTCGCGGATGGCTCAAACAATTTAGCAAAATTTGTGGCAGCGAACGGAATCGAACCTGCGATAAACAGATCACTGGCCGCGCTCGCTAACCACTAGACCACGAGACCATGTTCGCTGCCTCTCAGAAATGGACAATGATGATGAGCCTATTTTTCTTTAACATGAGAGACGCGTTGCGTGTGCGTCGCGTGCGTCTATTGTCACGCAAATCAGTGAACGCGCGCCGGGCCGTGTGATAGAATGTGAGTGATAGAATGTTTGTTTGCAATAGTATATTCATCTTGGCATTGACTGTTAAAGGGAGTGTACACTCTGAATTTCCAAGTTGAGTTAGTACTATGATGTGAAAATATGATGAAAATGATGCACTTTTGCCAATACAACGATGTGTCGGAGATACCTTTAAGTCTGTAAAAAGTTCTGTTGAACATTGTAAATTGGCACCAATTGGCACCAATTTCTGCATTTTGACACATTTCGCGCTCATTTTTATCGTCTTGCCGGCATTTTCAACAAATAGTTATACTGGCAAAACTGCATCGTTTTCATCATATTTTCACATCCCGGTGCTAACTCAACTTCGAAATTCAGAGTGTACACTCCCTTTAATGTATTTGTGATCGTTTTGAGAGAGCAAATTTGTGTTTATATTTTAGTGTAGAAATAATAGTTTTATGGATGTGCTTTTTGTTGAATTGAGATAAACCCAAACAGAGGTACTTTACGCTTCTATTTTTCAAAAGAGAATGAATGTCCTTTTGTTGAATTTCGAAAAAAATATTCTTTTTTCAAAAGTTAATGTATTTGATTCACAATGCATAAATATATGTATTGATCGATAATCGATCAATTGAAAAAGGAGGAGGGTGACTGAATTCGGAACGATTCAGGGCAAAGAGAGAAAGAGGACGACCCTCGCCAAACGAGAGCCGTCTCCTAATCACTCCCACCCCCGAAATCGATCCAATCTACAGTCGGTACCAAACTACTGTAATCTACAGTAACCCCGACCCACATCTCCTCCCTGCTGGCCCCCGAACAGGTAGGCGAGGTCAACGGCCTCCTGATATTGCGGTAGATGTTGAGCTGATTACCTGGAACAGTGACGTCATTATCAATCGGTTGATTACCATAATCTGTTGATTATCGATTGATAATCAAGATATGGAGAGAGAGAGAGAGAGAGCCACACCTCTGTGCTCAGAACGGCAGCTCCTTCATGCCGGGCAGCGTCTCCCGACAGCAGCTCCAGGCACTGCAGCAGCTCCCGACCCGGCGGCAGCAGCAGCTTCTTCTAAAACCACGATCATCACGTACCTGATCATTGACCGTCCTCCCCTGCAGCTCCTTCCTCACGGCCTCGATGATCGGCTCGAGCTTCTCGTTGGCAGAGACGGGCAGCACAGAGCACTTGATCGGAGCTACCAGCGGTTTCAGCGCAATGAACTGAAACACACAGCATGTACACGCTTCAACTGTCTGAAACCCCCTACTCTCATCCCCCATCTCCCTTAACCATCAGCATCATGTCGCAACAGATGAGCTATCATCAAGGTGGCTCTTCAAACAAGGTTCTTCCAGAAACACTATAATCCGTCCGAATTGATGGGGGAAGACTATAGAGCTAAGAACACAAAGTATTGGACGCGCACGTCACAGTACAACGGCGCGCACTCCAGAAAACACAGGGTACAAACTAGAGGGACAAGGGAGAGAGGTTGGCTCACTTTGATGGTTGTTCTCCTTGGGCAGGCAGTCCTTCTTGAACTTCTTGCCGTCCTCCTCGCCCTTGTCCTCCACGTACCCGAGCTGCCTCAAACTTGGGCAATTGAAACCCGAAAACCGGAAAGCAGCGAGCACGGCGCGCACGAGCGGGAGACGGAGAAGATGTTGGCGGGAGAGACATAAACAGCTTCGCGGCGCTTACGTTATCAGTACATCGGTAGGATGACAGTTATCAAGATAGGAGATAAGTGTTGCAAAATGAATCTACATCATCAAATTGTTGTCGGAGAAAGGTGAAAGTTGTTATTATGAATGGCAAAAAACACGCGCATCAATACGTTAAAACGACAAGAAAGTGATGCAACGTGGTACGAATAGTTTCGAATATGGTGGCCTAAAATTCGGAGAAAATCCGGACTGCACTGATTGATCGATTGAGAATAATACTCAGTCAAACACCAGGCGGCGATTGTTACCCGCTAACGCGGCCGATTTCCACCGCGCGCGGTCGTTTCACCGGTCGTCGGTAGTGTGGGAACCAAACTCTCAGACAAGCGGGAAAAGCCCGCGAATTGAGAGAAGTTCATATGTTTTCTGGTCAAAAACGAACGACACACTGTCACGCGGCCCAAAACAACCTTTTATCTTTCCACAGTCCTGATTTGCTACATTCCTAAGGAATGGAGAATAATGTGGGCATTTTTTCGTTCTGTACTTTTCTTCGGAATCGCGTGATTTTTTTTCCATTGCGTACTCGTGAACGCAGTGAGTACGGAAATAATTATAAATTGCATACAAGAAAATCGAGTAAAACACGGCGGGAAATGGTGGCGATATTGATTTCCGCGAGATTAGTAGAATAGTTACTAGTAGTTGCGAACAGTTTTTTTGTGACAAAACAATAAAAAAAAAAACTATTGCCTGTCGATTGATGTGATGCACCCCACTCGTTGCTTAAACGATTCCATATCTCATTACGTTTCATGTACCGTGTACCGTTTCTGTGTCCGTAGATGTCTGCCCTCGACGAGACCGCTGTGGAACTGCGCGAGCTGGCCGTGCTCTGGTAATTTATCACACTGTGTGCACACATAAAAACATTTTCACACACTGATCACACAGTGTAGTTCTTTTCACACATGAATTACACAGTGTGAAATTCAAAGCGAAGTTTCACGCAGTGTGGAATGTGTGTGATATCATTCGCACGTTCTACACACGAACTACGCAGTGTGAAATCAATTTGAATTCAATTCTCTATATATAGCTTCGAGAACTATTGCTTTTGATTTTGCTTGTGAAAATGTTCTTTTGCTTTCCTATATTAAAGAAGAACTCCGAGGAAAGAGTCACTCGGTTGAACTATTAGCGCGCGCTGAACACACATTTTGGCGGGAAAGCGATGTGCGCGGTGAGAGCAGCGGCGAGGTTAGAGTCACCCATTTGTCGAGTGAAATAAAATGCAGATTGATTACATGCAAATTGACTATGCGCTATTACCGCACCGAAACAAATCAAATCATTCGGACATGCATATGTAACATGTATCGGTAAATTATCTAACTCCACGAAGTACACAACTACATTGATTCAAAATAGGGACCGCAACGTGAGGTGTAAAGTTTGTGTCGAAATCATGTAACATTTTCTGACTGGACGCGTTACTTGCTCTAATTAGCGTAGAACGATTCGCCCTTCCGCGCTGATTCCAACGGTATTCGATTTATGGGAAAACGTGCCCCGTAAAGTATTGAAAATCGATAAAGAGTGGTATGATGACGTCATATTTCTTTGATCTAGCCGCCATTGCCCAAAATAAGTAATGAAAAATGGTGTCATAAGATACGTATTTCATCGAGTACTGATTGATTACAATCAAACAAAGCGTAGTGCTACTATTAGAAACAAGTATATTCATAATTTTACTATTAATGACGTCATCAGTGCTTTGATCTAGCCGCCCTCTGTCGCACTTTCCCTGTGTGAGCGCGCGCTCGGGTGCGCGCGCGCCGCGCGGAATTAGAGCGCAATGTGAACGAGAAACCCTATGAACATTATATATTTTCGAAATCAGCTTGAAACGATCTACATTATGATACAAACTGCTATACCACATCCAAACTACTGAAATTCTCATTGTGGTCCCTAGATTCAAAAATCGATAATTTATTTTGTAAGAATGAATAGAGTATGTTTTGGTTCTTCCAAATGTGCCATCTTCGCTCAGCCACGTGAAGGGAGGTACGAAGATCTGTAATCAAGCCATCATGATTGACAATACCAGCATGTTCGGCAAGGAAAGAGTATAACCATACAATATACGTTTCATCGAATACAACACGGGATGAATATGAAAACGTTGGAACTGAGTGATTTGACTCACGGTCTTGTTCGAGGCCTCAGGGCCACCTGCTCCCACTCGGGTCTCCCTCCTTGTCGCCCTCGCGTTTTCCATGAACACCTCCGTCCGCCTCGCTCGCGCTCTGCGCAGTGCGTTTCCACGTCGAATTAGCGAAACCGAGCTACAATAATGCATAAACACCCAATACAAAACAATTGCATAGTACATGAAGAATGCCACTGACTTGTTTGTGCGGCGTAAGCGCGCGTCACTCGTCTTTGCTTGAGCGGGCCGCCGGCGACGAACAACATGTCGCAGCGCCATGCTGTGCGACTCGCATTACCTAAACACAGTATATAAGCGCAAAAACATTAGGGGCGGCGAGCGCGTTTGTTATGATGCGAAAAAGCAGAACGTTCGCGCGCAAGAACGTATAACACAACTTTCGAAAAATTCGAAAATCGGAGACAATCAAGTTGTAGTGGCCGATACTTGACTGACTGTGAACTAAACATGCACAATATCATCTGTGGCAAGAACAGAATACTAAAAAAGTGCACGAAAACAACAAAAATCAACGGAAAACAACAGAAAAAGCGAAAACAGCTGATTGACTGTTTGTTCAAGAAAAGTGGGAGGAGCTTGAACACTGGTGGGCGGAGTCGTCTATTCGGACAAAGTAAGTGTACAAGAAAAAAGTGTTACGCTGTTCGGTTGAAGGAAGTGTACAAAATAATTCAGATATGCAAATTTTTGAGTGCTGAAAAAAATTTCACTGACGTATTCGATTTTGAAAAAAGCACTTTGGCCCGATCCCCCGGCATTCTATTTTTCCCCGGAGTTCTTCTTTAAGGTTACACTGTGTATTTCAGTTGTTTGAGTTTAGTTTGTCCTTGCTGATATATATATATATATATATATATATATATATATATATATATATATATATATATATATATATATATATATATATATATATGAATCGTCGACAGTATCAGTAGTAAAGGTAATTTTGACTATAGTAGTGCCAATAGTGTTTATTATAATTGAATTAATGACAACGCGCTTTGTGAGTTTGACTGAATTTCTCTTTTGTGAACTTTGTAGTTCATTGTTTGAGTTTAGTTTGTCCTTGCTGATATATATGTGTATAGTATATATATATATATATATATATATATATATATATATATATATATATATATATATATATATATATATATATATATATATATATATATATATATATATATATATATATATATATATATATATATATATATATATATATATATATATATATATATATATATATATATATATATATATATATATATATATATATATATATATATATGATCGTCGGCAGTATCAGTAGTACAGGTAATTTTGACTATAGTAGTGCTAATAATGTTTATTTTAATTGAATTAATGACAACGCGCTTCGTGAGTTTGACTGAATTTCTCTTTTGTGAACTTTGTAGTTTATTTTTTTTCAGGCACGCGATGAATAAACGGTCTGGTTTTGCGGCGCTTCGCAAATGGAATCTAACTGTGGCTAAACGTCGCAGATTGTGCGATTTAACCCACCCAGAAGCTTCAACAAGCTTCCATCGGTGTGTTTTCATGTTTTGGTGGATTGCACACTCTGTTAGGGTAGACAACGAATATAGATCTGGTTTTCGCGCGGAATTTGACCTGTTATGCCCTAACAGTGTGGCGAAGATATGAATATGGTTCGTGTAGCATACCGCTGTCTGCCAATTCGTTTATCGATTTTTTTCAAATTATTGTTGGTAATGTTTGAGAAAATGCAAAATAGGTTTGTGTGAGATATGCATAACATTTATGATATGTACATATCAGGTGCGTCTGTGATGCTGAGCAAGCAGATGATGATCACTTCTCTACTGATTCGCTCTCTCTCTCCGGCAGGTCCGCCCGGTCCTCCAGCAAGTACTTGCTGGAGGACCGGGCGGACCTGCCGGAGGACCGGGCGGACCTGCCGGAGGACCGGGCGGACCTGCCGGAGGACCGGGCGGACCTGCACAGTGAGTTTTTTTTTCATATTCGTATTTCTAAATTCATTGTTTTAAGAGCACATTTTTCTCAACTGCCCAAGGATGTTCTTAAAATGGCTCTGGTTCACCTGTACGAAGGGGAGTTAGAGGCATCAATGACACGTCTCTTCAGTCGTTTCGCCCGAGTTTCTCACACAGGACTACGGTGAGTGAATTTTGAAATTGTTAACGAAAATGTGACATTATTTTTACGTTTCGAAAGTTGGTTATGTTAAGCGTCACAGCTGACGATGTATCTGATGTATATTCACGACTTCGAGCAACACACAATGTGATACGAACACACTTCTGCCATGAGTGTGGATTTCGCCTACCCACATCACTGTCAATGTGTACCAGAAGAAACTGCAGTATGAACAAGTAAGATTGCTAATTGTTTTTTTTATATTTTCTAATTTCTTTTTCGATTGTTGTTTTTAGTGTACTTCCTAAAATAACAGCCAGCACAGCACCGATTGTGTTGTACTCTTTTGATATACGATCAATTATCAAAAGTACTGTGGCCGAACATATCGACGTATGTTTGGTGTGTTTAATTATAAGTATCATCCAAAAATGTTCAGGATGTGATATCGTGCCACGAAGACATTCATCAAGGAAGAAGGATGATAAAGCGCCATGATCTGCGTGATTATCACAGTTTCACATCTCGTATGTGACATTGAATTGCACTTAATGTTATATATAACTGTCTTGCAGGCGTCGAATCGCGAAACGATTTCCTACAAAACACACTCAATATCCAGATATGAACTAATGTTGACGGGTTCAGGATGAAAGGCCTACAGAAGTGAGTATTCTTGTCTTTTTATCAACTTTTGAGTAAGTGTTGAAAGTGATTATATATGACTGCATGTCTGTAAAACATACTTAAGAGGCAGCAGTCAAAACAAGTTTTCAGACGAAACCTTTCTGTTCTATGCATCCGTTCTCGATCTGCCTCCAGTAGTCAGACAACGAGAAGAAAATGTGATTCTGCTAGGGATCGTAGAAGTGGTCGGAAAAGTGTCAGAACGTGCTCTGTGAGTTATTTTCTAATAAACTCCGCTGCATGTGTACTTTGCAGAAGATCTGTGATGAGTGCTCTGACCGCTATCTGTACCAGCTCACACCAAGTTCCGATTCGTGTACAAACTCGGAGAGGGACGTGGAATTGTCGATTCACTATCTCTAGTTCTTCTGTCGGTTTGAAGGTGCGTACTGGTTGTATTTCGAATTATATTTGCGTATTGTAGGAGTGTGCCGAACTGTACAAGTTACCATTGCACCAATATTGTGGCTGTCCACTTTGCGTTGAAAGAGGAGTTAATATCAACCACTCGGTTCGATATACCACAGTCGGTCCTCTGCGTGTGCCAGGAGGTGCTCATTGTCCACTTGCTGCTGCGCGTTCTGCAGATCAGACAGGAAGAAAAGTCGACGGCATAGGAGGTGGGTTGAGTTATTGACTAGCTGAATTTAGCAAATATGTGATTGTAGGGTCCACATTCTGGTCTCGATCTGTTCCGCTCAACTTGCTGGCGTTAGATGGACTACATGTGAATGAATTTATTACAGAAAAATCTGCGTCACACAAATCACAGTCACATTAAAAAATAACCCGAAGCAATCAATTTAATGAAGAAGCGGGGAAGGTGAGAGAGGAAGAGATCTGGTACGTTTGTGGCACACGCCCCCAGCCTTGGTGGAGGGTGAGGAGCGGCGGAGGGAACCGCTTGCACGACCGCGAGGTGTGCACTAGGAAACGAGCGCACATTCGACAACCATCACTCTACCTTGTCTCACTGTAATTGAGCGTCTAGCAAATCCATAATATTTAATTGAAAAGATGATAGAACTATATGCATCGTCTGTGTGGGAGTGAGTGCGTGATTGGATGGAAAGTGTTCTGGTAGTGAGAGCACGACGGGTCGACGGGGGAGTATGGTGGCGGGGATCTAAGGGCATCTCTTCTCGAGTGGTGTGTATGGAGGGAGGTGAAAGAGGGCCGAGCCGTCGACCGTCATGAATGAGTGCTGACCACCAGAGAGCAGCCGGAGTGAAGTTGAGCCAGCGATACGCCAAGACAGTACGGGCGTACAAACACACAACGAACGACACAAACTAGACAGCACAAACAAATAAAACACTGAACATGTATGCAAAAGATATTCGAAACAGGACAGGGTCCTTAGTGTTTGAGATTGAGTGTCTTAGATAGATCAATGCGTGATAGAGCTTTCACAAATAGCGAGTGCCGTTTTCTGAATATGCCTGGATGTGCCTTGGTTAGTGCGAGAATGAATCGCGCCGTTCGGAGAGCATATGAATTGTGTAGTAGCGTGGATCTGGTAGCCTTGATATGAAACGCGAAACCGCCTGTGCGCCCGCGACTCGGTTTGATGCGAAACAGTGTTGAAAATGGAATAGCAACAAGCCCTTTATACATTTTGTGTGCAAACACGATGTCACTACGAGCACGCCGTTCACATAGACTGGTGAGTCCTAACAGCTTCAACCGGATAGAGTAGTCTGGCATTGCGAGGGGGTATTGATCGGAAGGGAACACACGGTAAAAGAGGATTCGGGTGAAATAGCGTTGCACTTTTTCCAGCGCTCGTATATCTTTCAAGAGGTGTGGGCTCCAGACCGGTGAAGCAAACTCAACAACGGGTAGTACATAAGTTTTGAAAAGCGAGGTGAGCACGGACTGGTCGCATGTGGTGATTGAGCGCAGAAGAAGGCGAGCCCGCGCCATGCCAGATTGAGCCCGCACGGTAGCGTTGAGACATGGGTTGGCAGTGGAATCGACTTGCAAGCCGAGATCGCGCACGCGCTCGCAACTAGACAGCCTCTCATCACCGAGCGAGTACTCATGACAAGGGTTGGCCTTCCCCAAATGCACTACACTACACTTTGACTCGGCTAATTCAAGCTGCCACTCATGCGCCCATCTTCGAATGTGGTTGATCGCTGCTTGTAGTGTGAGGTGCGCGGTATCAGCTGTTTTTAGATGGTAAGAAATGTATATTTTGATATCATCTGCGAAAGCTTGAAATTGAATGCCTTTTGGTAGACCGATCTCAATACCTGTGACGTACATGATGAATAAAATTGGTCCCAAAACTGTACCCTGAGGCACTCCAGATGGTGATTTCGCGGCTTCGGAAAAACTGTCATTCACCCTTACAGTAAAATCTCGATCATATAAGAACGACCGTACCCATTCTAACATCACACCGCGAATACCGAAAGACTCACACTTGCTCAACAACTTCTCGAGATTCACCTTGTCGAATGCTTTTCTAAAATCGAAATACACTATGTCGGTCACCATACCAGATGCACTCACTCGAGTCCAGTCATCAAAACACAATAACATTTGAGATGTCACTGACCGTTTGCTTCGGAAACCATGTTGTTCATGAGAAAGTAGAGACCTGGACTCGAGAAAGTGTATAAGATGTTTCCTGATCATTCGTTCTAATACCTTGGAGAGAGCAGAACAGATAGAGATCGGTCTATACGCACTCACTACACTTGCCTCGCCACCGAGTTTCAAAATTGGTGTGACATGTGCCCGCTTCCATGCAGTTGGAATCATCCCTTCGCGCAATGATATGTTGAAAATGATTGACAAGGGAGACGAGAAATCGCGGGCGCATTTTTTCAACACAATGGGAGGGATACAGTCTGCGGGTAACGAGCACGATTGTTTAAGGCGTCGTAGGAAGGGGGCCACATCGGATGGGAATAGAGGCGGCATCTCGAAAGTAGCGGTGGTGCGAGGGAGGAGTGATGGAATAGCTGTGTTTTCTCTAACGAACACTGACTCAAAGAACTGGGAGAAAGCAGAGGCCTTATCACTATCGCGGTGGATGATTTCTCCAGTCAGTGATTGCATTCGAATAGGGAGAGATGATTTCGGCTTCACGATAGAGGACACAAACGCGTGGAACGTGCGGTTACCCTTGAGGAACTGCTGTTTTGTTTACTTTTCTCATAGCGTCTCAAGTGGCGTGTGAGATCGAAACAGACTCGCGCGTACAGGGGATCATTCGACAAACCACGATCAAACAATTGCGCTTTTTGACGGAACAGGTTGCGAATGTGGTCGGGGTACGACTGCCACTTAGATTTCTGACGCTTGAAAGGGACGTCCTTAGCGAGAATAGTTATCACAGTTGACACGAAAAGCGCATACATTTCATCCATACTAGAACAGTGCTCAAACAGTTCAAACCAGTCGGTGGCGCGCAGAGAGTGACCGATTGCATCAAAATCAGCTGTGTGAAAATTGGGATATTGTTTCATAACAGGCGGAATTGAGGGGCAGCTGATTGTGGCAGTGATAGAGAGATGATCATTCAAATGGCAAAAACGGTCAGTCACCTCAGCGCTCACCACGGTTGGGGCATTTGTCAAAAGCCAATCGATTGTGCGGTTCTGACGGGTTGGAGTGGACACGCAGTGAGTGATGTCGGATGAGGACCAGAGATCGCGAAAACGAGAGTATTTGGAATCAAAAGTAGGGTCGACATTGAAATCACCTACGACAATTTGGGTGTGATCGCAAGTGAGTAGGTCAGAGAGCGCGTCAGTGAGAGATTCATCGGCGGATGCGACAGTCGAAGGAGGGCGATAAACACATATAAAACGGAATTTCATAGCGCACGACAAATCAAAGGCTAACACATCATAGCTACTTTTCAGGGAGAGTTTCACGCGGTTCACAACAAAATGATCACGCACCAACAACAAGTACACCACCACCGTGGCGGTTTCTATCCTTGCGCATGACGAGATAGGGCATATCGCGAGTGAGCTCACTATCAACAATTGATTTGCAAAGAAACGACTCAACAATCACATAAATATCGGGCTTATACAGTGACATGTGTGCATGAAGAAAATGAATTTTGTTTACAATAGACCTGGCATTGAAATAGAACAAATTGAGACAAGAGGAAAGTGCTGTTGCATGACGCGCTAGTGGTTTTTTGGCTGCAACGACGGCGTCTCCTCCACAGTGGGCACCTCCGGAGAGGGAACACTAGAAGAGGAGTCCATCACATGGTCGATCGGCTGCGGGGGAGCGGCCGACGCCTAGGTGAAACCGCGCGAGCCGAGAGGGGGAGTGGTGAGAGGGAGAGGCTGCGCGTTAGCGCCGGTGGCAAGTGACTGCGAGCGAGGAATGGCGAGAGAGGCAGGGGCCGAGTCATCGTCGACCTTACGGGCGAGCTGCTTTTTCAGGTCAGAGATGTTCTCACGCAGAGTGATCACACCCCCATAGATGACCCAGTCCTTGCCGGTGGCCTTGCGCTTGTCCGTGCACTCGACCTGCAGTGCCTTGAGGGCAGTGCGTTCCTCAACGGGCATAGACGGGCGCGCATGCATACCCTTGAGACAAGAAAGAGTGCGCTTGTTTTTCTGCACGAGACGGATGAACATAGAGGCAGCGTTGGAATTGGAGAATTTGACCTTGGTGACTCGCGGCTTGCCATCTCGTTTGCCCGCGCGGAACACGTCGAGAACACGGTACTCCAAACCAATAGCACCCGCGATGCCACAGACACGATCGAAATCAGCATTGACACGGGCGTTAGGATCGGGATCGAACCTCTCGGGCATTCCAATCAGAACGGCATAGTGAGAACGGTCTTTCTCGGCAATACATTCCTCGGCAATCGATCGAATCGCCTCGCGATCGATCGGTGCCGGAGGCGGAGTGGGGACAGGCGCATCGGCACGTTTCATAAGAGCAGAAACACAACGGAACAAGAGAGCCATAGTGGGAGAGAGCGTGTCCTCCTTGAGGACAACATCGATCTGGTCGACCAAGGTGGTCAGATCGGCAGATGATGGGGACGAGCCCAGCTCCATCTCGGGTGGCAGAATAGGGGAAGAGAGTCGCGCACGCTTGTTACAACCGTCCATAAGCGGGAAAGCAGAAGCAGGGCAAAATCAAAACATGGACGGAAATAGGGATGGAATAGATTCTAAGAGACGGGTGAGAGAGGTGCGCGCGCCGGAAATAAGAAGGAAACAACCGCTCGCTGCGGGCAGAGAGATGCGAGTGGGCAGAGAGATGCGAGTGGGCAGAGAGATGCGAGTGGGCAGAGAGATGCGAGTGGGCAGAGAGATGCGAGTAAATAAGGTGTATTTTTGTATAAAAGGGGGGTTGTAAATTTGTGAGTTGTTCGAAATTGTATATTTGTAAGTGGTTACAACCATATGATTATCTTTTCTGCAATACTTATTTAACGAAATACCAATTGCGTTTCAGAGTTTTCGAGGACAGAGATCGCAAAATATGGAGGTGGGTAATACTGTACGTTTTCCTAAATTCTCAAGTGATTCCAGGAAGATCTTCTCCAACACACTCCCCATGGAATTGGCGAAGAAGTGATGCGAAGAATCGCGGCATGAGAAGAGCTCGACGACATCAAGGTTAGAGATGTAAAAAGTATTTATCTCAATTGTTTTAGGCTCTTTACTGTTTCGATGGAAACCCGCTGGGAGGGCACGATCATATAGCTTTCTGATAAACCCTCTTTTGGAAAACCTTGCTATGTCTGACTTCGAGCGTTTCGTACTTCACTCTTTCATCGGATTTGCTGTCGAGGTGAGATAAGTACTATTGTTTGTTTAATAATGTTGTTATTATTAGAGAGATCAGCTCCGATCAGAGCTTGCGATCTTGAAACGTGACAGCACATTTCCAGACAAAACAAGGAACGTACCAACTGTGAGGGTATCGAAAATGTGAGAGTTCTCGTGGCGCCTCATGTGGAGTACTGGACGCAAAACACGCGATACTTTCGCAGTGGGTTCTTTTCGATTTTTCATAATAAAGTTTTTTTGCAAAATTATTAAAACTATCAATTTTGCGTGCGCTCTCAGGCGTTCTTTTGAACTTATTGTACGAACGGTGGAAGTCGGTTCGAGAGCCGTCGGAGAAGCATGGGACAGAGCGGTTCAGGTCGTACAATTCTTTCTGATCGAGGTTGGTTCATGTTAACTAACAATAATCTAATTGTGTTTCGAAGTATTCATTATGTTTTTTCCAGTCCATCGGTGATGTCTGGAATCTCCGACAGCTCACGACATCTCCCGACAAGAAAGGAATCCTTCTTCACTCAACATGGAAATCAGCCGTTCATTGTTAGTTAGTCTTTATTTGATGTTACTTTCCGTTAAACTTAAATAATTCAGGTTTTCTATGCGACCTCTTCTGCTGCGACAACAGCGACGCCGCTGCCATCGTGGCTAACAATGAGCTGATCTTCCTTGCCATGTATGTTGTTTTGGTTTAGAACTCTTTAACATTCAATACCGAACTGTTTCCAGCCGTGGCCTGGCTAGAGCTCCGCCAAAGTTTCCGGGATATTCTGATGTATTTACTTTATTGCAAGTGGAAAAAAGATCTTTTTCAGCTACATTCCTGCAAAGTTACTGAAAATACTGTTGAAACTCGAAGTCAACCTACCATCCGAGTTGCTCACTCATAATGGTAACTTGTTGTTGCATGTTTGAAATGTGTTCATGTTTTTAGGATACCAAGTCGACCTCTCGGTGAGGATAGATAATGAGAATGAAGAGAGGTTTTCCGAAGAGAATGAGGAAGAGCACGAGACAGATGAGCCGGAGATGGAGGTCGTGGACGAAGAAACGATTACTGTGGGTGGAGATCACACGGGTGACACGGGTGAAGAGGAGTCTCAAGAGCGGACTGCATCTCAGACGCAAAACTCAATGGATTCGATGAGGTGAACTAATACGTGTTGGTATTTTTCCATTACCAGTATTACAGCGACGAAAAGATCTTCGCAGGCATCGGCTTTGATGAGTAAGTGATGCGTTATGGAAATCTGAACTAATTTCTGTTTAGTATGGAAGGAATGGTTGTTGTTGATGATGATGATGACGGAAATGGGAAGAACGCTCCTATTTTGGGAGAGCTCGTATCAGTCGACAGGTACTCTTTTTTCTACGTTTCTTTACTTTCATTTTATACTATAGGTATGGTGGGACATCAGTGGTGGGACCAAGTGTTCCATCTTCCATCGTGCAGTTTGGAAGAAATGTCGGAAATGAGCAGCACGTTCGCGGCCAAACTACCCGGAGTATAGGAGGTGCGATGCGAGGCAGGCCGAGCACCAAGGCGACCAGTGAGTGAAAGAGAGAGAGAGAGAGAGAGAGAGAGAGAGAGAGAGGGAGAGAGAGGGGGGGGGGGAAACGGGAGAAGGGAGAGGGAGAGAAGGGTAAGAGGGGAAGGATATAATTCTGAACTAGTTCTCAACTTGTGTTTCAGACTCTGCCATCCAGACTCCTGGCCTCCAGAATGTGCCAGATGTGCCGGGCACTCAGACAAAGCCGGGGAGCGGTGCTGGAAGTGCGATGCGAGGTAGGCCGAGCACCAAGGCGACCAGTGAGTGAAAAAGAGAGAGAGAGAGAAAGAGAGAGAGAGAGAGAGAGAGAGAGAGAGAAAGAGCGGGGGGGGGGAGAGGGGAGAACGGGAGGAGGGAGGGGGGAGAGAAGGGTAAGAGGGGGAGGATATAATTCTGCACTAGTTCTCAACTTGTGTTTCAGACTCTGCCATACAGACTCCTGGCCTCCAGAATGTGCCAGATGTGCCGGGCACTCAGACAAAGCCGGGGAGCGGTGCTGGTATCATCTTCAAAAGGCCAACTCTCAAGAGAACTGCTAAAGTGAAGAATATCAATCCGAAAGTGGTCAAGAAGAGCTAAAAAATAGTTTACTGTAGTGTTGTTGAGGTTCTCCTATTCTATATTTGTTGATGACTTTAATTGTCGTATGTATTGCGTGTTTTCGATATTTTTATTTTTTGTCAACATCCAGATAAAGTATTCAAATAAATGTATTGATGAACTTTGTTTGTGGAAAATGTTGGATAACCGGAATTATGAATAGAGAGAGAAGTGGAGGGGGGTTACACACCGTATATCCGCACAGGTACGATATGGGAGGGGGGTGTGTAGAGACCGCAAAGGGGCGGAGCAATAATACCCCTTGGATTCGTCGTTTAGAACTTGTTTCTGACAGTGATGATGTTTGTGTTTTTGCATGTTTTATGTTTTTTTCTGAAACATGTCAAAAACAAAAATCATGTAAAAGTGTCGCGAAAACATTATATAACTGGTTTTGCACATGTGCACGTTCCACTGAGTATCGGTTTTCCCATAGTGTATTGTGGCGCACTTCTAATTATCGCTCATTATATGTGTGTGTGTGTTTATTTTACCTAAAATTTTGTTTCGTTGTTTTTGTGATGATTGTTTGTATTTTTTTTACTAGATAATGATCTTTTTTTCATTTCGAGCTTTGTTTCAGAAATTTGTGTTGTTCGAACCAGTAATGTTCAACGGGTCTCTAGGGTACGGAGCTCCTGCTCCCGTACCGGTTAGTTTTGATATAAATTGAACTTGATGTTATTTCGGGTTAAATTGTGTTTCGTTTATCGTCGCTGCCCACCATTCCTCCGCCATTTCATCACTTTCGCCAAGATCATGTCTTTGCTCAAGCTGCACCAGCGTACCCGCACACGATTCCCCCGCCTTACACGTATCCAATCGCTCCTTCGATGGTGCCCCCTCCAATGACTGCGCCCGCCTACTTTCATGGAGTGCTCCATGAAGCGCACTCCAGCCATCAGCAATACAAAAACGAGCGTGGCCGCGGCTATGTACGGCAAAACAAGGTAAATACACTTTGTATCGGACAGCGGTTTGCAAAGATTTTAATTGGTTTTATTTCAGAGTCACAGACATCACCTGAAACACTACAACCGCTCGCACTCGATTGTGACTGAGCGGAGCGCTGCTCGCAGCAGATCGAGATCGCGCAGTCGCAGTACTGCGTACAGCAGATGGACGCGCTCTCCAAGCCGCTCAAGGCATCGGAGGAGGAGTCGGATCAGAAGCAGAACCCGTTCTTCCCGGCGTCGCCGATCTGCGTCGTCCACCCGCCAATCCAACACAGAGAACTCGTCCCAGGTCAGTGAAACTTTTAGCGTGTGCGTAGAAACCGTATTTGGTTTGTAAATAACAATTTGTGTTCAGGTTGCTCCCCTGCAGCCTCTCCAGCAGCAGCCATACCAACATGCTTCTCTTCAGCATGCTCCTCCCCAGCAAGCTCCCGTACAAGCCCAGCAAGCTCCCGTGCAAGCCTACCATGCACTCCAGCAGCCGTCGAACCAGGTCTGTGCAACCTTTGTGTTGGTTTGGGAACTGTATTTGATACCTAAAAATAATATTACGTGTTCAGGTTGCTGCCCCGCAGCCTCTTCAGCAGCAGCAAGCTCCTCCCCAGCAAGCTCATCCCCAGCAAGCTCCTCTCCAGCAAGCTCCCGTGCAAGCCCACCATACACTCCAGCAGCCGTCGAACCAGGTCTGTGAAACCTTTGTAATGGTTTGGGAATTTTATTTGATACATAAATTTTATTACTTGTTTAGGTTGCTGCCCCGCAGCTTCTTCAGCAGCAGCAAGCTCATCCCCAGCAAGCTCCTCCCCAGCAAGCTCCCGTGCAAGCCCCTGTGAGAGAGAGAAGTGGAGGGGGGTTACACACCGTGTATCCGCACAGGGTCTCTCTGGCTTTGCCCTGCCACAGGCGGGCGAGACTGCGACGCGATAACATACCTGACTTCCCCACTTCAACTTCATGAATTCAAAATTTAGCAATCTGAAATTGTTCTCAGTTTGTCACAAACATTTAGAGCTTCAAAAAGAGGTCTTATAAGGACATAAGAAACTAACACCAAGAAGTCCACCCAAGATAAACTCCAAACACCCCCAATGCCATACAATTCGAGATAAATCATTCCAATCTAAATCTCTCTCTTTCTCTTTCTCTGTCTGACTGTCTCACCCTGGTCTCCTTGGCCAGTTGCTGCACAGTCTTCCCCTTGTCCACGACGATGTCGTCGATGAAGTCGTCCTCGTCCTGTGTCGTCTTGTCCAGCTGTGTCCAGTCTGCGCCCGGAAGACCGAACTGCTCCAGCGAGCAGTCGTGTCTGGCCAGCATACTCTCAAACAGTTCAATGCAATTCTGAACAAATTACAGAAAAAGATGTACCTCAAGAGCAGCGAGGAGGATCTGCATCTGCCTGGCCCTCTGTCTGTCCGTCTTGGCTCTGCGCAGAAACATTGCGTCCGCATTCTCTTCCAACATCTCGAGTGGAACATCCCACAACACAATTATCCATGATAAAAGACAACTGGTATCGAGAAAGAGAGAGAGAGAGGGAGAGAGAGAGAGAGAGACAGAGAGAGAGAGAGAGAGATAGAGAGAGAGAGAGAGAGAGAGAGAGGGAGAGAGAGGGGGGGGGAACAGGGAGTAGAGAAAGAAATAAAACGGGCAGGACAGTAGCGGATTACTGTAATTTACCGCAATGTGACTGTTAGACAATACATCGATATCAGGCTGAAGAGCAAACAATACTGAAGAAAGAATAGAAATCATCTCACCTTGCTCGGTCCTCCATGAACAAGGAGAAGAACGAAGAAGCGTGCGACTCTGCGGGGCGACACATCCGAAGAGGCAACCTCCTTGAGCGCCTTTCTCAGCTGCAGGTCGTCCGCCAGCAGGTCCAGCTTGGCCGCAGCCTCCGCGAACGTCGAGCACACACGGCCGTTCACCTGAATCAATGATATCTTACTTGCGCTAGATATACTCTCCATATAAATATATATATCCTCTCTTCACTGATAAATTATACGCATTTGCTGTTTTTGAATTTCATATTGTCTACTCACAGTCGCGAGTTTCCTGAACGAATCAGCTCCTTTCACGTTGCTGAACAAGAGCCTCAACGCGTAGTTCTCTCTTCTCGATGGATCCACCGGTCGGAGACGGAGAATGGGCTAAACAATATCATATTTCATCCTTATCTGTTTATTTTTTGGTCTCTCTCTCTCTCTCTCTCTCTTCTCACTCACCGGATGCAGCCTCTGCTTGCGGGTCCTCCGCGACCACTGAACAAAAGACTTGGAAAATGGCAGAAAATCGCAAAATTTTTGTTTCGGGCCATTTTCATCGCTCTGGACTCTGGATGGAAAAAAGGCAACACCAGATTTTCCCAAAAAAAATCATAGTAATTAGATTTAACGCGTAAAATCGAATGGTGTTAGTCGTTTTTGTTGTATCGAGGCGAAAAGATCTCAAAAAAATTAAATATGAATTTTTTAAAAAAAAAATTTGATCATAACTTTTTTCGAAAAAAAAAATTATGAAAAAAATGTTTATGTACAAAAAGTCTTATAATATGAAGACAAATCGAACAAGCTTTTCAAAAATAGTTTTGGACAAAAACTGACTGATTTGAGGTCATGGTCCCTTAACTGACCAAACTTGCATATTGGGACAAAATCACCTATACTACCTTGTAGAGCACCCTTGAAAACTCCTAAAACCGCGCACTTAGCTCCTAGGTCCCACCTGCCCGAAATTCGTTCGATTCTTACGCGGATCGTGTGATATATATATATATATATACATATATATATATATATATATATATATATATATATATATATATATATATATATATATATATATATATATATATATATATATATCGTCCTGGGGCAGCTTACGATTCCTTCGGGTTTCGAGGAGCTGTCATGCGGGAAATCATGCCTCATGGTACCGGACGCGTCCCGGGTTGCGGATGGGGAGCCCTTCGGAGGTAACTTCGGGGGGTTCGGTGGTTGCGCAACCTGTGTGGCAGCGCACCACTTCGCGGACAAGAGGGCCCATAGACCATAAACCAGTCATTGGGATTGCACGCTCCATGAGCACTCGGCCTACTCTATTTTCCAAAAGGAAGACCCTATGGACAAGTCTCTGAAGAAAAAGCCCGAGTTCCCGGCGCCGAACCCCAACTCTTCCGTCAGCGAGGGATCCTCGGGGGGAGGCAGGGCTGTACAATATCCGGATGTGAGGCTGACAACTGACGATGAACCCAAGGACCTATACGTGTGTACATAGAATGCCCGGACTCTGGCGAGCGACGATGACCTTGACGCGATGCTGCACGACCTCGACCACGTGAAATGCGACATTCTGGCTGTACAGGAGGCGAAGCGACTGAAGAAGAAGCTGGTGCGATGGGAGACGGAACACGAAGTTCTGCTAGGAGAGAAGGAGGGGCTGAAGGGAGGAGTCGGCTTCGTCGTCTCCCCTCGCGTGACCGCCAATGTGGTAAACATGATGGTGCTTTCGCACTGCCTGGCCGTATTGTGTCTACGTTTCGGGAAGATGCGCGTTGTCGTCTTCAATCTGTACGCCCCTCACAGCCAGGCCGACCCCGCTGACATCGAGATGTTCTACGACGACGTGAGTGCAGCGTACGACACCTACCGCGGCAACTTGATGCTCACCGTCGGCGACTTCAACGCGAGGATTGGAATGCGGAAGGATGGAGAGTTCCGGATCGGACCTTACGGATATGGAGAGAGAAACGAGCAGGGAGACACTCTTGTCGACCTGATCGAGGAGAGGCGGCTCTACCACTGCAACTCCTTCTACCCTAAGAGGGAGTGCAGGAAGTGGACATGGCGACACCCAAATGGCAACTCGTTATCCGAGATAGACCATATCCTCACCAACCGCAAAGACCTGGTGAAGGATACGGGGGTCGTCCCGCCGTTCGGAGGGAGTGACCACCGCATGCTGAGATGTCGACTACAGATCCCGGTCCGACCGTACGCTTTTTCCACACCGGCAGCTACCCTATTACAACGAGACGCAGCGCACGCCTACATTGAACACCACTTCGGCCTAAACCCGACGTACGAGGAGCTGACGTCGACACTGGCTGCCGCTGTGACTGTGGCCTCTGTTCCCGCAGTCGGCCACAACGAGAGACGAATCACCACACGCACCCAGGACCTTCTGCTAACCCGCTCGCGGATAGCCCCGATCCTAGCCGCCATCTAGAGTACTGTCTCATCTCGAGACAGGCTCGACAGATGTACGCGCTCGACCTACGAGCTTATCGGGAGAGAAAACTACACGAGGCGGCGTCTAACCGACGGAGTCTGAAGACTACAAAGCGTGCGATGGCCAAGCAGCGTGCTATGATGGAAGCTCTGGAGACACCGGCCGGAATTGTGACGAGCAGACCGGAGATCGAGAAGACCACCACCGAGTTCTACACCGACTTGTACAATGACGAGCTGCAGTTGCCGAGACGAGACGATTCCACACAATGCAATCAGGACTAGACACAGTTTTGTTTGATAAAAGGTTTATTATGAATCGTTTCACGCGGTACGGTTACAATTCAACAAATGGCAACGGTAAGGAAGAATACGGGGTTGACAATGACTTACGGACTGTCCTACGTGGTACTAGTGGTCCTTATAAATATAAGTCTCAACGATATCCGTATATACAATAGCTCGAGACTCAACGTTACAGTGATAACAATCGTCTACTCGTTATAACACAATGATCGCGTCCGAAACTACGCGATCTATCAACAACACAACAACAGAGTGCACCGTGTACAACAACTACTCACGGAATGGGAACTCGTCCCTATGGCCCTCTCGGCAATCCTTGTGGTCGGGAAGACCTTCTCGAACTCGTCCTTCCTGCAGCTTCTCCTCGGGCACGCGCGTCCTCTCCTTCAAGATGCGGCTCCGAACTCCTCGTCCACGACTACCCAAGCGAGTGACTAAACGGGCTTGATCAGCAACACGAAGAACGGGATGGTAGCGAACGGCAATCGACAAGCAGCATAGTTAAGAGTTTGCGGTATAGGAGTCAAGAGTTTGTGATATAATTCAATGTTTGGTAGGCAGCAATGGCTTTAATCACGGGGTTGTAATAAATGGGATGAAAGAGACACGACTGTTGTGGACAAGTTAAGCGCGATCTGATGAACGGAGCGTATGATGGTTACACAATAGTCATTGAGGATAAAACGTGCATACTGCAACAATAGCATGACGAATGGCGTGACCACAATTGCATGACGAAATGGCGAAAGAAGTTTCGGGAAAGTCTAGCGTTTTTATCTTACTGCAGTGTGGTTATAGCGTACGCGCAAGTGTTCAGACTGTCCGGAATCTTCCGGTGACGGCAGGGGTTCTGGGAAATTAATCGAAAGCGTCAGCGTTGAGACTATGAGTGTGCAGTTCATATTTTGCGGTGGTCGCGAGCGAGTCGCGACATACACCCCTGGAAACGTTCCTGACGTGCTACCTTCTGAAGTGCGAGCAGCCCTCTCGCAGATGAAGACCGGCAAGGCACCCGGTCCTGACGGCATCTCTGCCGACATTCTGAAGGCGGGAGGTGTCGGATTCCACCGAGCCGTCGCCGCGCTGTTCACCAACTACCTCAACGGCGAGAAGATCCCCGACGACTGGAGAACGGCGAAGCTGGTGCTGCTGCATAAGAAAGGACCTCGCGAGCAGCTCGTCAATTGGAGGCCGATTGCTCTTCTCTCCCTCATGTACAAGCTGTACACGAAGGTTCTTCTCAACCGCATGCGCCGCCACCTGGACGAGCAGCAGCCGATCGAGCAAGCCGGATTACGATCTGGATACAGCTGTGCCGACCACGTGCAGACTGTGTCGCAGATCGTCGAACGTGCCCGCGAGTACAAAACCTCTCTTGTGCTCGTCTTCGTCGACTACGAGAAGGTGTTTGACCGATTAGACCACGGATACCTGCTGCAGTCTCTGGAGAAGATGGGCGTTGACGAGGGATATCTGGCCGCACTCTCCGACTGCTATGAGGACAGCTTTCTATCACTGAAACTGTTCTCACGGCAATTGAAGATTCCTGTAAAACGAGGAGTGAAGCAAGGCGACACCGTCTCACCGATGCTCTTCACCGCCGCACTCGAGGTCGTCTTCCGCTCTATGTTTGCCACTGCCGATTGGTCCACAAGAGGAGTCCCTGACAACGACACCCGCCACCCGCTGTACACCGACGGCCGCCGACTATCCCACCTGAGGTTCGCCGATGACATCGTCTTATTCGCTGAGTCGACGTCGGAGGCTGAACAGATGCTGAACGAGCTGAACGACGCGAGTAAGGAGGCCGGACTGCGCATCAACCGCCGAAAACCCAATTCACACCGGACGGAGTGATAAGGATGGACGGCGAGCTGGTGGAGTCTGTGAAGAGCTATGTCTATCTCGGCAGGCTCATCAACGGCACCAACACGCTCGGGGAGGAGATAAGCAGAAGGACACGCGCTGGCTGGGCTGCTTTCTGCAGCAAAAAGGCCTCGGTTCTGCCTACTCTCTGCTACGCCACCGAGACCTGGGCGTACACGGAGAAAAGTCTCGGACGGATCCGCACCGCACATCGAGCTATGGAGAGGCAGCTGATGGGCTACACGCTGCGAAGACAAAGGGACGAGGGCTTAAGCAGCGAGGAGATAAGGAGACGATCAAAGCTGAAGGATCCGCTGCGGTACATGCGCCAGGGCAAACATCGATGGGCCGGGCACATCATCAGGAGGGACGATGGACGATGGACACGTGCCGTCACTGAGCGGTACCCACGCCACGTCAAACGGACACTCGGGAGACCACCTACCCGCTGGATAGAATCTATCCGAACCTTTTTGAGACAGTTCAATATGGGCAACGGCACTGCATGGGCAACGTCCGCGCGAGACCGAACTACCTGGAGAAAGATGGGATCCGCGTTTTCTTGAGCGAATCGGATCGCTCAAGTAATCAAGTAAGTATATATATATATTTATATACTTTATTCATAATTGAGTCAAGTGACATGAACAATGGGTTGACAATGACAATTGAGCGCGCGCCGACCAATCAGCGCCCGGATAGGAGACGGCTTACAATACATACATAGCGTTTCTTGTATGACTGTTTGGCCACATTTGCATATTATAAACAGTGAAAATTCTCATCCCGAAAAAGTAATCAGTTTGGCTAATTAAGCCGTTGATCGAATCGAATAAATCATTGATGAAAATCTGGCGAAGAACGTTTCACTGCACCTGTCTTCACTGACTGATTTCTTTTTTATCCTTCCTCCATTCCTCTTTTTTTAGATTCACCAAGAGTCGGGCACCATGTAGTCGTGACGGCACCATGTCGTCGGGCACCATGTAGTGAAGAGTGTAGTGACGATGTTACATCATTTAATACGCGTTTATTAGTGCAAAATCGAACACATACAAGTTCTCACAACTGTACACACATACTCACAGTACGTAACAATCACAATCGAGATCTAATAGAAACACAAAAAAATCGGTTATAGTGGCCGTCGCAGCGCGAGAGTGCTCTTAGCTACCGTACCCCTCGATCGCGTCGAGACCCTTGAGCATGCATGCTAGCTGCATCTTTTCGACTGCGTGCTGGGGGATGCGCGGGTCACAGAACTTGCTGAACAGGTCGATGGACACAGTGTGCGGCTCGATCCGGGCGAGAAGAAACAGCTGGAAAGAGATCAATCAATCAATCAATCAAACGACCCTACCATCGAGTGGGGCACTCGGCTGACAAGCGAGCGATGCGCGGGCGCGTGAGACGCCGATGCCAACTGCACCATCTGAACGGGGGGTATTAGTCTGTCTTTCTGTCTGTATGTATGTCTCTCCCTCCCCCCTCCCACCTCTCCTTTTGCCCCCTCTCTCTCCGCCATTCTCTCTCTCTCTCTCTCTCTCTCTCTTTCCTCCCTCCCTCTCTTTCTCTTTCTCTTTCTCTTTCTCTTTCTCTTTCTCTTTCTCTTTCTCTTTCTCTTTCTCTTTCTCTTTCTCTTTCTCTTTCTCTTTCTCTTTCTCTTTCTCTTTCTCTTTCTCTTTCTCTTTCTCTTTCTCTTTCTCTTTCTCTTTCTCTTTCTTTTTCTCTTTCACTTTCTCTCTCTCTCTCTCTCTCCCTCCCTCCCTCCCTCCCTCCCTCCCTCCCTCCCTCCCTCCCTCCCTCCCTCCACTCACCACGTGTGCTATGAAGCTGACACTGGGCTTCAGTACGCAGGCTCGCAGTTCCTTCTCGAACTTGTTGAAGATCGTGTCTATGGTGGCGTCCAGACCGGCAATGTCAGTCGACAGGTCTGTAACAAGCTGTCTGACTGTCTGATTCTCTTTCTCGCCCCTCTCCCCCCTCTAATACTCCATCTCTGCCCTTCCATCTCAACTAAAACTATGAACATTGAAATCACTGTTTCCAACAAAAGTTATGTGGATGTTCGATTTATGTGACACTTTCTGTATTGAATTGATTGATACGACAGGCACCGTTGTCTGCCTCGCTGGCCGCTCCCTCTGTCCTGTGTCTCTTGGTGGGCGGGGCTCCGTCCGCCTCCCGCTCTCCCACCGCCTGTCTCTTTCCCTCCACCACTGTCCACTCGGATAGGAGCAGAACCTGATAGGGAATGATACATTATGTTATAATTTATAATACTATTATGTTTCATACAAAAATAACTATTGACAACTCACAACTCTGATAACACAACTAATATGGCGGCTAGCACATTATGAGATCTACACATTTACCACAATCGATCTACGAAACATGTTAATTCAAAAAAAAAAATCTCAAAAAAGTCTAACCTGTACGAGGAACTTTGCGAGCGGAATGAGGTACTGCGGGTCGAATCGCTCGCCGGTGACGGCCGCGCCAGCCTCGGCCCCGCCCCTCCCGGCCACGCCCCCAGCCTTCTCGTCGTCACTAGCGATGAACAGGTCGGTGAGCATCTGGAAAAGTCCCTCCCTCCCTCCCTCTCCCCCTCCCCTCTCCCCCCACCATGCTGATTGCCAGCAGACTGGGCACGGGGTCTAGCAGTGCCGCCCCCAGCACCAGCTCCATCGAGTCGGACAGCGCGTCCGAAGTGCGCGACTTGAGCACGTGGTGCAGCCACTTCTGAGTAGGGATTGTATCATTGAATAAAATGATAAATGATAAGCGGTTCGAGACTTGCGCAGACATTTAATATATCAGTTCATTCAGAAAGTGTAAATGTTATAAAGTGTTTATGAAACTATTCAATATTCCATACCTCGCACCCACCTCGACCCACAGCATGTACTGTGTTGTAAAGAAGTGGTGATACACACACTATCCCTCATATCCCTCCATTTCTCACCTCGACCCACAACCTGTGCTGCCTCGCCCGGTTGCAGTGATCGAGCATCTCGAGGACAGCGGGAGAGGCCCAGTGCTGGCGCTGCGCATACAGCCACGTCTTCTTCAGAGCCTCCTTCTCCGGCACCTGAGAGGGGGAATATAGACATACGTGTTCTTCAATCGTGATTCAAAAGCAGGAAAAAATATCTTTCTCCGGGACCTATACAACAGAGAATAGTGAAATGTGTGTGCTTTTATAGTTTCAATCAATCTCTGTGTTTCGTCTCCGGAGTCTCTTTTGAGACTTGTAAGGGTGGACAGGTCAAACCATAGACGAACCCTACCGAATCGGCAACCGAGAATTCGGCCCTTCCGGACAAATCTACACTCTATTAAAAATCAACTGGGGATCCATGTTTGAATCGGCAGTTTCCTAGAGCATAACCATCTTCATTATCCAAGATTTTCAAACCAAATACGTGCAAATCCCGAATGATTCACGCTGCTGCACAGCGGTTCCAGTTGAATAGACATCTCGCTGTATTACATGCCAACCAATCACGCCACGCCAACTGCCGAGAGCCATTGTCGGTATTGTCAGACGTGCGTACAAAAAGAGCGCGGGACGAGGAGACTGCACACCTCTGACTTCTCCCGACCGTCCACCATGCGTCTCCTTCTTCTGCTCGTTGCAGCTGTTGCCCTGGTCTTCGCTGTGCTCTCCCCTCAGGAGACACTCCAGAGGGAAGCAGCCATGTGTAAGGCATCAAATATGACGATGATCAACTGCGACAAAACGTGCAATAACAACGCCGACTTGTGCGCAACTATGGAAAAGAAATCGAAAGTGGAGCTGATGAAACTCATCTCCGAATTGAATAAGAAGCAGAAGTAAACCGATATCGAAACCGTTTGAATAAATACGTAACCCGTGTTTAATGTGTTTCTTTTTTTTGCCAAACACACGATCCAACAACATTTAGATAAAATAATCGAGTTGAATCGAAATGATGAATGCTATTTCGGCAAGTGGAAATTGATCAATTTTTCCTTGATCATTGTCAACATATAGTCATGCCCAGACGAACAATAAGCCTGTGAAGTCAGGGACTGCGACACAAACGATATCTGATGGCCTGTGACAACAATTATTTCATGCATAAACCGATATCGACTGATGAAATGCGTTTCAGACCGGTCTCCCGTGTTATAAAAACCGCATAGATAATGAAATCAACGAGTATTATATCAATTACCCACCTGTGCATTCTAAGCATCTTACTTCTTTCTCTCTAGTACAAACCACACACTACTACATCTCACCCCTCTCTGTACCAGTACATGTCTGCACCATCCCCACCTGTCCACTCAGTCTAACCGTATAACCACCTGTCTAACCGTGAACACCCACCTGTTTCCCATGCAACCTCGCCAGTCGCTAACCAACTAACTCTCAAACTAACTCTCCCCGTGAATCGAGGATCATGTGCGCGGAAACAAAGCTTCCCTATATACCGTGTCTACCCACCTGTCTCCTGTGCAGTCTGGGCAGCCGTCGCTTGGCGGCACTGATCATGAATATGGCCATGGCATGGGGCACGGGCCGGCCGCTGCACATCTCATCCAGCACGCGGCGCATCACCATGCGCACGAACGACCATCTGGGAGAGGGCATGTCTGTCTGTCTGTCCCTCCCTCTCCCTCCTGTCTCTCCCCCCTCTCTCCCCCCTTCTCTGTCTCCCCCTCTCTCTCTCTCTCCCTCCCTCCTCTCTCTCTCCCCCCACTTCTCCCTGTCCTCCTTGTTGTCTGGTTGAGTGGCGTCGATCGAGTCTCGCACGTCCACAGCCATCGCCCGTCGCGCCTCGTCCACTGGCTGGAAAGTGACGTCATGGGTGAGAAGACGTCATTGATTTAGGTGACGTCATGGCACAATGAAGCGAGCGATTAAACTAAACGATAATAAAGGAAACATGATGTCTATACGTTTCACAACAATCAGATAGCTGCAGTGGTATTCCATAACGTAATGCACAGAGGGTTAACGACAGACAGACAGACATCGTCCCCTCCCACCTGTGACTCCAACCACTGTATGAGACAGACGAGTAGACAGCAGCACGACTCCCCAAGGGCAGCCACCACGTCCTGAAAGAAGTTCACTTCAGAAATCTGGATTACTCAAAAAAAAATTCCACTTTCTCGAACCAAAATTTACGTACCGGAAAATATAGATTCCAGAAATTTAAAATACTCAAAAGTGTTTTCCATTAATTCATTGTTCACGTTCCACGCTCCATGAATAATGAAAAAATAACCACCACAACGTCCTGGAAAAGAGAAAGAGCTATTCGAAATCTTGAATGATCAACCATTTGCCTTGCACGTTCCATGAATTATAACTTTCTCATAACCACTTCAGTCAGCTAAGCGTGCGCTTAATAATTACACTGCATCCAAACCCGACCTGGAAGAAATGCCCTACACATACTCACCGTGCGCACTTCGCTCCCTTATCCGGATGTCACTTTCACTTCACAAAACCCTATCAGTACAAAACACGCCCATTTTCAGACATCCCTCCAACTCTAAATTATCACACCCGCCATAAAAATACACTTTACGACCACTGAGAGCGATATGGTGGCTTCTGGCGGATCACAGATAGTCACCACTTTCAAAAGACAATCGATCTTACATGTGTCATGTGTCATGTTCAGCGAATGTTCCTGAATTGCTTAACCAGCACAATCTTGGTTTACTATACCATTGTCTGTATACTTTTGTAAACCTATAACTATTCAGCTCCCTCTCTCACCATGCGCAGTCAACCCCGCCCACTCCCACGCCTCCTTCTCTTCCTTCTTATTTTCCCCGCTCTCGCACTCGCTAACAACGTCACAGACACGGGCACAGAGGACATCATCCACAGCCAAGCAGACGACTACGACGAGACCAGTGGGTGGTTGAGTTAGATTGTATTAAACATTCCATATTTTCGATTGTTCCATGAAACCGGTAAATGATTCGACAAAATTTTTGACGGAGAATGTCCGAGAAAACATTCTATGGCATTCTATGGCACAACACTGTATTGCACTGTAACATTGTATTTTATATTGTGAATCTCGCTAGAATACGAAGTGCCGGTTCGTTCAATATCTCATCAAGTTCATTCGACGATGGTGGTACGTTTGGAAAACACCAAGTCACCAAGTGAACACATAAGAACACAACTTTTCGATTCCAGAAGTATTTCAGAGGTGCTCAACTGCGTGTATGAGATCCAGGGCGAGCTGCTCGGACACATGTTCGACGACCAGGTAAAGTTTTATTGCATAATCAATAGGATAAACAATTTGTATTGTCAATATAATAATCAATCTCGAATATCCTTTTTTGTCTGTGCCCCACCCCCTCGTAGCTATCATCATTTCCATTGGCGTTCGACGATCAGGTAGATATTGATTACTTCTATTCAATAATGTTCTATTGTGTACATTACATTACAATACATCATACACGAGTGTCCAGGCTACTGGCATCCAATATTTTTTAATATGGCCGAATTGCTACTACCAACAGTAACAATGATGGTGCAGCAAATTGATATAATGATTGAATGATTCATGATTCATGTCATTTATCAGGCGGCGCTGATCGAGTGTCCCATGGACACCAAGTACTGCCAGAAGGTGTCCGCCAAGTATAGTGAGTCATCTTTTTTATCGTACTTTCTGTATTGATTCGATATGTTCGTACAAGTTTTAATCGTCACGATGTCGTTTTCAATATTTTAGCTCTCTTTTCTGTAGCTGGGCAGAAAAGATGTGTACCCGGAAAATTTACACATGACCTAAGGAACTGCTATACATACAAAATATGGAGCTGGTCCGTAACCCCCCCCCCCCTTGCAGTCACGGTGGGCGAGGAGACGGATATTGTGATGCGCGGATGCGATAACGTGGCAGTCGACAAGCTATACGATGGCATACAGTGCACCGTGAGTGGATGGTCTTGTATTCAATGAGAACACATAGTATTCCCTTGTGAGTGAGAGTCGATGGGTAGACAGCGGGAAAGTGGCGGATGGGTTATGTCTAGTCATTGTGAAACGAAATGAGAAAGGCAATTCGATATTGAAACGAAAACGACATAGAGTTCACGGTGAGCGATTGACTTGTATTCATCGTGAACGACGACCGTTTGCCATTGAAGTTTCTTAGCATTAAGAAAACTTGATAGAATGAGAAATACAACAGGTAGTAGATAAGTTCTCTTTTGAAAAAAGTGCATGAAAATAGCGAATTCGCGGGATTGCCGCACGCAACACTCGTTAGACATAATTCCAGACTGACGCGGGGCGGACACTTACCCCCCAGCCCCGATCTCTACCGTTTTGGTACCGAAGGTGGGCATCGGAATTCCAAACAAAACTGCGTCGGCCAAAATTGCCTACGGGCATTCTCCGGCCGGAAATCCGGCTTTGAAATTTCGCGTTTCGCGTAACCTCTTCTTACGACCAATTCACCACAGCCAGCGTGGCCGAATGGCTAGCGAGCTTGTCTAGTAAACTGGTGGCGCGGGTTCGATTCCCGCTGCATTTTTTTGGCCTTTATTTGATGATTCTCGAAGGTGAGAATGTTTCACAGAAATGTGCCAGCTATCGCGATAATAGATTGATTTTTGTGATTAGTATTGATATCGATAGATATCAATTTCAAAAATCGACATAAGTCAATTCGATACTGTCTCTTCATGTTCCAGACCACAGAAATCAAAAAAAAAAGTTGTTGTTCAACAGTGATTTTATCATACCCACTTGTAAAAAAACATGTGCGGCGATTAAAAAACAGCGGGAATCGAACCCGCGCCACCAGTTTACTAGACAAGCTCGCTAGCCATTCGGCCACGCTGGCTGTGGTGAATTGGTCGTAAGAAGAGGTTACGCGAAACGCGAAATTTCAAAGCCAGATTTCCGGCCGGAGAATGCCCGTAGGCAATTTTGGCCGACGCAGTTCTGTTTGGAATTCCGATGCCCACCTTCGGTACCAAAACGGTAGAGATCGGGGCTGGGGGGTAAGTGTCCGCCCCGCGTGAAACACACATACACTCACATAAGTTTGTGTTATTTCAGATCCCTGGTTTGTAATAGCAATTATTGAATTAACAAATTATGTCCTCCAGCTAGAGATGGTCCGGTTAACCGTCATTTTTCCGGTTTTCGGTTATTTAACCGGTTCGGTTAACCGGTTAACCGGAAACCGTTTTGATTTCGGTTAACCGGTTAACCGAACCGAAAAACCCTGACAGAAACCGGTTTTCGGTTAACCGAACCGGTTAACCGAATCGTTCGGTTAACCGGTTTCCCTGTAGCTGACTGTCTAGGCTATGTTCGACGCTCGTTTTGTCAAATTTCTCGAGATTTGTGATGTAACAATGGCGGTGACTGACAAATAAGATAAAATCTTTGATGATCCGCGCTATCTTTGATGATCTCACACCTTTAGTGTCGGTTTCGATAACCGAAAACCGGTTAAAACCGGTTAACCGGAACCGGTTTTTTGAAGTCACGGTTCGGTTAACCGGTTAACCGAAAACCGTTTTAAAATCGGTTAACCGGTTAACCGGAACCGGTTTTTCGAAATTTCGGTTCGGTTAACCGGTTAAACCGAACCGAAAAACCGTGAAGAGTTTAACCGGACCATCTCTACCTCCAGCCCATCTAACACTCTAACTTAACGGAAACAGTGAAACGTCACAAAGAAACTATACTCGTTACGACAAAGCCAAAGCACTCCTCTCATAGTGATCGTGAATCACGTAGTGAAAGTGATCAAGAACTTCGTTTCAATCTGAATCTCGCAGGCCAGCGTAAGACATTGAGAGCGTTTTGTACGCTTCCTTCTTTGCGACTGAAAACAACAAGATTTGATTTGCATTGAACCTAGGCGAATGGCTGTCGTGACGTGGTGGACAACTTCGAGACGTACAGGGTGTGCTGCTGTCAGGAGGACATGTGCAACGGGGCGCGCGCCACTACCCTGTCCACGCTCGCACCTCTACTCATTGCCGTGTTCTTCACGTGAATCGATGTCTTCCACTATACGTGATATCATTTGTGTAAATACAATGCGTGAAACCTACATTTTATCAAACCTAGAAAACCGATGGTGTATTTATTAAATCTAATCTGATCTTCAATTCTCCGCAAATAATCCCATTTCCCCGCTGATCTGATGCTAATCCACCCACCTTGACATTGATGTGTATGACATGACACATTATTGTACCGCTCAATGTAATGTGTTTGTGTATCCACCCACCTTGACCCCGTTGCCGTGCCTCTTCTCTCTGAACTCGTCTAGTAGTATGTCCCCGATCACAGGGATACCGTCCACCAGGTCAGAGTAGTTCACACTGCAACCAAATCGTATAGCCCAATGAGAAGTTGTGGCAGGTTGTGGCAGAAATAAGTCGCCACTGTGCCTTTAATGGTGCATAATTGCATAATTTCAAAAGATTCGGAGTGCGTGGGCTGCTCGTGTGGATACAAAAAGGGCTATCCCTATCACCCACGTGGCTGGGTCCCAGAAGATGGAGCGTTCCTTGAGGCGGGCCACCTTGTCGCGGTAGGCGTCCTTCCTCTCGGGAGTGACCTGGACAGAGAGAGAGAAAGAAAGTTTCTCTCTCCTCTCTCTTCTCTCTCCCTCTCTCTCTCCCCTCTCACCTCCACCGGCCCTTTCCCCGCCTCGCCCATTCGCATACAATCAGCGTAGACAGACATCCACCTGAAAAGAGTTGAACATAAGTTTAACATAAGTTTCACCGTTCGTATATCACCATTCAAAATGTTCACTCATTACTCGTGTTTCGATTTTCGAAGCTGATATAGTCGGATTTTCGAAGCTGACATGTTGTGCAGTTTCGTGCAACACAACGTGTATATCTTCAAAGATCCAAAACGCTTTGTGAGAAGGAATCGAACCCATTGGCAGATCGCAACGAACGCGCGCTGGTGGCGCGCTCTACCACTGCGCCATTGAGGCTCATACTCAGAGGTCATTGAATCCCGCAGATATGTTTGCTCGTTTACTCTCATCATAGTCACTCAAGTGGCCAGTGGAGCTACATGTGCTCTCTCTCTCTCCCTCTTCGATCTCTTAACCACTGCTTCTATGGCGCAGTGGTAGAGCGCGCCGCCAGTGCGCAATCGCTGCGTGCTGCTTATGGGTTCGATTCCTACTCATGGACACGTTTTGGATATTTGATGCCATACATGTTGTGTTGCACAAAACTGCACAACATGTGAAATTTCACTGATGGCATATATGTAGGATCCAAACCGACTATAAATGAAACAAAACAAATGCAATAATTCAATACACAATACATTCACCTTCTCTCTATCTTCTCTCTCTCCCTTTCTCCCACCTATAGAACACCCCTCCCGTGTTGTCATGTTGCGCACTCGCGCCGTTCACTTGTTCACAAAGCGACTGAAAATGTTAATAATAGTTGTTACAATGTAGTTGTATAAATAGTTTAAAAAAACTACTCACAACAAAACGTTTCCAGCCGCTCGTCTATGTCAGTCATCTCTCATAACAGATAAAAAGCAATGCTTGGAATGTACAACTTTGAATATAAACATGGTATATTCACATATTCTCCACCCACCATCTTGTTGCCACATTTTTCATTGTCAACCAAGCATATCAATACCCACCATCTCATCCTTCAATTACTCTTAACTCAACCACTTGTCAGTAATAAATGTTGAGAACTTGGAAACGTGTAATGAAGAGAAACGCACCATATTATTCCCATAGATGTAAGTTAATCTTTTGCCAACCATTCAGCAAAAACACAATTTGAAAACTCAAAACCCCCACCATCTTATTCCCGTAGTTAAACATACTCATTCAAACATTTTTTCAAACAATTATGCAAACAGAAAACTAAGAAACTACAGAACTTTTCTCCACCCACCATCTTATTGCCGTAGTTGTACGTGATCCTGGTGAGCAGGATGAATGTGATGTCGAATGAGATGGCGCGCGTCTGCGGGTTCGCCCCGCTGCCAGCGTCGCCCGGACACTCGGCCACGCGGTTCAGACTGCAAGATACACTCACTACGCCAGTTTGCCGCTCAGCTGGCTCATCACCTCGCCCACAATGTACGTGGTACAAATTTTGCCCCGATTTTTACAAAACTATGCAACATGTCGGAGCAATGGACACATACGGATACATGGTAGGAAACTATGTGAAAAGTAACTCACTAGGCGAGCTTGCCACTCAGCTGGCTCATCGCCCCATCCACAATGTACGTGGTGCAGAACGGGTCGAACACCGTGCCACCGCTGCCCATCAGACGGAGAAGAAGGGTGAGCAGCTTGTCCTGAGAGGGGGGGGGGTACTGTACTGGTGATTACTGTACTAAAGTTAGGGGAGTATATATAGAAAGAGAGAGAAAGAGAGAGAAAGGAAAAAAGAGAGAGAGGGGGAGAGAGAGAGGGAGAGAGAGATAGACTCTCGCCTCACCTCCTGCCCCGCATTCTGGCGCAACAGAAGGAGGGAGGGAGGAATGGACCAGACAAGGGGTGCGATGATAGTGGAAGAACGGCAAGACACAACACTATAATTGGCTAGAGACATGGGAGAGAGTTGACCCACCTCCTGCTGCCACACCTTCTCCGCCGCCTGCTTGGCGTTGAGGGCTGTGATCACAAGTACACCCTGTTCCCTGGAAGGAGGCAGCGAACGCTGCTGCTGCTCCCTGCAAACACACCATGTCTACAGTACTACAAATCAACACGCACCGCATTTCTATCACATTCACTGTTCCTCATCTCGATCCCATTCCTTCGTTTCGCCACAAAAGCACAATACGTCAAACAACACGCAGTAATATGATAGTCGAGTTCTCTCTCCTTCTCCTCTCCCTCCCCCCGTACCTTTGCTGTGTGAGCATCTGCATACTGTGGTGGCTGATCACCCTGGCTGCCGCCAGCTGCGCCAGCACCTTCCGAGTCGATTCGGAACAGCGAGAGTCGAGACCGTCCAGAACCTGGAGAGGGGTACAATAGAGAGGTACGGTATTTTATGAAAATAGGTATACGGTGTTTATCATTCATATACTCTATTCCACAGCTCGTAGCAGCAGCTGAACAGGTGTAGAGGAGACACGTGTACATATATATTTGTCGATACTCCCACAAATAATACGCATCATGTACGCAGCATAACTAGCAAAACTATTCGAAAAACAATCAATATGGAAGCACTTTGTTCAACACAACACACTCAATGTACGCATCACAGACCTACAGTAACCCTATACTCATACCACATGTTCCGCGTGAGAACCGAACGATTTTAGGGTAGTTGGGACCTAGGAGCTGAGTATGTGCACATAGAGGTTTTCAAGGTTGCTCTATAAGGTTGCATCGATGATTTTGGTACATTATGTAAATTTGGTCAGTTAAGGGACCACGACCTCAAATCAGCCAGTTTTGCTTAATAATAACATTTCAACAGCTCGTTCGATTGGTCTTGACATTCTGAAACACCTTTCATGTGACATGATTTTTGATTAGCTAAAGTTTTAAGAAGTTATGGCCTAAAAAGTCAGGTACCAAATATAATATTTTGCCATAATTAGTGACTAAATGTTTACATAAATGTTGTATATTGCAGACTTACATGTTTCAATCGCTTGGATGGTCATAGACGTTACAAACGAATCTATGATAAAAAAATCAAGAAGAGTAAATAAAATAAAAGTAAATAAAGTTTTTATGGTGTGTGCCGCTGCTGATGTCGCAGGGGCGATCATTCCCGAAAAACCAAATAAAATGCAAATTTCCTACTATCAAGGCTTCTTATTATAGTCGGATTGGATTCTATATGCCATCCGTGACATTTCACATTTTGTGCAACACAACATGCATGTCATCAAACATCCAAAACGCTTCCATAAGTAGGAATCGAACCCGTGGACAGGTCGCAGCGATTGTGCGCTGGCGGCGCACACTACCACTGCGCCATAGAGGCAGTGGTTTAGAGATCGAAGAGAGAGCCCATCTAGCTCCACTGGCCTCGTCAGTGTACAATGAAGAGAGATAACGAGCAAACATATTTTCGAAATTCAATGTCCTCTCCGTATGAGCCTCAATGGCGCAGTGGTAGAGCGCGCCGCCAGCGCGCGATCTTTGCGAGCTGATATGGGTTCGATTCCCTCTCACAAAGCGTTTTGGATATTTGAAGACATACACGTTGTGTTGCACGAAACTGCACAACATGTGAAATGTCACGGATGGCATATAGGATCCAACCCGACTATACTTGAGTTAATCGAAAATTATTTTATATGAAAAGTGTTACAGAATGTCAAGACAAATCATCGAACGAGCTATTGAAATGTTATTTAAAGGATGACTACGGGAAAAAAAATTGGTCCCGCCACGAAGTCCCTGGGACGTCTTTCAAATCGCAATATCTCTGTCATTTCAAAAGATATCAAAATGTGTTTAATGGGTTAGTGGAATGATTTTGAGAGTTCCCCGGAATTGCGTTGACCGATTTTTGAAAACATCACTTTTTAGCGAGTTATAGCCTTACTCCAATATGGACTAAACCTGTATTTTCGGTAATAACTCATTGTAAACAAATTTTCAGAACTTTTCATCTAGTAGGTGTTTTTATCTGTTATGTAAGGCATATATTAAAGCAAAAACTATGGCATACACGAATGATGCCCGGATACATCCTTTAACTAAAACTGGCTGATTTGAGGTCGTGGTCCCTTAACTGACCAAAATCGCGTAATGGACCAAAACCACCGATGCCTTATAGAGCGCCGTTGAAAACCTCAATTTGCACACATCTATCTCCTAGGTCCTACCTCGTCCGATTCTTACGCGGAACGTGTGATACAGCCTACAGTACCCAGCTACCGTAACCTACAGTACCCACCTGTCTTCCGTCCCGCATGAGTCGCTTGATGGCGCGCATCACAGTCTCCTCCGACACTGCGCCACGCTGGCGGAGGGCAGCCAGCACCTGCAGGGAGTAATCTCTCCCTCCTTCCCTCTCTCTCTCTCTCCCTCCCTCTCTCTCTCCCTCCTTCCCCCTCTCTCTCTCCCCTTCGCTCTCTCTCCCTCCTTCTCTCCTCTCCCCCCCCCCCACCTTTGGCAGTCTGAGGTACACGAACGCTTCGATGAGCGCACGCGGCGTCCACTCGCCGCACAGCTCCTCGTCCAGCTGAACGTGTTTATTGATTGAGTATTGATTATTATTTCTGTTTGCTTGTTTATTGTTATCGTTCTTTGTTTATTATTACATACTTGCTTTATTCGTCCTAGAAACAGAAGCGCCATTAAAACCGAGCAATAGCACAGCCAAGTAACTGATGATGAGATACATAATTTAACTGTGTAAAATTACAACAACTGAAAACTTCGTTATCACCCAAGCCAGGATGGTTGTCGGTTCATGTGACATAGAAACATTGTTCACACGCGTCCAGTAAAAGCAATAAAATCAACGAATACGAAATATACGTTTCACAATTCAAACATGCGTCGAGACATTAGCCTAGGAAACACTTTGAACCGTACCCACATATTCAAAGTACCGTCAAACACGAGTATGTTGAAAATCATCGCCTCACAAATACCGTACCCCCATTCAAAATACAGTACCCACATACTCAAAGTACCGTAACCCACGAGTATGTTGAGTGCGGCGTGGAGGGTGTCGCCGACGATCGCCTCGTCGCTCATGCCGAGGCTGCGGCCGACTTGCAGAAGGGTCGAGGCGACCTGGGAGGGAGAGGGAGGGAATCTCTCTCTCTCTCTCTCTCTCTCTCTCTCTCTCTCACCCACTCACCTCTACTACATCCAAACCCAATCCGACTTTTCCCTCCCCACTCTCACCACGCATAGCCAGTCATCGTCGCAAATAGACGGAACCACTCCGCTCACGCACCAGTACTTCTCGAAAAGACCATAAAGGAGCACCTACCTCATCGGGCGTGGCAAAGATCCTGTAGGACGCGAACACACTGCACGCCGTGCGCACCCCGCTGCGGGAGCCGGAGACGTGTGGGGTGGAGGAGGGGCAGATGGGGGAGGTGTAGGAGGGAAGAGGGCGGGGGGAGAACGTCCTGGAAGTTCAAGACGATCCACTTTAAAAATTACCATGCCGAAAAATACACCAAAAAACTTGATAACGAGAAAGAAAGATAATTTGAGGCACACATACATGATTGCACAAATAAGTTTCGCATCACATTGTATACATTCCAGCAAATTTCCAGATTCAATTGCACGTTTGCACCCTACAATCTTCTAGAGTTCTTCAAATAACCAATGCGAAAAAATAAAGGGTAAAGTACAAACAACACAAGACATGATATAACATCAAAAACAACTACGTACAGACAGGTATAAAGATAAGAACAATAGAGTAATAATAATAATAATAATATATATATATATATATATATATAATACATCTCGACCCACCTCCTGGCCGCCGCCTCGACCCTGTCGCTCTCGTCGTCGCCCCTGACTTGCGCCACCGCAGCCACCCGAGTCAACAGGGCAGACGACTGCGAGGCGGCGTCTGCAAATGTATTCAAGAAGGTCGAGAAAGAGAGACCTCCCGTGTTTTTGAAGTGGTAGTCGTGGCAGGGTAACCCCTATACCGTGTACTCATATTTCCTTATCTCTCTCTCTCTCCCTACTGCTCCCCCCTCTCTCCTCTCTTTCTTTCTCCCTCTCCCTTTCTCTCTGTCTCTCCCTCTCTCTCCCCCCCCCCCCCGCACTCACCCTGTCCACTGGCAGTGCGCAGCTGCATCAGCGTCGAGACGAATGCGTCCGAGCACAGCGCCTATAGTCGGATTAGATCCTATATGCCATCCGTGACATTTCACCACGGCCCGGCGCGCGTTCACTGATTTGCGTGAATTTAAACGCACGCGACGCACACGCAACGCGTCTCCTATGTTACAGAAAATCAAGCTCATCGTCATAGTCGATTGCAAACCATCGTCATGCAAAACCGCTGTCATGATCATTTAGCCTAGTGGCTAGCGAGCGCGGCCGCTGATCTGTTCACCGCGGGTTCGATTCCTTTCACTGGCGCAAATTTTGCTAAATTGCTTGAGCCAACCGCGACGCGGAACGTATGCGTAGCGTGCGCCTGAGTTCACCGGCCAGTGAACAAATGAGTGACACTACGGCCGGGACGTGTTCACATGTTGTGCAGTTTCGTGTAACACAACGTATATGTTTTCAAATATCCAAAACGCTTTGTGAGAGGGAATCGAACCCTTGGGCAGCTCGCAACGATCGCGCGCTGGTGGCGTGCTCTCTCTCATCATTGTACACTGAAGAGGTCAATGGAGCTAAATGAGCTCTCTCTTCGATCTCTTAACCACTGCCTCTATGGCGCAGTGGTAGTGTGCGCCGCCAGCGCACAATCGCTGCGGCCTGTCCACGGGTTCGATTCCTACTAATGGAAGCGTTTTGGATATTTGATGACATACATGTTGTGTTGCACAAAACTGCACAACATGTGAAATGTCACGGATGGCATATAGGATCCAATCAGACTATATTATTATATTCATTTATATTTTGATAGAATAGTATTTAGTGAATTTAGTAAAAGTTATTTAGTATATTTAGTATACTCTCGCAAGTCACCTACAAGAAACAATGAGAAATTGACAAAGCAGAGAGAATAGTTCACAAATAAATAAGAAACAGAATCCCTGTTTCGGCCCATTATCCTGCAGACAGGCTACATCAACGTACTATATCTAGAGTTACTGACTAAATGATAGAATCGAAATAAGAACATCCACTGTGGTGGGTCTACTGCCTGAACGCTCATCAGTGCAGGGCCACAGCGGACGAAAGGAAAGTAGCGAACAAAGTAAGATCTGAAAGAAAATAGTAGAAACCTAGAATGAGAATGTTAGATGAAAGATAGTGAACAAACAAAGAAATACGAAATTAGAATTTGTATATTTTTTCGATGAGTAATTTACGAATTTGAACATTGAAAAGATTGAGTGATCTATTGATATCTCGCTTACGGAAACAGTATTTCAAAAAAAGGCTTTAACTGTAGATGATTTGAAACCGAGACGGCAGAAAGTAATGTTGAGTTCTTCTAGTTTAACAAAAAGAAGAGTAAGATCAGTGCAGCAACGGACAATACGAAGAGCTTCTGATTTAAGATCACCAAAACAGATTTGGCGACTAGTAGTGCTTTCAGAATGCGTGAAGCGATGAACATCGAAAGTGTAATCATCAGTCTTATTGTACAGACTTACTTGCCAATGCGTATCGAAACGTATCTAATTTTTACAGACAAGAGGGTGAAGAAGACTATATTCGTATTCTAGAACACTGAGAGTAAGAGATGCAAGGAGAGCTAGCGTTACCACCTTGCGGTACGCCCTTCACCTGTTTGAAAATAAAACTACCGTACTGTGCATAAGCAGAGTACAACGGAAGGAGACACCGACAAACACATTAAAACATACGTATCCCAAAATCCAAACTACCGTACTCCCACAGAATACAGTCAATGTCAATACCGTATCCCAGAATCCAAACTACCGTACTCCCACAGAATACAGTCAATACCGTATCTCACAATTCAAACTACCGTACCCCACCCACCTCGAATGCACGCAGGCAGTCGGGCAGTACGGCCGCCTCGACCGCGTCCTCGTCGTCCTCGTCGCAAGACGCCTGCGAATTCAAAGTACCGTAACCCGTAACCCAGACATACCGTACATGGTACCGGTGATTACAGTTGCCCAAAATACTAACTAAAAGCAATAGGAACGATCGAGAAACAGTATTTTATTACGAGATGTGTTTGCAGATGAAACAGACCATTCGTTCACAAAAAAATAATTTATAGCACCCCTGTTTGAATCTACAGTACTTTTATAGCACCCCTGTTTGAATCTACAGTACTGCTTTTACCCACAGTACCCCGTATTCAATGTACCGTACCTCGACCGCCTCCATGACCCACTCGAAGACGCGCCAGAGCGCCTCGGTGAGGGAGGCGCACGCGCGCTCGTCCATATACGGGCATCTAGAAGGGGGGAGTCTCTCTCTCTCTCTCTCTCTCTCTCTCTCTCTCTCTCTTTCTCCCCCCTCTCTCTCTTTCTCTCTTTCACTCCCTCTCCTCACCTAATCGCGTCGAGCTCCTTTTCGAGAATCTTGAGCAGCGCGCTGGAATTGATCAATCAATAACCAATCAATAGATCAATAAACCAATCAATACTCACCGCAGGCACTCAGGGCGGCGCGTGAACTGACGGAAGCGGGTGAGCGCGAGCAGAAACGTCGGCCACGAGACGACCTGGAGGTGTAAAGAAGGTAAAGAAGGTAAACGAACAAGTAAACAAATGAAACAAAACAAAAACAAACAGACCTCTCCCTGCCGCATCAGAGTGGCGCAGGCGAGGACGCGCGCGTCCGGACGCTCGACAAGAGTACCTGCGTGGATCAGCTCCACTGCAACGGGGGATACGGTATGATTAATCGATAAGCAATCAATATCAGGTTCACTGGGGATAGGAGATATCGAGTGATAGAGCGAAGCAAATGAAGACGAGAGATACGAAGAGGAAGGAACCAAGTGTACCAGCAAATGTATGCAACAAGTGGTGAGCGAGACAAAGCAGGATGGTAATATACCGTTTACGACATGAAAAAGTAACCAACATTCAACTTCCACACCGTTATTTTAGGAGATAAACAAGTAAACAAACAAGTACAAATCACGCACCTATCAACTGGTCGAGATCGGCCTGCGTGGCTGTCTCATCGTTGACTGCGGAGCGAACGCGGGAACCGAACTCCACCGCGTCCCAGCCGGAGAGTAGCATCTGGAGAGGAGATATTCTGCTCGATGAAGATACAGACTAGCAAGTTTAGTCACTATTGAGCTGGCTTCACCCGCATAAGGCGCCATTATACTTTCACGCTGACGCTCTCGTGCAAAAGATGCACCTATCGACTTTGATCACGCTGCGTCAACGAAATAAATAGTTGCATGTTTTGCACGGGAGCGTCAGCGTCAGCGTGAAAGTATAATGGGGCCTATAGACCCTATTTCCGTTACAGTACTGCGCATGCGCGAGTGAGAGAGGTGAGGTGAGAGCGCGAGTCAAGTGATTACAGTGTGTATTGTTGATGACTACTAGTGAACGCTTGAAAAGTATAGTAAATACGAAACAAACGAGTAAACAAGTAAACAGTACCTGTGTGGCGGTACGGCGCGGCCACGGCGCCTCGTCCACGGCCACGTCCCCAGACATGCCTGTATTGAGATTAAATATATTATTGGTACTTATTATTCATTATTATCATTATATGATACAATCAAAATGAAAGAAAAAACAAAACAAAAACAATCGAGCGCGGGTCAGCGTGAGACGGCGAGAAATAGCGTGGGCAGAGACGCAGAGGTGTGGTGAGTGGAGCACGAATATGAAGAGAGTGCTGAGGATTTTTTTTTAAATATATTTATTTGGCATCCTGTGAAACTCAACAATTCGAAAAATTTAACAACGAAAAATTCAACAACAAATGACGTCATAGCGAACTGAGTGTTCTAAATAACGGGCCCGTTCGAAAGTTCTGTATTTGGGGTCCGGAGAATCCGGCCCTTTTTAAATGAAACCGACGTATGTAATATATTTGCGACGTACCTTTGTTCACTGATGAGGTCTAGTTGCATGCACACGTCTGCATACCTTGGCGCTATCCGATCAGAGAGGGCAGGATGAACTAATTCCCAAGTCAAGGCACTTTTACTAGGATATTCACGCCGGGTAATAAATTAGTAACTTATTACTAATGAAAATTTGATAGTAATAAATCAACTTCATTTATTAGTAATAAAAGTTTATAACTCACTTATTAATCATAAATCATTGCGTTTTCCTACTACTAATTTAGCACTAATAAATTAGTAGTAAAATTTTGCAACTAATTTATTAGTCATACTTTCGAATTTAAAATTGGTCTTGGAACGAAAACATTCAAGATTTTGATGACTGTAGCCGGTTTTGGCAATGTCATCATCATCAGCTGTCCTGCTTGTTCTTGTTTTTTTTCACGACGGTGGATTGTTCTGTTATGTTTAAATGATGTTTTGACATGTATATTCATATGCATTTTGAGTATGTCAATTGTGTGTTATCATTACATGCGATTATCTCATTGTAGACAAATAGCCGTTCTCTGATGCAGTGCTGATGGTGCTGCTGATGCTGCCTGCCGCTTTTCCAACAACAAGGAACAATGAAGGTGAGCACAACTGTATTGTTTCGTATTAACGGATTGTGAAAATGTTGTAGTGTTGATTTATGTGCAATGTGCATCCTGTGTATCATGTTGATCTCGTCATTGCAGATTACGTGAGCGTATGTCGTCGTGTAGATTGAACGAAGCTGGCAAGTCAGGGATAGAAGCAGAACGAAGAAAGAAGAAGCAGAAGAAGAGAGGGCGCCGGATTGGCGATTCAAGAAATCTTCGACAAATTGTTGTTATTTTATGTTGAAAGATTGCCTCAAAATAAACAAGGTTATCGAAATCGATGTTTGTTGTTTGAAATCGATTTTTCTATGACTGTGGTTGGATAGTAGTGGTGTGATTTTGGGTTTTGCACGAATCGAGGTGGAATAAGCCCAACGGAAAGGAAGGAATTGACATTCAACGTGAAAAAAATTATCTGTGACAGATCTGTAGCAAATCTGTGACAGATCTGCTCCCCACAGATCTGTCACAGACTCCACACAGATCTCGGACAGAGTCTGTGTCAGATCTGTGGTGAGTTAATAAATTAGTAATAAAATTTTACCGGAGCTGGCGCGAAAATTATTGCTTTCGGTCCCGCGCGTCTTCGGGGGCTGGAAAAGGGGTGAAATGAGTTTTAGGGCCTTTTTTTAAGTCGGATCCAGAAATGTTTGACAAGGAATGTCGTTTAGGTCACAGAAGCCGATGTTGCCCAAACTGATATCAGAGATACCCTAGGAGGTCACTAGTCGAAAACCGTTTTCAAATCCACATGACCGGCCATACGTTTCGAGATAATTACGTTTCAAATTTTGGAGCTTAACCGTGTGGATTGCTTTTGCGGCCTTTCACTCCATTCGCGCGAGCTGTGAAACAGCGGCGGTGGCTTAGTGGATAGAGCGGCCGCCTGTCATGCGGCAGGGTGTGGGTTCGCTCTCCGGATATACTTTTCATTTTGCCGATTCTCTCCGGACTTTTTTGTTCGAATGGTGGAGTCACGCATGGTGAGGGGATCATGTGGAAACCTTCGTCGGTAATATTTTTTTCGAAATTTTTGAAAATGAAGTTTAAAGAACGCAAACATTTTGTAATGAGCTCTCAACAAGACATATGACCGTTCGATTTGAAAAAAAAGAAGATGATAGGAGTTTTCTACCATCTGCCCAATTGTCACCAAAAAGTACAAGTCCGGAAAGTGTCGGCAAAATGAAAAGCTTATCCGGAGAGCGAACCCACACCCTGCGCTTGACAGACGGCCGATCTATTCACTAGGCCACCGCCGCTGTTTCGCAGATCGCGCGAACAGAGTGACAGGCCACAAAAGCAATCCACACGGTTTAGCTACAAAATTTGAAACGTATCCGGAGATATCTCGAAACGTATGGCCGGTCATGTGGATTTGAAAACGGTTTTCGACTAGTGACCTCCTAGGGTATCTCTGATATCAATTTGGTCACCATCGGCTTCTGTGACCTAAACGACACTCCTTGTGAGATTTCTCACCACAAAATACTTCACTTTTTTCATTCATTCACATCTCAGCTCAATCGTTGTTTTCAAAGCTGGAAGTTTGGATTCTAACACTATTTAAGTCAAGGAACACAATGGTAGGTACAAAAATGGTTCACTTGATCGTGGGGACCATCTCCTAATCGAGTGGTATATCTTAGTTCAAGTAATACCTTTTGATCTGGAAAAAACAGAAGTATGTTTTCGAAGCTCCTGAGCAATGTGTGATGGTTTTCATTGTTGGCTGAGTGCTGGGGACCCCTCCGGTCATACAAGGGACCATAACCTCGCCGATTCATCCCAGTTTGGACGATTGGTCTGTAATTTAGCAGAGATTTGTTTTCAAACTGTCTGAACAACTTCTCATGCTTTCTAAGGCTGGCTGTGTGCAGGAGTAGTAAGGGACCAAAACCTCCCAAAGTGTCCCGTTTTCGGCTTCCGACTGCTGTGTAGCATGCGGTGCGTTATTAGGTGAGTAAAAATCAGATATCACACCATAATTGCAGGAAATATTTTTCTGGAGAAGGGGCCAGCCACCTGATTCCGCAGCCATGACGTGAGTGAAAACCAATGCAAAGACACTTAGTACACTGTATACAACTCATTTACATTCTCTCTTTTACCGGTCAGACTTGCTGCCCTCGACCTACTGACATTCCAGGGTGTGCGGCTGAAAAGTAGCCTATACATGATGTAAGGTAGTGCAAGTTTTGCTAATTTTTAGGTAGTGCAAGTTTTGCTAATTTTTAGGTAGTGCAAGTTTTGCAATCTGTAAGATAGATGGAGCATGTGGGAAAAAAACACATCGAAAGATACACCCAATTAGCACTTCATCTCATGGGAAGAGATGGACCCATGATTCACTACAGTGACACAGATGGGGTCTCAGGGGACATGGGATCTACCTAAACATGCGGTCGTGAACCACTCTCTCTCTTTCTTCATCCCCTCCTCTTCTCGCTCGAGGGATGTGTGGTGATCTACGGATAATGGGATTAATGCTCTGGATTAATCAGAGATCCTCTACCAAACCCCTCATCAGTTTTGTTGAGTGAGAAGAGCGTGCCATGAGTGTTTTCGTTTCAAATAGACATCAAACTTGTCATAAAATCCACAATAATAATATCAATTCTAGTTCCTTCCCCCTGGCAGCACGCAAACACTGTTACATTGAAACTGAGAATATTCCTTTCTGTCTGGACAGGAGTCTGTTTCTGTGTGATTGTCAAAATTCATTTCTTTTTTGGATTATTATTTATGAGAGAAAGCTTCTCTAAAATAGTCTCAAATTTTTCACGCTATGCAATGGGTGGGCTGAGTTGATGGATATGACGGAACCTGTTTTCGACTCATGGCTGTCCGATCGAGGTGAGTTCGCGTGTATTTCCTGCAAGGCAAGATTACACAAGTAAAGTGATACGGATATATGGTGGATTCCCCTTTCGGCAGTATTTTTTTTTGCACAATTGTTTATTTGACATTTGAATTGTTTGCTATTTTGTTAATTGCGCATCCGTGCATTTAAGAATCCAGCAGATAAACTTATAATAGGCTCGCACTTAGCTCAGGATTTTCTGTTGAAAACATTTTCGTGAACAGTTGTAATGACGCGTCGCGTGTCCACACGCGACGCATCAAATCGAATCAGCTGTTTCTGTTCACTGTTGTTTTTGTTGGTTTTTGTTTGTTCATATTTCGTATTCATGTTCTATTTTTGTGTATTTAAAAGAAATGATTACTGACGCTTCTTTTAAAACATACACAATTGCTTAGCATGCGTGAATTCCGTTCGTATGTCGCGTTGTTGTATGTCTGTTTATTTCATGATCTATGTATATTTGTCGCCGTCGTGTTTTATAATAGTTGTGTTTACATTGTGTTTACATTGTGCTTACAACCTGCAGTTGTGATTGCAAAGTAGTGTGTTTCAGTTGGATCATGATGGAGCTGGCGCACCGCGCTGATCAAGCCGGTTTCGTTGCGCAAGAAGCTGTGCGGTCATCACGGGTGTGTGGCGCCAGATTCTGGATGAGGTAAGAATTGCGATTATCATATTTCATCTAGTTGTGTGTTTTATTGTAGTATTAGTCATGGTTGTAGATGATGTCCGCACCGAGCCCGCTAACGAGAAGACGCGTGGCTGTGATCCGACGAAACCGCCGCCTCGCCTGCCTGTTCTTTCCACTCTCCACCTCGCACTCTCGCACACACTAACGGTTTTCAACTTCGCATTTTTACTTGTGTAAATGTATTCATAACAGTAGTGATAACATAGTCAACAGCAATATGATGATAGCGATAGCCCTCAAACGTAATTGTTGCAGGCTCTCGTGGATGACACGAACTACTGGCAGCTTGGACTTACACCTAACAACAATCAAATCGTCATGTTCTATTGTAATACGTTTGCGCTGATCTGTGTAACATCATGTATATTCGTGGTTTATGGCATTACTTTTCTTGACAATGATTGACTAGTCATGTACATTGGTGATTATTGAATGAGTTTTGGTATAAACTTTTCAAAACCAAAGATGTTGTGTCATGGTTGTCGGGAGTGGCCGGCTGGCGCGCGCCTGTCTCTATTTCTCTGCCGTCTCTTGTCGTCTAACCTATTTCGTCGCGCTCGGCTCTCTTGCGCGAGAGAGCGAAACTGGTGGGCGAGCCTACTATATTTATGTACATCCAGTTCCAGTGAACTCAGGGCTTATGTGTTCCGGACATAACTGCCCTCGCTGCAATCTCCCGATGACAATCGAGAAAAGCGGTGCGCGCAGTATGTCGGCACGCCAACTGCCTCGAAATGGGAAATGGGAAGAGGATGCGGATTGTCAGGGCGGTTGGCTCGTTCTTCGCGAATATTCCGAAGCGCCGTTTGTTTTTTCTGTACTCAGACATTTTCCTCAGTGGCATGGGGACGGTGGTTCACCGGGCGGCTGATCTGGAAGTGTACAAGAACACAGTGTGCCAGTGGGGTCTGTGGATCAGGGAGCTGAATGATCGCACCCTGGAAGGCCCCAACACGGTCGTCCAGGTCGACGAATCGAAAGTGACAAAGCGAACGAACAACAGGGGCAGGTAGGCAATACCGTCTTTTTAGTAGACATATCTGTTTCCTGCAGGCGCGTGCGTCCGGATTGGCTTGTCGGGGGGTTCGAGGAAGGCAGCGGCCGTCTCTTCCTCGAAACCGTGCAGAACCGTTCGACTGCGACCCTTGTTCCCCTGGAGGGGTCTCACGTCGCTCCCGGTGGAGTCGTTCTTACAGGTGAAGCGAACGTTTGTGTGATCAAATATTTCAATTGGAATGGATCCGGCTACAATCAGCTTCCGGCGATTGGTGTCCAGCTTGGTTTGAGTCCACTTAAACTTGTTGTAGTGTGATATATGATCTTTACTCGTCTTCACCTACTAACTCATGCTACACAGCAGTCGGAAGCCAAAAACGGGACACTTCGCGAGGTTTTGGTCCCTTATTACTCTTGCAATGATCAGTACCCAGTCAGCGTTAGAAAGCATGAGAAATTGTTCAGAAGGTTTGAAAACAAATCTCTGCTATAAATTACAGACCAATCGGCCAAACTGGGATGAATCAGCGAGGCTATGGTCCCTTGTATGACCGGAGTGGTCCCCAACACTCACAATCTCTGGAATTAATTCATCCTGCCCCCTCTGATCCTGCCCCTCTGATACGGCTTCATCACCTTGTCATAATTGTAAACGTAGTTGAAATAGTTTGCAGAGGTATACCTCCAACAATAAATAATGAAAATATTTCGCAAAACACATTCATAAAAAAACAGGGCCGGGTCCCTCAAACAAATACAGAACTCTTGAACGGGCCCGTTATTTGGAGACACTCAGAAAATTTCGCTATGACGACATTTGTTGTTGAATTTTCCGAATTGTTGAATTTTCCCAGTTCTTGAATTGTTGAACTGTTGAATTTAACAGGATTCCAGAATCTAAAGTTCACGGCAATTCACAGTGAACAATGAAAACACGGACTGTCCAGCGCTACAAAAACGCGTGATCTCGCGTCGCGTTTCGGCGGCAAATTTAAAATTTATAATATAGTCGAAATAAGCACGTCAAATATTCATCAACTTCCCAGCACATCGACTCGGGTCGGATTTTTGAAACTCTCTTTTCCAGCTTGCATCGAATTGCGTTTCTGCCATCAACGCGCTTGCTAGAGACAAGTTTTTCGATAACAACCTTTATCATATTGTAACGACTTAAAATCAACAACAGATAACACCAACAACAACAATAACAATAGGGGACAGAAATATGCAGAAAGTGTGGGTTATGAAAACATCCAAAAGTGTTTAAGAAAACGCAGTAGAAGTCTTGAATGAAGGTTGTCGAACTTCTATCCGTTTCTCCAGGCGATTACGGCACGTTCTCCTGAACAGAGTACGTGAACAAGTGACGGACAATAAAGACAAAAAGCGTAACCGTGTCAAATCAAGGGAGACAAAGAGGAGAGGGAGTACTCACCACGCTCACAGGCTCAAACGCCTTCTCCTTCCTCCTGAGTCCCTCGTCCCTCCTGCACGTCGCCGAGCTCAGACTGACTCGATCGAGTTCCTGAACATACAAGTAACGTAAAAGTAAAAGAAAAAGGTAACCTCCGATTCTAGAGTCAAGTAACGTAAACTAGAAACAAAGTACAGTGCACAGTGTCAATATCTCTATCCGTGATAATAGACAGTCATAGGGTCAGCTGAACGGTGGGGATGACGAGAGACTCACAGAAATACTCAATCTTCACTCTGTGCAAACCAAAATCGTATGCGTGAATTGATGCAGTGAACAAGTAACAAACATCAATAACGCCGATAAAAACGCCATAGAAGCATTCCTACACACATTGCATAAAAACATGAAACATGTTAAATCTTCCTTGCCTCATCTTCCTTTCATCGCCTCGACACAGCCTTCACCGCGCGAGTGCAGTCCTAGAAGGCGGCAAGGGCTCGTCTCCCTCATCTTAATAACAAACATTGAAAACTAAACATATAAATTTACAAAACAATCAGAATATAAAACAAACAAGACAAAACAAACAAACAAAAAACACTTTTTAAAACACGGGCGGTGCAGAAAAACCACAGTACACTTGCCTTGCGCAGCAGGCTGATCCGTTACGGAATCATTTACTTGAAGTGGGCGGGGTTACAAGACGTCCGCGATGAGAGTTCGCACGCTTGTCGCGTCTGTTTTAAATTTCCACTATTTCTACACAGTGAATTGCCGTGAAGTTCCAGCTTTGGTAACAAAGATTGTGCTGAGATGTGAATGAATGAAAAAAGTGAAGTATTTTATGGTGAGAACTCTTAAACATTTCTGGAACCGATTAAAACAGGTTCGAAATCTCATTTCACCCCTTTTCCAGCCCCCGAAGACGCGCGGGACCGAAAGCAATAATTTCCGCGCCCTTTGGCGCACAGGGTAAACGTGCCTTGACTTGGGAATTAATTCATCCTGTTCCCTCTGATCCTGCCCCTCTGATACGGCTTCATCACCTTGTCATAATTGTAAACGTAGTTGAAATAGTTTGCAGACGTATACCTCCAACAATAAATGATGAAAATATTTCGCAAAACACATTTAAAAAAAATCAGGGCCGGGTCCCTCAAACAAATACAGAACCCTTGAACGGGCCTGTTATTTGGAGACACTCAGAAAACTTCGCTATGACGACATTTGTTGTTGAATTTTCCGAATTGTTGAATTTTCCCAGTTCTTGAATTGTTGAACTGTTGAATTTAACAGGATTCCAGAATCCAAAGTTCCAGCTTTGGTAACAAAGATTGTGCTGAGATGTGAATGAATGAAAAAAGTGAAGTATTTTATGGTGAGAACTCTTAAACATTTCTGGAACCGATTAAAACAGGTTCGAAATCTCATTTCACCCCTTTTCCAGCCCCCGAAGACGCGCGGGACCGAAAGCAATAATTTCCGCGCCCTTTGGCGCACAGGGTAAAAGTGCCTTGACTTGGGAATTAATTCATCCTGTTCCCTCTGATCCTGCCCCTCTGATACGGCTTCATCACCTTGTCATAATTGTAAACGTAGTTGAAATAGTTTGCAGAGGTATACCTCCAACAATAAATGATGAAAATATTTCGCAAAACACATTCATAAAAAAAACAGGGCCGGGTCCCTCAAACAAATACAGATCTCTTGAACGTACCGTTATTTGAAGACACTCAGGAAATTTCGCTATGACGACATTTGTTGTTGAATTTTCCGAATTGTTGAATTTTCCCACTTCTTGAATTGTTGAACTGTTGGATTTAACAGGATGCCAGAATCCAAAGTTTCAGATTTGAAAACAAAGATTGAGCTGAGACGTGAATGAATGAAAAAAGTGAAGTATTTTATGGTGAAAAATCTTAAACATTTCTGGAACCGATTTAAAACAGGTCCAAAAACTCATTTCACTCCTTTCCAGCCCCCGAAGACGCGCGGGACCGAAAGCAATAATTTCCGCGGCGCCCTTTGGCGCACAGAGTAAAAGTGCCTTGACTTGGGAATTAATTCATCTTGTCCCCTCTGATCCTGCCCCTCTGATACGGCTTCATCACCTTGTCATAATTGTAAACGTAGTTGAAATAGTTTGCAGACGTATACCTCCAACAATAAATGATGAAAATATTTCGCAAAACACATTTAAAAAAAATCAGGGCCGGGTCCCTCAAACAAATACAGAACCCTTGAACGGGCCTGTTATTTGGAGACACTCAGAAAACTTCGCTATGACGACATTTGTTGTTGAATTTTCCGAATTGTTGAGTTTTCCCAGTTCTTGAATTGTTGAACTGTTGAATTTAACAGGATTCCAGAATCCAAAGTTCCAGCTTTGGTAACAAAGATTGTGCTGAGATGTGAATGAATGAAAAAAGTGATGTGTTTTATGGTGAGAATTCTTAAACATTTCTGGAACCGACTTAAAACAGGTCCAAAAACTCATTCAACCCCTTTTCCAGCCCCCGAAGACGCGCGGGACCGAAAGCAATAATTTCCGCGCCCTTTGGCGCACAGGGTAAAAGTGCCTTGACTTGGGAATTAATTCATGCTGCCCCCTCTGATCCTGCCCCTCTGATACGGCTTCATCACCTTGTCAGGATTGTAAACGTAGTTGAAATAGTTTGCAGACGTATACCTCCAACAATAAATGATGAAAATATTTCGCAAAACACATTTAAAAAAAAATCAGGGCCGGGTCCCTCAAACAAATACAGAACCCTTGAACGGGCCTGTTATTTGGAGACACTCAGAAAACTTCGCTATGACGACATTTGTTGTTGAATTTTCCGAATTGTTGAATTTTCCCACTTCTTGAATTGTTGAACTGTTGGATTTAACAGAATGCCAGAATCCGAAGTTTTAGATTTGGAAACAAAGATTGATCTGAGACGTGAATGAATGAAAAAAGTGAAGTGTTTTATGGTGAGAATTCTTAAACATTTCTGGAACCGACTTAAAACAGGTCCAAAAACTCATTCAACCCCCTTTCCAGCCCCCGAAGACGCGCGGGACCGAAAGCAATAATTTCCGCGGCGCCCTTTGGCGCACAGGGTAAAAGTGCCTTGACTTGGGAATTAATTCATGCTGCCCCCTCTGATCCTGCCCCTCTGATACGGCTTCATCACCTTGTCATAATTGTAAACGTAGTTGAAATAGTTTGCAGACGTATACCTCCAACAATAAATGATGAAAATATTTCGCAAAACACATTTAAAAAAAAAATCAGGGCCGGGTCCCTCAAACAAATACAGAACCCTTGAACGGGCCTGTTATTTGGAGACACTCAGAAAACTTCGCTATGACGACATTTGTTGTTGAATTTTCCGAATTGTTGAATTTTCCCAGTTCTTGAATTGTTGAACTGTTGAATTTAACAGGATTCCAGAATCCAAAGTTCCAGCTTTGGTAACAAAGATTGTGCTGAGATGTGAATGAATGAAAAAAGTGAAGTATTTTATGGTGAGAACTCTTAAACATTTCTGGAACCGATTAAAACAGGTTCGAAATCTCATTTCACCCCTTTTCCAGCCCCCGAAGACGCGCGGGACCGAAAGCAATAATTTCCGCGCCCTTTGGCGCACAGGGTAAAAGTGCCTTGACTTGGGAATTAATTCATCCTGTTCCCTCTGATCCTGCCCCTCTGATACGGCTTCATCACCTTGTCATAATTGTAAACGTAGTTGAAATAGTTTGCAGAGGTATACCTCCAACAATAAATGATGAAAATATTTCGCAAAACACATTCATAAAAAAAACAGGGCCGGGTCCCTCAAACAAATACAGATCTCTTGAACGTACCGTTATTTGAAGACACTCAGGAAATTTCGCTATGACGACATTTGTTGTTGAATTTTCCGAATTGTTGAATTTTCCCACTTCTTGAATTGTTGAACTGTTGGATTTAACAGGATGCCAGAATCCAAAGTTTCAGATTTGAAAACAAAGATTGAGCTGAGACGTGAATGAATGAAAAAAGTGAAGTATTTTATGGTGAAAAATCTTAAACATTTCTGGAACCGATTTAAAACAGGTCCAAAAACTCATTTCACTCCTTTCCAGCCCCCGAAGACGCGCGGGACCGAAAGCAATAATTTCCGCGGCGCCCTTTGGCGCACAGAGTAAAAGTGCCTTGACTTGGGAATTAATTCATCTTGTCCCCTCTGATCCTGCCCCTCTGATACGGCTTCATCACCTTGTCATAATTGTAAACGTAGTTGAAATAGTTTGCAGACGTATACCTCCAACAATAAATGATGAAAATATTTCGCAAAACACATTTAAAAAAAATCAGGGCCGGGTCCCTCAAACAAATACAGAACCCTTGAACGGGCCTGTTATTTGGAGACACTCAGAAAACTTCGCTATGACGACATTTGTTGTTGAATTTTCCGAATTGTTGAGTTTTCCCAGTTCTTGAATTGTTGAACTGTTGAATTTAACAGGATTCCAGAATCCAAAGTTCCAGCTTTGGTAACAAAGATTGTGCTGAGATGTGAATGAATGAAAAAAGTGATGTGTTTTATGGTGAGAATTCTTAAACATTTCTGGAACCGACTTAAAACAGGTCCAAAAACTCATTCAACCCCTTTTCCAGCCCCCGAAGACGCGCGGGACCGAAAGCAATAATTTCCGCGCCCTTTGGCGCACAGGGTAAAAGTGCCTTGACTTGGGAATTAATTCATGCTGCCCCCTCTGATCCTGCCCCTCTGATACGGCTTCATCACCTTGTCAGAATTGTAAACGTAGTTGAAATAGTTTGCAGACGTATACCTCCAAAATAAATGATGAAAATATTTCGCAAAACACATTTAAAAAAAAATCAGGGCCGGGTCCCTCAAACAAATACAGAACCCTTGAACGGGCCTGTTATTTGGAGACACTCAGAAAACTTCGCTATGACGACATTTGTTGTTGAATTTTCCGAATTGTTGAATTTTCCCACTTCTTGAATTGTTGAACTGTTGGATTTAACAGAATGCCAGAATCCAAAGTTTTAGATTTGGAAACAAAGATTGATCTGAGACGTGAATGAATGAAAAAAGTGAAGTGTTTTATGGTGAGAATTCTTAAACATTTCTGGAACCGACTTAAAACAGGTCCAAAAACTCATTCAACCCCCTTTCCAGCCCCCGAAGACGCGCGGGACCGAAAGCAATAATTTCCGCGGCGCCCTTTGGCGCACAGGGTAAAAGTGCCTTGACTTGGGAATTAATTCATGCTGCCCCCTCTGATCCTGCCCCTCTGATACGGCTTCATCACCTTGTCATAATTGTAAACGTAGTTGAAATAGTTTGCAGACGTATACCTCCAACAATAAATGATGAAAATATTTCGCAAAACACATTTAAAAAAAAAATCAGGGCCGGGTCCCTCAAACAAATACAGAACCCTTGAACGGGCCTGTTATTTGGAGACACTCAGAAAACTTCGCTATGACGACATTTGTTGTTGAATTTTCCGAATTGTTGAATTTTCCCAGTTCTTGAATTGTTGAACTGTTGAATTTAACAGGATTCCAGAATCCAAAGTTCCAGCTTTGGTAACAAAGATTGTGCTGAGATGTGAATGAATGAAAAAAGTGAAGTATTTTATGGTGAGAACTCTTAAACATTTCTGGAACCGATTAAAACAGGTTCGAAATCTCATTTCACCCCTTTTCCAGCCCCCGAAGACGCGCGGGACCGAAAGCAATAATTTCCGCGCCCTTTGGCGCACAGGGTAAAAGTGCCTTGACTTGGGAATTAATTCATCCTGTTCCCTCTGATCCTGCCCCTCTGATACGGCTTCATCACCTTGTCATAATTGTAAACGTAGTTGAAATAGTTTGCAGAGGTATACCTCCAACAATAAATGATGAAAATATTTCGCAAAACACATTCATAAAAAAAACAGGGCCGGGTCCCTCAAACAAATACAGATCTCTTGAACGTACCGTTATTTGAAGACACTCAGGAAATTTCGCTATGACTACATTTGTTGTTGAATTTTCCGAATTGTTGAATTTTCCCACTTCTTGAATTGTTGAACTGTTGGATTTAACAGGATGCCAGAATCCAAAGTTTCAGATTTGAAAACAAAGATTGAGCTGAGACGTGAATGAATGAAAAAAGTGAAGTATTTTATGGTGAAAAATCTTAAACATTTCTGGAACCGATTTAAAACAGGTCCAAAAACTCATTTCACTCCTTTCCAGCCCCCGAAGACGCGCGGGACCGAAAGCAATAATTTCCGCGGCGCCCTTTGGCGCACAGAGTAAAAGTGCCTTGACTTGGGAATTAATTCATCTTGCCCCCTCTGATCCTGCCCCTCTGATACGGCTTCATCACCTTGTCATAATTGTAAACGTAGTTGAAATAGTTTGCAGACGTATACCTCCAACAATAAATGATGAAAATATTTCGCAAAACACATTTAAAAAAATCAGGGCCGGGTCCCTCAAACAAATACAGAACCCTTGAACGGGCCTGTTATTTGGAGACACTCAGAAAACTTCGCTATGACGACATTTGTTGTTGAATTTTCCGAATTGTTGAATTTTCCCAGTTCTTGAATTGTTGAACTGTTGAATTTAACAGGATTCCAGAATCCAAAGTTCCAGCTTTGGTAACAAAGATTGTGCTGAGATGTGAATGAATGAAAAAAGTGATGTGTTTTATGGTGAGAATTCTTAAACATTTCTGGAACCGACTTAAAACAGGTCCAAAAACTCATTCAACCCCTTTTCCAGCTCCCGAAGACGCGCGGGACCGAAAGCAATAATTTCCGCGCCCTTTGGCGCACAGGGTAAAAGTGCCTTGACTTGGGAATTAATTCATGCTGCCCCCTCTGATCCTGCACCTCTGATACGGCTTCATCACCTTGTCATAATTGTAAACGTAGTTGAAATAGTTTGCAGACGTATACCTCCGACAATAAATGAAGAAAATATTTCGCAAAACACATTTTAAAAAAAAATCAGGGGCGGGTCCCTCAAACAAATACAGAACCCTTGAACGGGCCTGTTATTTGGAGACACTCAGAAAACTTCGCTATGACGACATTTGTTGTTGAATTTTCCGAATTGTTGAATTTTCCCACTTCTTGAATTGTTGAACTGTTGGATTTGACAGGATGCCAGAATCCAAAGTTTTAGATTTGGAAACAAAGATTGATCTGAGACGTGAATGAATGAAAAAAGTGAAGTGTTTTATGGTGAGAATTCTTAAACATTTCTGGAACCGACTTAAAACAGGTCCAAAAACTCATTCAACTCCCTTTCCAGCCCCCGAAGACGCGCGGGACCGAAAGCAATAATTTCCGCGGCGCCCTTTGGCGCACAGGGTAAAAGTGCCTTGACTTGGGAATTAATTCATGCTGCCCCCTCTGATCCTGCCCCTCTGATACGGCTTCATCACCTTGTCATAATTGTAAACGTAGTTGAAATAGTTTGCAGACGTATACCTCCAACAATAAATGATGAAAATATTTCGCAAAACACATTTAAAAAAAATCAGGGCCGGGTCCCTCAAACAAATACAGAACCCTTGAACGTACCGTTATTTGAAGACACTCAGGAAATTTCGCTATGACGACATTTGTTGTTGAATTTTCCGAATTGTTGAATTTTCCCACTTCTTGAATTGTTGAACTGTTGGATTTAACAGGATGCCAGAATCCAAAGTTTCAGATTTGAAAACAAAGATTGAGCTGAGACGTGAATGAATGAAAAAAGTGAAGTATTTTATGGTGAAAAATCTTAAACATTTCTGGAACCGATTTAAAACAGGTCCAAAAACTCATTTCACTCCTTTCCAGCCCCCGAAGACGCGCGGGACCGAAAGCAATAATTTCCGCGGCGCCCTTTGGCGCACAGGGTAAAAGTGCCTTGACTTGGGAATTAATTCATGCTGCCCCCTCTGATCCTGCCCCTCTGATACGGCTTCATCACCTTGTCATAATTGTAAACGTAGTTGAAATAGTTTGCAGACGTATACCTCCAACAATAAATGATGAAAATATTTCGCAAAACACATTTAAAAAAAAAATCAGGGCCGGGTCCCTCAAACAAATACAGAACCCTTGAACGGGCCTGTTATTTGGAGACACTCGGAAAACTTCGCTATGACGACATTTGTTGTTGAATTTTCCGAATTGTTGAATTTTCCCACTTCTTGAATTGTTGAACTGTTGGATTTGACAGGATGCCAGAATCCAAAGTTTTAGATTTGGAAACAAAGATTGATCTGAGACGTGAATGAATGAAAAAAGTGAAGTGTTTTATGGTGAGAATTCTTAAACATTTCTGGAACCGACTTAAAACAGGTCCAAAAACTCATTCAACCCCCTTTCCAGCCCCCGAAGACGCGCGGGCCCGAAAGCAATAATTTCCGCGGCGCCCTTTGGCGCACAGGGTAAAAGTGCCTTGACTTGGGAATTAATTCATGCTGCCCCCTCTGATCCTGCCCCTCTGATACGGCTTCATCACCTTGTCAGAATTGTAAACGTAGTTGAAATAGTTTGCTGACGTATACCTCCAACAATAAATGATGAAAATATTTCGCAAAACACATTTAAAAAAAATCAGGGCCGGGTCCCTCAAACAAATACAGAACCCTTGAACGGGCCTGTTATTTGGAGACACTCAGAAAACTTCGCTATGACGACATTTGTTGTTGAATTTTCCGAATTGTTGAATTTTCCCACTTCTTGAATTGTTGAACTGTTGGATTTAACAGAATGCCAGAATCCAAGGTTTTAGATTTGGAAACAAAGATTGATCTGAGACGTGAATGAATGAAAAAAGTGAAGTGTTTTATGGTGAGAATTCTTAAACATTTCTGGAACCGACTTAAAACAGGTCCAAAAACTCATTCAACCCCCTTTCCAGCCCCCGAAGACGCGCGGGACCGAAAGCAATAATTTCCGCGGCGCCCTTTGGCGCACAGGGTAAAAGTGCCTTGACTTGGGAATTAATTCATGCTGCCCCCTCTGATCCTGCCCCTCTGATACGGCTTCATCACCTTGTCATAATTGTAAACGTAGTTGAAATAGTTTGCAGACGTATACCTCCGACAATAAATGAAGAAAATATTTCGCAAAACACATTTTAAAAAAAATCAGGGCCGGGTCCCTCAAACAAATACAGAACCCTTGAACGGGCCTGTTATTTGGAGACACTCGGAAAACTTCGCTATGACGACATTTGTTGTTGAATTTTCCGAATTGTTGAATTTTCCCACTTCTTGAATTGTTGAACTGTTGGATTTAACAGGATGCCAGAATCCAAAGTTTTAGATTTGGAAACAAAGATTGATCTGAGACGTGAATGAATGAAAAAAAGTAAAGTGTTTTATGGTGAGAATTCTTAAACATTTCTGGAACCGACTTAAAACAGGTCCAAAAACTCATTCAACCCCCTTTCCAGCCCCCGAAGACGCGCGGGCCCGAAAGCAATAATTTCCGCGGCGCCCTTTGGCGCACAGGGTAAAAGTGCCTTGACTTGGGAATTAATTCATGCTGCCCCCTCTGATCCTGCCCCTCTGATACGGCTTCATCACCTTGTCAGAATTGTAAACGTAGTTGAAATAGTTTGCAGACGTATACCTCCAACAATACATAATAAAAAAATCGCAAAACACATTCATTAAAAAATGACGATGAGCTTTGAGCTTGGAGAGAGAGAGAGAGAGAGAGAGAGAGAGAGAGAGAGAGAGAGAGAGAGAGGGAGGGAGAGGGAGAGGGAGAGGGGGGAAAGAGGGAGAGGAGAGAAAGAGAGGGAGGGGGAGAGAGGGATGGGAGAGAGAGGGGAAGGGAAGAGAGAGGGAGAGAGAGAGGGAGGGGAAGAGGGGGAGAGAGAGAGAGAGGGAGAGAGAGATGGGGGAGGGGGAGAGAGGGAGAGAGATACAGACATACATACAGACAGACTCACTTGGTCTCACTCTGCATGTCCCTCAGCCGGCACACAGTGGCGGCTGTGAGGGCTGCGATCAGACAGACAGTCACTCCACATTCAGACGGTTGAAGATTGAAATCGTCCACCCAACCACTGTATTATTCTATGATGGCGATAAATTGCGCGTTGAGGGGTAGTTCAGAGTAAGACGGAAAATTTAGTTACTAAATAGGTGGAAAAAATATTGAAAAGCACAATACGCGAGTGAGTGACATATGCTTTCGGCAATAGCGCGCAAAACAAGAGAGACAGACGGTTATGGCACCGTATTTCGACTGCAAGCGAGGTATATCGAAAACGAGTATTCCACCCAACCACTGTAGCTTCATCCATTGTCTCGAGTCCATGTATTATGAATGTGTTTTCGACGTGAACTGGTCTACTAACTGCCTGTGGGAAGCACCGAGGCCGACGATTTTTCCCCCGACACAAGTATTTGCAATACCAGCATATGTCTATAGTTTGTAATGGGTGGGTAACATATTCTAATTCGATATCGCAGCGCAAATGTATTGCGAGGCCCGTAATCCGATTCGAAATTATTGCGCGATTTCGATTTTTCGCGCGGCAATTAGGTAACGATTAGGTAACTTTGAGGTTAGCGACGATGTCTGGAAATGTTCATAAACTCATAGAGTGAAGCACGGGAATGAAATGGTTAAAGGGTGAAAAAAATCAAATAGCAATTTTCAATGGTCACCTCTGGATAATCTTCAGAAACAGACTCCGTGATCGCCTATGAACGAGGCCCGTAATCCGATTCGATTGTACAGAGGAGCATATCACAAATCATTGTGTCCATTTCAGTTCTGCGTATCTCGTGCAGTGGCGACCTATTTCAAACCATACTCCGTTTTAACCTCGAGAAAAAAAAGAAGATTCTCCGTTGCTTTCAAATGTTGCATCTCACTGTTGCCACGTCGAGAAATGCAACATCAGAGAAGCAAATGGTGAATGTAATGCAGTTGGTAGTGAATTGCATAAAACAGGAAATAGTTTATCAGAGACAAAAATTCTTCGAAGACACAGTTTTCTTTTTCCAGCCGATAACAAAGAATACCTGCAACATTGATATCATGTTTTTATCAGTCTCCCTCTCACTCTCGCCCTCTCTCATACCTGTTCTCTAATTTTTCCATTAACTAAAAACAGCGACCAAGGGGACGAGTGTACAAAGAAATCTAAATCTAAATATTAAATTATTGATTATTGGATTGAAAACAAAAAAAATAGTTGTTTTTTCTCACCGATATTGAAGGGCCACGAGGAGTAGAGAAACATGGCATGCTGGCGGAAGAAAAAGTAGCCGATCTGAACACTTCTCTCCCTCTCTCTCTCTATCTTTACTTCCCTCTCTCTCTATCTCTCTCTCGCTCTCTGTATACCTCTCTCTTTCCGTCTCTCTTTTTCTCTCTCTATATTTTCCACTCAGTCAACTGTCTTTTTCCTTGGATCAAAGAGATAGATAGAAGGAGAGGGGAAGGTGGAGAGAGAAAGAGAGAGAGAGGGAGAGATA
>CAWZYM010000375.1:362500-457500 GCA_963966185.1 Rhabditoides inermis | reverse complement strand
CTTAAGAGATGAAGGGAAGAAAAGAGAAATTTGTAACGTGTGTAGCGCGCGTCAATGAGCGACCGGCAGGCGCGTGAGCGATTCGAACAAGCTATTTCGAAGGTTTCAAATTTAGATACATTCGTATATAACACAACATTGTTCGGCAACCCATGATCTATCAGTTTCAAAAAGCGGGAATCACAGAAACTATTTTATAATTTCAAACCAGTGAATATTACTATTTAGTATTGTTGTATAAGTTATTTTATTTTCAATCATGACATTTTGACTAGTGAGCTTGTAATATGTATGTTTTATTTTCGTAATTCACCAATGTGAAAAAATTTCTTCAAAATTTTGGAAAAGGACATCCATTCTCTTTCGAAAAGTACGTAAGTAAAGAGAAGAGGTTTGTCTGGATCTGATTCAACAAAAGCACATGCATAAAATCTCTTTGCAGCTGACTAAAATATCAAAACAAACCTGCTCTTTCGAATTTATGAAAATATAACATAAGTATTATGCATTATAATTATTTATATATAGTGAATTATAATAAAAATTTGGCCTATTTCACAGTCACCTTATATATATTTTTTATGTTTAAAAAACACATTTTAGAGTGATTCGAAAGAGCAGGTTTGTTTTGATATTTTAGTCAGCTGCAAAGAGATTTTATGCATGTGCTTTTGTTGAATCAGATCCAGACAAACCTCTTCTCTTTACTTACGTACTTTTCGAAAGAGAATGTGTATTCACTCAGTACTCGGTACCGAGAACACTGTGTCGAGACCAGATGACGATCTAGCACTGCCGCTTTTTCACTTTTGATCTGTCTCTCGCGATTCAGACGGTTGAAGATTGAAATGGTCCTACCCAACCCCTTGTTAATTATATGCTCGCAAGAAGTTGCGCGCTGTGGGGTAGATCAGAGGAAGACGGAGAGTCAGCTTTCGGCAATAGCGCGCAAACAAGAGAGGCAGACGGTTATGGCACCGTATTTCGAACTGCAAGCGAGGTAGATCGGAAACTGTCGCTCTGGCGCAGGCTATGGCCCCGGGCAGACTTTTTCGCGAAAAAAATCAAGCGAAAACTGCAATGCTTTGGCATGCACTATCGATTTGCGAATCGCAGTGCGAATCGCAAAAATATTTTCGGCAAAAAATTGCGAAAATAGGTGACATACTTTTTCGCGCGAAAATTTTAGCGAATCGCGAAAATTTTCACGGACCCTGTTTTCGCTGCGAAATGTATAATTTTGCGGTAGTTCCAATGCATCAACGGGGGGGGGGGCGGGGTGAGTGCGCTCACGAGTTGTGGTCAGCTTGCCAAGTTGGAGTCAGTGGGCGGAGCCTGTGTGATCATGGCGGATCGCGGCGATCGATCGCCATTCTTAGGAAAGTGGCGGCGCATGCGCGGTGGAGTTTTGTGCCTCCACGGTGGAGTTTACGAGGGGTGCGAATTCGCTACACCGCGGAGCGAAGTGGGCGGGGCGTGGACGGCGTGTATGCGCATTTGCAACGGCACGTGACGTCATCGCTCATTCGCACTCTCTCGAAAGACATGTTTCCCTTCTTTCTATAAATATATATATATATATATATATATATATATATATATATATATATATATATATATATATATATATTGAGGTTTCCGTTGTGTTGTTGTGGTTTTCATGCGATACTCTATAGCTGTAAAGCAGTTATGTCGAGTCCGTCCGTGTGTGCACTAACGCGGTGTGCACTTGCACCTCGCAGTTTTTGCTAGTTTTCTCAGTTCACCGTTCATGTAAGTTTTCATCCTCTTAATGCCTTTATATGTACATTGGCTATTTCCGGTTGTGTGTGTCCTTAACACCTTACACCGTGTTCGCCACGAATATTTACGCGTATAAGGTCTGCTTCTTTTACTATTCTCTTGCAGAAAGTGATGCGAAACAACAATGACGTGAGAGGGGGAGCGGGGCGTGGAGTAGGACCCGCTGCCCCCGCAGGCGCAGCACAAGGTGAGTGCGAGTCGTTCAGCGTTTGCAAATTGCACACAACTCCTCTCTCTCTCTCTCTCTCTCTCTCTCTCTCTCATTCCCGCCCTCTCTCCCTCCCTCTCTCCCTCCCTCTGTTTCTCTCCCACCCTCTCTCTCCTCCCCGTACTGCTTCTTCTCATTAGCGAACTACGTTGCTGCGTCATAGAAGTGTTCATTTGTTTACGTTACTGCCTGAATAACATTAACAGTTAACTGTTATTCAGGGATCGGTGTAGGACTAGGAGTCCTTGGTGCGCCCGTTCCAGGAGGTGTTCCTGCGCAGCTTAGGTTGCATATGCTCGCGCTACAACTCCTCGTTATCCTAGGTACGCGCTGTACGCAAACTTATGAGTATTATCTGCCTTTGCAGCGAATTTCATTCAAGTCGTGGCTGCTGTCGTCGGCCCTGCCCAAGCTCTCTTACTTGCAACGTTGCGCGGAATGGTACAAGGTAATCACTTCACACTAGCATGTCCCATACTAATACATCGTTTTTCAGTTGCTCTGCCTCTGATTCTACAGATTGTTGGCGCTGCACGTGGTCCGCCACTCCCTCCGCTGCCACCTCCACCACCACCGCAACGGATTCTTGCACAGCCAAGTGAGTTCATTTTCACCACAACCTCGGTGTGCCATAAGATGCTGTCAACATCTTATGCGAAATGGTAAACCGTAAGCAATTCGAAGTACTTCCAACTCGTTTCAAGTAATTCGAAGACAAATCGTAATGCCTATTGGGAGTATTTGAAAGGATGTTTGAAGCCGTTGGCGAAAACTAACCGCTACTTAAGCGCGGCGTGATCGTGTACTCGCGCTTGCTGCTCTGTCAAATCACCACGGATGGACGGAGAAACGGTTCCGCGAAATCCTTCTGGTCGCTGAACTGTTGTCTGGAAAGCCGTCAGACATTCCCCGACAGATCATTATCGGTGAGCACATCCGCACATAGTCTCGCATGATTGCGATGACATGTTTCAGAGGAGAGCGCTAGGAGATTCAATGCGTACAGGCCTATCACGGTGTCGAGATGTGGGATGTGCGGATCGCGTGTATCCAGCGAGCGGGCGCAGTGCACTACAGTTATGTGCAACCTGTTCAAGTGAGCAGTGGTGCAGCGAGACAAAAAGGTGATATATTCCTTTCAGCGCCGGAGCTCAACGTACGCGACAGACCAGGCGCCGCACCACGACCTCCGTGACGATCGTTCCGCAGTTCGCAAATATCGTGGCAACTTGCATGGGCGACATTCTCTCGTTTCGGAATATCATCCACCACGCTGCAGTCCCGCCTCGTGTACTCGAAGACAAAAGGTGAGTACCATAGCGCATTCCGGCCATCTGTGCGCACACCTCTCAGGAAACCCGTTCAGAGAGAGCGCTGATGAAGCCTCTTCTGGGGGTTTCAGGATAGGTGTCAGCAGATGGGCGAGTACATGATGTTTGCCATTCACGCTTTGTAGCGGAACTGTTTCCATATACTTAGAACAGCGCACATGCACTGCTCTTCTCATGACTTTACGAAGTAGTGTGTGAATAAAAATTGCACAACTCAGTGAAAAGTTTTCGTTGTTACCGAAGGTGAAACTGAAATGTGTAGGCACTTTCCCGGCTTTCGACGATTCATAAAAACGCGTGTCGACTATGCCAACAGAAGGCTACGTCTCCAGATGACCTTGTCCACTGACGGATTCAAGGCTTCCCGTGTGTCGAAGTGAGCGCGATCAAGCGTCCTGTTGCAGATTGGATTTCTTCCTGTTGCAGGAGACATGTCTGGCCGTTCTATATCCGAATCGACGATTTGCCTCCCGGTGTGGGAGCGAATCCACTGTACGTCATGGTAGCTGGCACACTGATGAGTTGCGACCTGCTCCGAGAGGATGATCTATTCCACATCGTTCCGAGGCTAATGAATGACTTGGCTATTCTCTCTAACGGAATCGTTATCCATCATAACGGGCAACAGTGGACAGTTTCCGCAAACATCCAGCACGTCTGCATGGACTTGCAGGTAGATTTATTTAACCGCATGAGCGAACGCAAGAGCTGCTTAAGGCGATGAACCAGGCATTCGGTTGCTGCTCTTGGGCAGGAGCGTTTGCATGTCCGCTCTGCAAGGTGGTAAAGAACTTTGCGACCAATGCTCGGGAAGTGAATCACATGAACCCGCCAGCGCTCCGTACTGATCTCAGTTGCGTGCTAGACGGGCTCCAGGGCATCAACGGAATGAGCAGTGAGTACCGGTACGTGTTACGTTAACTGCAACCCTCTCTTAGGGATGGGCCTGCTCATGCATGTGGTCACACCGAACCGATTTAAACTGGATGAGTTGCACATGATCTCCGAGGGGATTTTCAAAGATCGACTAAGAGGTGATCTCACAACGATTACATTACGTAATCTAATATGATGTTAATAGATATGGTTTTGCCTACCGGACGCGCGCCTGGTCTGCGCATTCGAAACCTGCCAGTTGTGGAACGAGCGACGAGACGAATCAAGTCTCCTACTAACAGAGTGCAACTGAAATGTTTAACAGCGATGACCAGCTGCACCGGAGCGGAGTACAAAGCGGTGCGCACATGTACATTCCACATTTTCACTGACGTAGCAATTGCAGCAGTTGTACTGCTTGATTCCCGTGTTGCACGCAGATGAGCGGTACCCTTCAGAAGAAGCGGGTGGCCTGATGTGCTGTCTCGCACTCACCCTGCACTTGCTGTCCGCTCCTAGGAAGACTCACGCGGACATTGTCAGAATCGAGGAAGCTTTGAAGACGTGTTCCGCGTTTTGGCCACTGTTCTTCGGAAGATCGACTCAGACGATCAAACAGCACGTACGTCACTGCTCGAGTCACTGTGAACAGTGCGCAATTTTCAGCTCCTGTTACAACACGCGGGACCTATGCTGCGGGAGTGGGGCAGCCCCACTGACTGGACTTCGGCTCCTTTCGAGAGCCTTCATAGACATATAAGGCGACTAAAAATAGTTTTCTTGCAGGTTTCGATGTGCACTGTGAACAAGAAAAAATGGCCAGGAAATGGAGGACAAACCAATTGTTTTAAGAAAAGGCACAATTTTGTACTGTTTTTTTGTTATAGATATGAAAATGCCAATAAACACGTACATGTTTGTCTTAAATGCTTTATTCATTTTACGCCATGCACGCAAGAACAACAAGACGGCAACAAAAAGAAAGGTGTTTATTAATGAAGGGTGATGGAATACTGTACAATCTTTGTCCTCTCTCTCCCTCTCTCTCTCTCTCAAGAACCCTGTTGCCGTTTCGCCGAAACGGTACAATTCTCTCGGATGAGATTGTACCCTACACAAGAAGGACAATCCTACTCAATGGGATTGTCCCATCTCACGGTCCACGATCTATGTTATTGATAGAAAACAATCATTCACCCCCCTCCCTCCCCCCCTCTCTCTCCCCTCTCTATCTCTATCTCTCTCTCTCTCTCTCTCTCTCTCCAACTCTTATGTTGCCGTTTCGCCGAAACGGTACAATGCTTTCGGATGAGATTGTACCCTACACAAGAAGGACAATCCTACTCAATGGAATTGTCCCATCTCACGGTCCACGATCTATGTTATTGATAGAAAACAATCATTCACCCCCTCTCTCCCCCCCTCTCTCTCCCCTCTCTATCTCTATCTCTCTCTCTCTCTCTCTCTCTCTCTCTCTCCAACTCTTATGTTGCCGTTTCGCCGAAACGGTACAATTCTTTCGGATGAGATTGTACCCTACACAAGAAGGACAATCCTACTCAATGGGATTGTCCCATCTCACGGTCCACGATCTATGTTATTGATAGAAAACAATCATTCACCCCCTCTCTCCCCCCCCCCTCTCTCCCCTCTCTATCTCACGCAATTTACGAATTCAATTTAGTCCATGCCGGAGACGTTGCAGTCGGTGTCGATAACATCCAAGTCGTCTTCTTCTGTTTCGATTTCTGAAATAATCATTTATAGTCAGTAGTATTCTCTCACTGACTCACTCACTCACTCACTCACTCACTCACTCACTCACTCACTCACTCACTACTTACCTTGAAAGGAATGGGTATTGCGAATCAGTATGAATCGATTACAACAATTCTATGGTATAAATAACTATAATTTATCTATTGAAAGCAAGTGTTGAAAAATATTCAAATGGTACAGCAATATTCGAATAATGAGACAAACGAAGAAAAACAATCTGTACTAGCAATATCATGACAATAACAAACATCTGTTAACTAAACCGTAACGTTGAATATGAAATTAATGTAGTAATTCACTCACAGTATTTACAAGCTTGTGCACGTAATTCATTAGATTCACAGAAACTAGTTATCCCTCCCCTCCTTCCTCGCGCACACTCATCTAGCCGCCTAGCTGGCCGCCCATCGGTCGTCGCCCACATCCCACCCGCATTTCCGGCGAGCCGGACAAGGAGTGGGGCCACCTAAACAGGGAGGAATGGTTAGGAACGGGGATTGCGGAAGGTGACTCACCGGGGCGATTGCCTATCGTCTCACATCAGCGCTCCACCGCCCGCGCTGCTCTCCCTCCTCTCCTCTCTCGCACATCTCATGTCGCCGTCCAGCTCGCCCTTCTTCCTCGCACCGCGAACCACTCTCGGCACGCGAGCTGAACGCAATGATCAAAATCACGCAATCACACACAACCAAAGTGAGGAATAATTCCAAGCAGACGCCACGCACTACACATTCACACACGGAAAAGAAGAGAAAGAGACAGGACACTCACATCTTCTGGCACGCTCACTCCTCCCGCATACCACACAGACACTGCGAGTGCAACGGTGAGCACCAATCGATCAACACGTGCGTCGTCTCGTCATCGATCGGGCCGAGCGGCGACCACTGTTCTACAAAAACACATTTTTATATACAAAAGGAAAACGAAAAACGAACACAACACACCTCGAATTTGTGATCCACCAACGCCGCTTGGCCGATCCTCCGTCGGTCGTCGCCCACATCCCACCCGCATTTCCGGCGAGCCGGACAAGGAGTGGGGCCACCTAAACAGGGAGGAATGGTTAGGAACGGGGATTGCGGAAGGTGACTCACCGGGGCGATTGCCTATCGTCTCACATCAGCGCTCCACCGCCCGCGCTGCTCTCCCTCCTCTCCTCTCTCGCACATCTCATGTCGCCGTCCAGCTCGCCCTTCTTCCTCGCACCGCAAACCACTCTCGGCACGCGAGCTGAACGCAATGATCAAAATCACGCAATCACAAACAGAACTTAAACAGTTACGGGTAAAACCAGAAAATACTTACGCTATATTATTTTAAAAAGAAGAAGATGGTGACAACGAGTCAGGAACCGTATCACTGTCGCTGCTCTTCTGCCTATGTTGTGCATAGTCCGACTGTGTTTCAGGAACGATACATCTGGAACTGCTCACATCACTGGTCGCGGTTGAGAGCAAGAATTCCTTCAGCAAAGTTTTCGTTTCATCATCTGAAATAGTTCACTTTTTAAAAATAAAGCAGCGATGAATACCTGTGTGTGGTGTGTAGCTGGTCGTCAGGTCGCTCAGTGATGACAAAACGAGTTTTCCGCTTCCAGAAATGAGACTGTAATCAAATATATTTGTAAATCTTAACGTTTCATTTTCATATCTGAATGAAAATAAACTGGAAATAGACTCACTTCATAGCATCCTCCTCATTCTCCTCTCCGTGACCGAAATCCGCGTAAACTCTGCAGAACCACTGCATCGTACCTCCAAACAAAGTGTTAAAAGGTTTGACAACATGAGAAAAAACCTACTGGTCATGACAAATCGATCCACACGTGAACATGGCACATTCAACGACACTTCGTCGAATGTTTTTCCAATTATCAGCACGAGATCACAGGACACGAGCTCTCTAGCCACGTCATCTACCTAAGTAATGATACCATTATGAATTTGAACAAAATATAAAAAATGAACCGTTGCATTTCGAATAATGGAAACCGCATGTCGGGGCAAGGAGTTGGTGATAGATGGAGCGCGGTCGCCCGGTTTCCTGGAATGATAGATATAGTTAATCATTTAATTAATCTGATTCACGTTACGCCTTTCAAGAGAAGTTCTCTCATACGTCCATCGTGCCATTTCTTCGTTGCAGTAGACTGCTTGTACAGCATGCAGCTGTCTCGCGAGAACCTCGAACCCGAATCATTTATATAGATTGTAAAAAATGAGTTCACTTACACTGCCTTGTAGATTATCGATACATCCACCTGAGCTGCATGTTGAGAAGTCTGCCGTCGCACCACCTCCTCGAGGGTATTGCTGTGGTTAGCCCATTCCCCGAGCCACTTGCGAAGCCGCCAACGGGTCGCTTTGAAGGTCTACAAAAACAAATACATAACAAAAACATTTGAACAAACGTGTTCCAGCCGACTTGAAGGCCATGATGCCTTTACACACTCTTTCAAAATTGCGCATGCCATATCAGGACACTTGACAACGCCATTGCAGATAGCGACAGTTTCTGCCATTTTGAAAGGCCACCTGAAAAAAAAATGTTTCGGTATTTAATTAAGAATCAGCATACCTTCCGTATTTTTCTGTGAAGATCAGTATCACACCACAAGCTGCCATGAAAACCTCTTCCGGGCCAATGGCAAGAGCGATCAATGGCCAATCAATCTGAAGTACACACTTATATTCACACAGGACTGTTTATCATTTTTATCATGTTTATCTGTTTATCATTATCATGCTTAACTTCAAATTTTCGCGAAGGGATTTTGTTTTAATCAATCAACATTTTTACAAAATCTGTTGAAACGTTGACCAAGAAACAGGCTCACCTCTGTGGAGAGATAAGGAGCGATCTTCTTTGACGCAGACATGACTCTATCTATCGGACACGGAAAAGCCAGCTGATGTTCAATAGGAACTATTTTCCGGATCGTTCGAAACTGAAAACAGCATAATAAAGAAAAAAACCAAAACAAACTAAATACATAACATAAATCACTCACCGTCTCGATCAGAGAGAAAGGTAGTGCTTCCACGTATCGAGAATTCGAAATAACGTTTCGGCAGTCAAGTAGAAACATTTGTTCCACGGACATCTCAGAATACACATTACAGAGAACAGTCTTTGGAGCAGGAGGCAGAGAGTGATCCTCCGAACACAACTGGTTGTAAGCGCACAGCGCCTCGAACCTGGTCATTAGAACATAACTCCAATGATTCTGTCAGCATACTAACCTGTGATTTCCATCAATGATTTTGTAAGTTCCACCGGAGACCGAGACAGTGAACACAGTCTTTGTGTCCCAATCACCTCGTGTCAAAATCTGTTTTTAATCTTTTAACTTCAATTACTCAAACACACAGGATATCGAATAGTTCACTACTCACCGATATGAGCTTGTCGACTTGCTGCTTGTCTACCTCTCTGAAGATTGTACACGCACGGAGTGTCGACAACGGAAGGTGCCGTTCTGAAACATGATTAGTGAATATATTACTCAATGTTATTACCTTCCAGAGAGCTTCTCTTGACTTGGTCCACTTCTTTGGAAACGGTGGCGACAAGGGAAGCGGTTACGCAACCATCATCCTTAAACATTTTTTTCTTCAAAACATTGATTTATAAAACAATAATTGTACTTGTCTCGGGGAGAAATCTTCTTTCTCTTCAGTCCGCAGACCGAAGCAGCTTCCTCCTTCACTTGAATCCTTTTCTTCATGTTTTGAACAACTACCGTTTCTTCTCTCGAGCGAGCTTCCACTGAATATAACACTGATCAGATTTATTTTTCCCCACCCACTAAATGCTCTCGCCACGATCGAGCCTGCTTCATCACGTCCGAAGCAAGACTGTACGTAAGTGCTATGCAACACGGACACTCGCGTGCCAACGTCAAGCAATAACTGAAATGAGCTAAAATTTTCAACAACAGTATAACAAAACAAAAAATGTACCTCGCTGTGTTTGTTCCGAGAGTGAACAATGCCGACGACTTTGCTGGGAGGTTCAGTGTTTGACCACTTGTCATTTCCACGACGCGCTCGCAAGTAGCGGCTCCTGCTTATAGTCCATTCCTGGCTTGCCGCGTTTGGGAAGTCTAAGACATTAGATATAATAATAGAAATTAGTAATATAAAACAATTCTACCTCAATCTCTTCTGATTCATCGCTCTGGTAATCAGCATCTGGTGGATTAATGAGCCACAACATAATTATGAACTGAAATGTAAAACTGACTTCATAGTGATGTTAAAAATGTAACATATTCAACATACTGTTCACAAATAAAACAAACAAACAAAATAAATACTTTTGAATAAATGTTTTTTCGTATATTTTAAGTGAAATATTGCCGAGATGTGGTGTAACATAATGTGCACAACATTGCACACGAGTTTGATAGAAACTCTTCTATCGTTTTTTTGGTTTTATCGAACTGAGCCGTACGTAGTGTGTTTAAGATGAACATAGCTGATCACACCGCATCTTCGAGTGATGAAGACGAAGGACCTGCCCGCCAGGCGGTCAAACTTTGTGATGTTGAGGACGACTATTCTCATAATGGTACGTAGATCATTAACTTTTCACAAGACTTAATTCCTTTCCAGTTCAACATGTTTGGCGCGATTGTGAAAAATTCTTGTCTTCGTTTGCGGACGGGGAGAGGAAGAAGTCTCTTCCTTGCGCTGAAGTTCTTTCTACGTCATGCTGTGCAGGGCTCTGCAATCGAAGATTCAGTTGGTATGACTGACCAAATTCAGTGTTAAATTTCACTAAACATTAATTCGCTGTAGGTATGAAATTGCTTCCGCAAGAGCAGCCGTCGTCCACGGCCACAACACTCGTAAGGCACGCATAGAAAACACCACCATTCTGGGTAAGCTAAATTTTTTTTGGCTCATTCTAGTATTGCAGTCCGTGTTTGCTGTTCGGTCGACCACAACGGAGCGACGTTTAAGCCTGTAGTGGCCGGTAGGAGGTGCTGTCTCGGTTTCTTCTCCAATGTTTACGGACTCTCCACCTACCAGTTAGTTACCTTGTATTTTTCCAAAGTTTTTTTTATCGGTTTTAAGGATAAACTCGATGGTCTGGCCGAGGCTCGATGGTCTGGCCGAGGCACGGAAAAGAAGAGAAAGAGACAGGACACTCACATCTTCTGGCACGCTCACTCCTCCCGCATACCACACAGACACTGCCAGTGCAACGGTGAGCACCAATCGATCAACACGTGCGTCGTCTCGTCATCGATCGGGCCGAGCGGCGACCACTGTTCTACAAAAACACATTTTTATATACAAAAGGAAAACGAAAAACGAACACAACACACCTCGAATTTGTGATCCACCAACGCCGCTTGGCCGATCCTCCGTCGGTCGTCGCCCACATCCCACCCGCATTTCCGGCGAGCCGGACAAGGAGTGGGGCCACCTAAACAGGGAGGAATGGTTAGGAACGGGGATTGCGGAAGGTGACTCACCGGGGCGATTGCCTATCGTCTCACATCAGCGCTCCACCGCCCGCGCTGCTCTCCCTCCTCTCCTCTCTCGCACATCTCATGTCGCCGTCCAGCTCGCCCTTCTTCCTCGCACCGCGAACCACTCTCGGCACGCGAGCTGAACGCAATGATCAAAATCACGCAATCACACAGAACCAAAGTGAGGAATAATTCCAAGCAGACGCCACGCACTACACATTCACACACGGAAAAGAAGAGAAAGAGACAGGACACTCACATCTTCTGGCACGCTCACTCCTCCCGCATACCACACAGACACTGCGAGTGCAACGATGAGCACCAATCGATCAACACGTGCGTCGTCTCGTCATCGATCGGGCCGAGCGGCGACCACTGTTCTACAAAAACACATTTTTATATACAAAAGGAAAACGAAAAACGAACACAACACATCTCGAATTTGTGATCCACCAACGCCGCTTGGCCGATCCTCCGTCGGTCGTCGCCCACATCCCACCCGCATTTCCGGCGAGCCGGACAAGAAGTGGGGCCACCTAAACAGGGAGGAATGGTTAGGAACGGGGATTGCGGAAAGTGACTCACCGGGGCGATTGCCTATCGTCTCACATCAGCGCTCCACCGCCCGCGCTGCTCTCCCTCCTCTCCTCTCTCGCACATCTCATGTCGCCGTCCAGCTCGCCCTTCTTCCTCGCACCGCGAACCACTCTCGGCACGCGAGCTGAACGCAATGATCAAAATCACGCAATCACACACAACCAAAGTGAGGAATAATTCCAAGCAGACGCCACGCACTACACATTCACACACGGAAAAGAAGAGAAAGAGACAGGACACTCACATCTTCTGGCACGCTCACTCCTCCCGCATACCACACAGACACTGCGAGTGCAACGGTGAGCACCAATCGATCAACACGTGCGTCGTCTCGTCATCGATCGGGCCGAGCGGCGACCACTGTTCTACAAAAACACATTTTTATATACAAAAGGAAAACGAAAAACGAACACAACACACCTCGAATTTGTGATCCACCAACGCCGCTTGGCCGATCCTCCGTCGGTCGTCGCCCACATCCCACCCGCATTTCCGGCGAGCCGGACAAGGAGTGGGGCCACCTAAACAGGGAGGAATGGTTAGGAACGGGGATTGCGGAAGGTGACTCACCGGGGCGATTGCCTATCGTCTCACATCAGCGCTCCACCGCCCGCGCTGCTCTCCCTCCTCTCCTCTCTCGCACATCTCATGTCGCCGTCCAGGTCGCCCTTCTTCCTCGCACCGCAAACCACTCTCGGCACGCGAGCTGAACGCAATGATCAAAATCACGCAATCACACACAGAACTTAAACAGTTACGGGTAAAACCAGAAAATACTTACGCTATATTATTTTAAAAAGAAGAAGATGGTGACAACGAGTCAGGAACCGTATCACTGTCGCTGCTCTTCTGCCTATGTTGTGCATAGTCCGACTGTGTTTCAGGAACGATACATCTGGAACTGCTCACATCACTGGTCGCGGTTGAGAGCAAGAATACCTTCAGCAAAGTTTTCGTTTCATCATCTGAAATAGTTCACTTTTTAAAAATAAAGCAGCGATGAATACCTGTGTGTAGTGTGTAGCTGGTCGTCAGGTCGCTCAGTGATGACAAAACGAGTTTTCCGCTTCCAGAAATGAGACTGTAATCAAATATATTTGTAAATCTTAACGTTTCATTTTCATATCTGAATGAAAATAAACTGGAAATAGACTCACTTCATAGCATCCTCCTCATTCTCCTCTCCGTGACCGAAATCCGCGTAAACTCTGCAGAACCACTGCATCGTACCTCCAAACAAAGTGTTAAAAGGTTTGACAACATGAGAAAAAACCTACTGGTCATGACAAATCGATCCACACGTGAACATGGCACATTCAACGACACTTCGTCGAATGTTTTTCCAATTACCAGCACGAGATCACAGGACACGAGCTCTCTAGCCACGTCATCTACCTAAGTAATGATACCATTATGAATTTGAACAAAATATAAAAAATGAACCGTTGCATTTCGAATAATGGAAACCGCATGTCGGGGCAAGGAGTTGGTGATAGATGGAGCGCGGTCGCCCGGTTTCCTGGAATGATAGATATAGTTAATCATTTAATTAATCTGATTCACGTTACGCCTTTCAAGAGAAGTTCTCTCATACGTCCATCGTGCCATTTCTTCGTTGCAGTAGACTGCTTGTACAGCATGCAGCTGTCTCGCGAGAACCTCGAACCCGAATCATTTATATAGATTGTAAAAAATGAGTTCACTTACACTGCCTTGTAGATTATCGATACATCCACCTGAGCTGCATGTTGAGAAGTCTGCCGTCGCACCACCTCCTCGAGGGTATTGCTGTGGTTAGCCCATTCCCCGAGCCACTTGCGAAGCCGCCAACGGGTCGCTTTGAAGGTCTACAAAAACAAATACATAACAAAAACATTTGAACAAACGTGTTCCAGCCGACTTGAAGGCCATGATGCCTTTACACACTCTTTCAAAATTGCGCATGCCATATCAGGACACTTGACAACGCCATTGCAGATAGCGACAGTTTCTGCCATTTTGAAAGGCCACCTGAAAAAAAAAATGTTTCGGTATTTAATTAAGAATCAGCATACCTTCCGTATTTTTCTGTGAAGATCAGTATCACACCACAAGCTGCCATGAAAACCTCTTCCGGGCCAATGGCAAGAGCGATCAATGGCCAATCAATCTGAAGTACACACTTATATTCACACAGGACTGTTTATCATTTTTATCATGTTTATCTGTTTATCATTATCATGCTTAACTTCAAATTTTCGCGAAGGGATTTTGTTTTAATCAATCAACATTTTTACAAAATCTGTTGAAACGTTGACCAAGAAACAGGCTCACCTCTGTGGAGAGATAAGGAGCGATCTTCTTTGACGCAGACATGACTCTATCTATCGGACACGGAAAAGCCAGCTGATGTTCAATAGGAACTATTTTCCGGATCGTTCGAAACTGAAAACAGCATAATAAAGAAAAAAACCAAAACAAACTAAATACATAACATAAATCACTCACCGTCTCGATCAGAGAGAAAGGTAGTGCTTCCACGTATCGAGAATTCGAAATAACGTTTCGGCAGTCAAGTAGAAACATTTGTTCCACGGACATCTCAGAATACACATTACAGAGAACAGTCTTTGGAGCAGGAGGCAGAGAGTGATCCTCCGAACACAACTGGTTGTAAGCGCACAGCGCCTCGAACCTGGTCATTAGAACATAACTCCAATGATTCTGTCAGCATACTAACCTGTGATTTCCATCAATGATTTTGTAAGTTCCACCGGAGACCGAGACAGTGAACACAGTCTTTGTGTCCCAATCACCTCGTGTCAAAATCTGTTTTTAATCTTTTAACTTCAATTACTCAAACACACAGGATATCGAATAGTTCACTACTCACCGATATGAGCTTGTCGACTTGCTGCTTGTCTACCTCTCTGAAGATTGTACACGCACGGAGTGTCGACAACGGAAGGTGCCGTTCTGAAACATGATTAGTGAATATATTACTCAATGTTATTACCTTCCAGAGAGCTTCTCTTGACTTGGTCCACTTCTTTGGAAACGGTGGCGACAAGGGAAGCGGTTACGCAACCATCATCCTTAAACATTTTTTTCTTCAAAACATTGATTTATAAAACAATAATTGTACTTGTCTCGGGGAGAAATCTTCTTTCTCTTCAGTCCGCAGACCGAAGCAGCTTCCTCCTTCACTTGAATCCTTTTCTTCATGTTTTGAACAACTACCGTTTCTTCTCTCGAGCGAGCTTCCACTGAATATAACACTGATCAGATATATTTTTCCCCACCCACTAAATGCTCTCGCCACGATCGAGCCTGCTTCATCACGTCCGAAGCAAGACTGTACGTAAGTGCTATGCAACACGGACACTCGCGTGCCAACGTCAAGCAATAACTGAAATGAGCTAAAATTTTCAACAACAGTATAACAAAACAAAAAATGTACCTCGCTGTGTTTGTTCCGAGAGTGAACAATGCCGACGACTTTGCTGGGAGGTTCAGTGTTTGACCACTTGTCATTTCCACGACGCGCTCGCAAGTAGCGGCTCCTGCTTATAGTCCATTCCTGGCTTGCCGCGTTTGGAAAAGTCTAAGACATTAGATATAGGAATAGAAATTAGTAATATAAAACAATTCTACCTCAATCTCTTCTGATTCATCGCTCTGGTAATCAGCATCTGGTGGATTAATGAGCCACAACATAATTATGAACTGAAATGTAAAACTGACTTCATAGTGATGTTAAAAATGTAACATATTCAACATACTGTTCACAAATAAAACAAACAAACAAAATAAATACTTTTGAATAAATGTTTTTTCGTATATTTTAAGTGAAATATTGCCGAGATGTGGTGTAACATAATGTGCACAACATTGCACACGAGTTTGATAGAAACTCTTCTATCGTTTTTTTGGTTTTATCGAACTGAGCCGTACGTAGTGTGTTTAAGATGAACATAGCTGATCACACCGCATCTTCGAGTGATGAAGACGAAGGACCTGCCCGCCAGGCGGTCAAACTTTGTGATGTTGAGGACGACTATTCTCATAATGGTACGTAGATCATTAACTTTTCACAAGACTTAATTCCTTTCCAGTTCAACATGTTTGGCGCGATTGTGAAAAATTCTTGTCTTCGTTTGCGGACGGGGAGAGGAAGAAGTCTCTTCCTTGCGCTGAAGTTCTTTCTACGTCATGCTGTGCAGGGCTCTGCAATCGAAGATTCAGTTGGTATGACTGACCAAATTCAGTGTTAAATTTCACTAAACATTAATTCGCTGTAGGTATGAAATTGCTTCCGCAAGAGCAGCCGTCGTCCACGGCCACAACACTCGTAAGGCACGCATAGAAAACACCACCATTCTGGGTAAGCTAAATTTTTTTTGGCTCATTCTAGTATTGCAGTCCGTGTTTGCTGTTCGGTCGACCACAACGGAGCGACGTTTAAGCCTGTAGTGGCCGGTAGGAGGTGCTGTCTCGGTTTCTTCTCCAATGTTTACGGACTCTCCACCTACCAGTTAGTTACCTTGTATTTTTCCAAAGTTTTTTTTATCGGTTTTAAGGATAAACTCGATGGTCTGGCCGAGGCTCGATGGTCTGGCCGAGGCACGGAAAAGAAGAGAAAGAGACAGGACACTCACATCTTCTGGCACGCTCACTCCTCCCGCATACCACACAGACACTGCGAGTGCAACGGTGAGCACCAATCGATCAACACGTGCGTCGTCTCGTCATCGATCGGGCCGAGCGGCGACCACTGTTCTACAAAAACACATTTTTATATACAAAAGGAAAACGAAAAACGAACACAACACACCTCGAATTTGTGATCCACCAACGCCGCTTGGCCGATCCTCCGTCGGTCGTCGCCCACATCCCACCCGCATTTCCGGCGAGCCGGACAAGGAGTGGGGCCACCTAAACAGGGAGGAATGGTTAGGAACGGGGATTGCGGAAGGTGACTCACCGGGGCGATTGCCTATCGTCTCACATCAGCGCTCCACCGCCCGCGCTGCTCTCCCTCCTCTCCTCTCTCGCACATCTCATGTCGCCGTCCAGCTCGCCCTTCTTCCTCGCACCGCAAACCACTCTCGGCACGCGAGCTGAACGCAATGATCAAAATCACGCAATCACACACAGAACTTAAACAGTTACGGGTAAAACCAGAAAATACTTACGCTATATTATTTTAAAAAGAAGAAGATGGTGACAACGAGTCAGGAACCGTATCACTGTCGCTGCTCTTCTGCCTATGTTGTGCATAGTCCGACTGTGTTTCAGGAACGATACATCTGGAACTGCTCACATCACTGGTCGCGGTTGAGAGCAAGAATACCTTCAGCAAAGTTTTCGTTTCATCATCTGAAATAGTTCACTTTTTAAAAATAAAGCAGCGATGAATACCTGTGTGTAGTGTGTAGCTGGTCGTCAGGTCGCTCAGTGATGACAAAACGAGTTTTCCGCTTCCAGAAATGAGACTGTAATCAAATATATTTGTAAATCTTAACGTTTCATTTTCATATCTGAATGAAAATAAACTGGAAATAGACTCACTTCATAGCATCCTCCTCATTCTCCTCTCCGTGACCGAAATCCGCGTAAACTCTGCAGAACCACTGCATCGTACCTCCAAACAAAGTGTTAAAAGGTTTGACAACATGAGAAAAAACCTACTGGTCATGACAAATCGATCCACACGTGAACATGGCACATTCAACGACACTTCGTCGAATGTTTTTCCAATTACCAGCACGAGATCACAGGACACGAGCTCTCTAGCCACGTCATCTACCTAAGTAATGATACCATTATGAATTTGAACAAAATATAAAAAATGAACCGTTGCATTTCGAATAATGGAAACCGCATGTCGGGGCAAGGAGTTGGTGATAGATGGAGCGCGGTCGCCCGGTTTCCTGGAATGATAGATATAGTTAATCATTTAATTAATCTGATTCACGTTACGCCTTTCAAGAGAAGTTCTCTCATACGTCCATCGTGCCATTTCTTCGTTGCAGTAGACTGCTTGTACAGCATGCAGCTGTCTCGCGAGAACCTCGAACCCGAATCATTTATATAGATTGTAAAAAATGAGTTCACTTACACTGCCTTGTAGATTATCGATACATCCACCTGAGCTGCATGTTGAGAAGTCTGCCGTCGCACCACCTCCTCGAGGGTATCGCTGTGGTTAGCCCATTCCCCGAGCCACTTGCGAAGCCGCCAACGGGTCGCTTTGAAGGTCTACAAAAACAAATACATAACAAAAACATTTGAACAAACGTGTTCCAGCCGACTTGAAGGCCATGATGCCTTTACACACTCTTTCAAAATTGCGCATGCCATATCAGGACACTTGACAACGCCATTGCAGATAGCGACAGTTTCTGCCATTTTGAAAGGCCACCTGAAAAAAAAATGTTTCGGTATTTAATTAAGAATCAGCATACCTTCCGTATTTTTCTGTGAAGATCAGTATCACACCACAAGCTGCCATGAAAACCTCTTCCGGGCCAATGGCAAGAGCGATCAATGGCCAATCAATCTGAAGTACACACTTATATTCACACAGGACTGTTTATCATTTTTATCATGTTTATCTGTTTATCATTATCATGCTTAACTTCAAATTTTCGCGAAGGGATTTTGTTTTAATCAATCAACATTTTTACAAAATCTGTTGAAACGTTGACCAAGAAACAGGCTCACCTCTGTGGAGAGATAAGGAGCGATCTTCTTTGACGCAGACATGACTCTATCTATCGGACACGGAAAAGCCAGCTGATGTTCAATAGGAACTATTTTCCGGATCGTTCGAAACTGAAAACAGCATAATAAAGAAAAAAACCAAAACAAACTAAATACATAACATAAATCACTCACCGTCTCGATCAGAGAGAAAGGTAGTGCTTCCACGTATCGAGAATTCGAAATAACGTTTCGGCAGTCAAGTAGAAACATTTGTTCCACGGACATCTCAGAATACACATTACAGAGAACAGTCTTTGGAGCAGGAGGCAGAGAGTGATCCTCCGAACACAACTGGTTGTAAGCGCACAGCGCCTCGAACCTGGTCATTAGAACATAACTCCAATGATTCTGTCAGCATACTAACCTGTGATTTCCATCAATGATTTTGTAAGTTCCACCGGAGACCGAGACAGTGAACACAGTCTTTGTGTCCCAATCACCTCGTGTCAAAATCTGTTTTTAATCTTTTAACTTCAATTACTCAAACACACAGGATATCGAATAGTTCACTACTCACCGATATGAGCTTGTCGACTTGCTGCTTGTCTACCTCTCTGAAGATTGTACACGCACGGAGTGTCGACAACGGAAGGTGCCGTTCTGAAACATGATTAGTGAATATATTACTCAATGTTATTACCTTCCAGAGAGCTTCTCTTGACTTGGTCCACTTCTTTGGAAACGGTGGCGACAAGGGAAGCGGTTACGCAACCATCATCCTTAAACATTTTTTTCTTCAAAACATTGATTTATAAAACAATAATTGTACTTGTCTCGGGGAGAAATCTTCTTTCTCTTCAGTCCGCAGACCGAAGCAGCTTCCTCCTTCACTTGAATCCTTTTCTTCATGTTTTGAACAACTACCGTTTCTTCTCTCGAGCGAGCTTCCACTGAATATAACACTGATCAGATTTATTTTTCCCCACCCACTAAATGCTCTCGCCACGATCGAGCCTGCTTCATCACGTCCGAAGCAAGACTGTACGTAAGTGCTATGCAACACGGACACTCGCGTGCCAACGTCAAGCAATAACTGAAATGAGCTAAAATTTTCAACAACAGTATAACAAAACAAAAAATGTACCTCGCTGTGTTTGTTCCGAGAGTGAACAATGCCGACGACTTTGCTGGGAGGTTCAGTGTTTGACCACTTGTCATTTCCACGACGCGCTCGCAAGTAGCGGCTCCTGCTTATAGTCCATTCCTGGCTTGCCGCGTTTGGGAAGTCTAAGACATTAGATATAATAATAGAAATTAGTAATATAAAACAATTCTACCTCAATCTCTTCTGATTCATCGCTCTGGTAATCAGCATCTGGTGGATTAATGAGCCACAACATAATTATGAACTGAAATGTAAAACTGACTTCATAGTGATGTTAAAAATGTAACATATTCAACATACTGTTCACAAATAAAACAAACAAACAAAATAAATACTTTTGAATAAATGTTTTTTCGTATATTTTAAGTGAAATATTGCCGAGATGTGGTGTAACATAATGTGCACAACATTGCACACGAGTTTGATAGAAACTCTTCTATCGTTTTTTTGGTTTTATCGAACTGAGCCGTACGTAGTGTGTTTAAGATGAACATAGCTGATCACACCGCATCTTCGAGTGATGAAGACGAAGGACCTGCCCGCCAGGCGGTCAAACTTTGTGATGTTGAGGACGACTATTCTCATAATGGTACGTAGATCATTAACTTTTCACAAGACTTAATTCCTTTCCAGTTCAACATGTTTGGCGCGATTGTGAAAAATTCTTGTCTTCGTTTGCGGACGGGGAGAGGAAGAAGTCTCTTCCTTGCGCTGAAGTTCTTTCTACGTCATGCTGTGCAGGGCTCTGCAATCGAAGATTCAGTTGGTATGACTGACCAAATTCAGTGTTAAATTTCACTAAACATTAATTCGCTGTAGGTATGAAATTGCTTCCGCAAGAGCAGCCGTCGTCCACGGCCACAACACTCGTAAGGCACGCATAGAAAACACCACCATTCTGGGTAAGCTAAAAATTTTTTGGCTCATTCTAGTATTGCAGTCCGTGTTTGCTGTTCGGTCGACCACAACGGAGCGACGTTTAAGCCTGTAGTGGCCGGTAGGAGGTGCTGTCTCGGTTTCTTCTCCAATGTTTACGGACTCTCCACCTACCAGTTAGTTACCTTGTATTTTTCCAAAGTTTTTTTTATCGGTTTTAAGGATAAACTCGATGGTCTGGCCGAGGCTCGATGGTCTGGCCGAGGCACGGAAAAGAAGAGAAAGAGACAGGACACTCACATCTTCTGGCACGCTCACTCCTCCCGCATACCACACAGACACTGCCAGTGCAACGGTGAGCACCAATCGATCAACACGTGCGTCGTCTCGTCATCGATCGGGCCGAGCGGCGACCACTGTTCTACAAAAACACATTTTTATATACAAAAGGAAAACGAAAAACGAACACAACACACCTCGAATTTGTGATCCACCAACGCCGCTTGGCCGATCCTCCGTCGGTCGTCGCCCACATCCCACCCGCATTTCCGGCGAGCCGGACAAGGAGTGGGGCCACCTAAACAGGGAGGAATGGTTAGGAACGGGGATTGCGGAAGGTGACTCACCGGGGCGATTGCCTATCGTCTCACATCAGCGCTCCACCGCCCGCGCTGCTCTCCCTCCTCTCCTCTCTCGCACATCTCATGTCGCCGTCCAGCTCGCCCTTCTTCCTCGCACCGCGAACCACTCTCGGCACGCGAGCTGAACGCAATGATCAAAATCACGCAATCACACAGAACCAAAGTGAGGAATAATTCCAAGCAGACGCCACGCACTACACATTCACACACGGAAAAGAAGAGAAAGAGACAGGACACTCACATCTTCTGGCACGCTCACTCCTCCCGCATACCACACAGACACTGCGAGTGCAACGATGAGCACCAATCGATCAACACGTGCGTCGTCTCGTCATCGATCGGGCCGAGCGGCGACCACTGTTCTACAAAAACACATTTTTATATACAAAAGGAAAACGAAAAACGAACACAACACATCTCGAATTTGTGATCCACCAACGCCGCTTGGCCGATCCTCCGTCGGTCGTCGCCCACATCCCACCCGCATTTCCGGCGAGCCGGACAAGAAGTGGGGCCACCTAAACAGGGAGGAATGGTTAGGAACGGGGATTGCGGAAAGTGACTCACCGGGGCGATTGCCTATCGTCTCACATCAGCGCTCCACCGCCCGCGCTGCTCTCCCTCCTCTCCTCTCTCGCACATCTCATGTCGCCGTCCAGCTCGCCCTTCTTCCTCGCACCGCGAACCACTCTCGGCACGCGAGCTGAACGCAATGATCAAAATCACGCAATCACACACAACCAAAGTGAGGAATAATTCCAAGCAGACGCCACGCACTACACATTCACACACGGAAAAGAAGAGAAAGAGACAGGACACTCACATCTTCTGGCACGCTCACTCCTCCCGCATACCACACAGACACTGCGAGTGCAACGGTGAGCACCAATCGATCAACACGTGCGTCGTCTCGTCATCGATCGGGCCGAGCGGCGACCACTGTTCTACAAAAACACATTTTTATATACAAAAGGAAAACGAAAAACGAACACAACACACCTCGAATTTGTGATCCACCAACGCCGCTTGGCCGATCCTCCGTCGGTCGTCGCCCACATCCCACCCGCATTTCCGGCGAGCCGGACAAGGAGTGGGGCCACCTAAACAGGGAGGAATGGTTAGGAACGGGGATTGCGGAAGGTGACTCACCGGGGCGATTGCCTATCGTCTCACATCAGCGCTCCACCGCCCGCGCTGCTCTCCCTCCTCTCCTCTCTCGCACATCTCATGTCGCCGTCCAGGTCGCCCTTCTTCCTCGCACCGCAAACCACTCTCGGCACGCGAGCTGAACGCAATGATCAAAATCACGCAATCACACACAGAACTTAAACAGTTACGGGTAAAACCAGAAAATACTTACGCTATATTATTTTAAAAAGAAGAAGATGGTGACAACGAGTCAGGAACCGTATCACTGTCGCTGCTCTTCTGCCTATGTTGTGCATAGTCCGACTGTGTTTCAGGAACGATACATCTGGAACTGCTCACATCACTGGTCGCGGTTGAGAGCAAGAATACCTTCAGCAAAGTTTTCGTTTCATCATCTGAAATAGTTCACTTTTTAAAAATAAAGCAGCGATGAATACCTGTGTGTAGTGTGTAGCTGGTCGTCAGGTCGCTCAGTGATGACAAAACGAGTTTTCCGCTTCCAGAAATGAGACTGTAATCAAATATATTTGTAAATCTTAACGTTTCATTTTCATATCTGAATGAAAATAAACTGGAAATAGACTCACTTCATAGCATCCTCCTCATTCTCCTCTCCGTGACCGAAATCCGCGTAAACTCTGCAGAACCACTGCATCGTACCTCCAAACAAAGTGTTAAAAGGTTTGACAACATGAGAAAAAACCTACTGGTCATGACAAATCGATCCACACGTGAACATGGCACATTCAACGACACTTCGTCGAATGTTTTTCCAATTATCAGCACGAGATCACAGGACACGAGCTCTCTAGCCACGTCATCTACCTAAGTAATGATACCATTATGAATTTGAACAAAATATAAAAAATGAACCGTTGCATTTCGAATAATGGAAACCGCATGTCGGGGCAAGGAGTTGGTGATAGATGGAGCGCGGTCGCCCGGTTTCCTGGAATGATAGATATAGTTAATCATTTAATTAATCTGATTCACGTTACGCCTTTCAAGAGAAGTTCTCTCATACGTCCATCGTGCCATTTCTTCGTTGCAGTAGACTGCTTGTACAGCATGCAGCTGTCTCGCGAGAACCTCGAACCCGAATCATTTATATAGATTGTAAAAAATGAGTTCACTTACACTGCCTTGTAGATTATCGATACATCCACCTGAGCTGCATGTTGAGAAGTCTGCCGTCGCACCACCTCCTCGAGGGTATTGCTGTGGTTAGCCCATTCCCCGAGCCACTTGCGAAGCCGCCAACGGGTCGCTTTGAAGGTCTACAAAAACAAATACATAACAAAAACATTTGAACAAACGTGTTCCAGCCGACTTGAAGGCCATGATGCCTTTACACACTCTTTCAAAATTGCGCATGCCATATCAGGACACTTGACAACGCCATTGCAGATAGCGACAGTTTCTGCCATTTTGAAAGGCCACCTGAAAAAAAAAATGTTTCGGTATTTAATTAAGAATCAGCATACCTTCCGTATTTTTCTGTGAAGATCAGTATCACACCACAAGCTGCCATGAAAACCTCTTCCGGGCCAATGGCAAGAGCGATCAATGGCCAATCAATCTGAAGTACACACTTATATTCACACAGGACTGTTTATCATTTTTATCATGTTTATCTGTTTATCATTATCATGCTTAACTTCAAATTTTCGCGAAGGGATTTTGTTTTAATCAATCAACATTTTTACAAAATCTGTTGAAACGTTGACCAAGAAACAGGCTCACCTCTGTGGAGAGATAAGGAGCGATCTTCTTTGACGCAGACATGACTCTATCTATCGGACACGGAAAAGCCAGCTGATGTTCAATAGGAACTATTTTCCGGATCGTTCGAAACTGAAAACAGCATAATAAAGAAAAAAACCAAAACAAACTAAATACATAACATAAATCACTCACCGTCTCGATCAGAGAGAAAGGTAGTGCTTCCACGTATCGAGAATTCGAAATAACGTTTCGGCAGTCAAGTAGAAACATTTGTTCCACGGACATCTCAGAATACACATTACAGAGAACAGTCTTTGGAGCAGGAGGCAGAGAGTGATCCTCCGAACACAACTGGTTGTAAGCGCACAGCGCCTCGAACCTGGTCATTAGAACATAACTCCAATGATTCTGTCAGCATACTAACCTGTGATTTCCATCAATGATTTTGTAAGTTCCACCGGAGACCGAGACAGTGAACACAGTCTTTGTGTCCCAATCACCTCGTGTCAAAATCTGTTTTTAATCTTTTAACTTCAATTACTCAAACACACAGGATATCGAATAGTTCACTACTCACCGATATGAGCTTGTCGACTTGCTGCTTGTCTACCTCTCTGAAGATTGTACACGCACGGAGTGTCGACAACGGAAGGTGCCGTTCTGAAACATGATTAGTGAATATATTACTCAATGTTATTACCTTCCAGAGAGCTTCTCTTGACTTGGTCCACTTCTTTGGAAACGGTGGCGACAAGGGAAGCGGTTACGCAACCATCATCCTTAAACATTTTTTTCTTCAAAACATTGATTTATAAAACAATAATTGTACTTGTCTCGGGGAGAAATCTTCTTTCTCTTCAGTCCGCAGACCGAAGCAGCTTCCTCCTTCACTTGAATCCTTTTCTTCATGTTTTGAACAACTACCGTTTCTTCTCTCGAGCGAGCTTCCACTGAATATAACACTGATCAGATATATTTTTCCCCACCCACTAAATGCTCTCGCCACGATCGAGCCTGCTTCATCACGTCCGAAGCAAGACTGTACGTAAGTGCTATGCAACACGGACACTCGCGTGCCAACGTCAAGCAATAACTGAAATGAGCTAAAATTTTCAACAACAGTATAACAAAACAAAAAATGTACCTCGCTGTGTTTGTTCCGAGAGTGAACAATGCCGACGACTTTGCTGGGAGGTTCAGTGTTTGACCACTTGTCATTTCCACGACGCGCTCGCAAGTAGCGGCTCCTGCTTATAGTCCATTCCTGGCTTGCCGCGTTTGGAAAAGTCTAAGACATTAGATATAGGAATAGAAATTAGTAATATAAAACAATTCTACCTCAATCTCTTCTGATTCATCGCTCTGGTAATCAGCATCTGGTGGATTAATGAGCCACAACATAATTATGAACTGAAATGTAAAACTGACTTCATAGTGATGTTAAAAATGTAACATATTCAACATACTGTTCACAAATAAAACAAACAAACAAAATAAATACTTTTGAATAAATGTTTTTTCGTATATTTTAAGTGAAATATTGCCGAGATGTGGTGTAACATAATGTGCACAACATTGCACACGAGTTTGATAGAAACTCTTCTATCGTTTTTTTGGTTTTATCGAACTGAGCCGTACGTAGTGTGTTTAAGATGAACATAGCTGATCACACCGCATCTTCGAGTGATGAAGACGAAGGACCTGCCCGCCAGGCGGTCAAACTTTGTGATGTTGAGGACGACTATTCTCATAATGGTACGTAGATCATTAACTTTTCACAAGACTTAATTCCTTTCCAGTTCAACATGTTTGGCGCGATTGTGAAAAATTCTTGTCTTCGTTTGCGGACGGGGAGAGGAAGAAGTCTCTTCCTTGCGCTGAAGTTCTTTCTACGTCATGCTGTGCAGGGCTCTGCAATCGAAGATTCAGTTGGTATGACTGACCAAATTCAGTGTTAAATTTCACTAAACATTAATTCGCTGTAGGTATGAAATTGCTTCCGCAAGAGCAGCCGTCGTCCACGGCCACAACACTCGTAAGGCACGCATAGAAAACACCACCATTCTGGGTAAGCTAAATTTTTTTTGGCTCATTCTAGTATTGCAGTCCGTGTTTGCTGTTCGGTCGACCACAACGGAGCGACGTTTAAGCCTGTAGTGGCCGGTAGGAGGTGCTGTCTCGGTTTCTTCTCCAATGTTTACGGACTCTCCACCTACCAGTTAGTTACCTTGTATTTTTCCAAAGTTTTTTTTATCGGTTTTAAGGATAAACTCGATGGTCTGGCCGAGGCTCGATGGTCTGGCCGAGGCACGGAAAAGAAGAGAAAGAGACAGGACACTCACATCTTCTGGCACGCTCACTCCTCCCGCATACCACACAGACACTGCGAGTGCAACGGTGAGCACCAATCGATCAACACGTGCGTCGTCTCGTCATCGATCGGGCCGAGCGGCGACCACTGTTCTACAAAAACACATTTTTATATACAAAAGGAAAACGAAAAACGAACACAACACACCTCGAATTTGTGATCCACCAACGCCGCTTGGCCGATCCTCCGTCGGTCGTCGCCCACATCCCACCCGCATTTCCGGCGAGCCGGACAAGGAGTGGGGCCACCTAAACAGGGAGGAATGGTTAGGAACGGGGATTGCGGAAGGTGACTCACCGGGGCGATTGCCTATCGTCTCACATCAGCGCTCCACCGCCCGCGCTGCTCTCCCTCCTCTCCTCTCTCGCACATCTCATGTCGCCGTCCAGCTCGCCCTTCTTCCTCGCACCGCAAACCACTCTCGGCACGCGAGCTGAACGCAATGATCAAAATCACGCAATCACACACAGAACTTAAACAGTTACGGGTAAAACCAGAAAATACTTACGCTATATTATTTTAAAAAGAAGAAGATGGTGACAACGAGTCAGGAACCGTATCACTGTCGCTGCTCTTCTGCCTATGTTGTGCATAGTCCGACTGTGTTTCAGGAACGATACATCTGGAACTGCTCACATCACTGGTCGCGGTTGAGAGCAAGAATACCTTCAGCAAAGTTTTCGTTTCATCATCTGAAATAGTTCACTTTTTAAAAATAAAGCAGCGATGAATACCTGTGTGTAGTGTGTAGCTGGTCGTCAGGTCGCTCAGTGATGACAAAACGAGTTTTCCGCTTCCAGAAATGAGACTGTAATCAAATATATTTGTAAATCTTAACGTTTCATTTTCATATCTGAATGAAAATAAACTGGAAATAGACTCACTTCATAGCATCCTCCTCATTCTCCTCTCCGTGACCGAAATCCGCGTAAACTCTGCAGAACCACTGCATCGTACCTCCAAACAAAGTGTTAAAAGGTTTGACAACATGAGAAAAAACCTACTGGTCATGACAAATCGATCCACACGTGAACATGGCACATTCAACGACACTTCGTCGAATGTTTTTCCAATTACCAGCACGAGATCACAGGACACGAGCTCTCTAGCCACGTCATCTACCTAAGTAATGATACCATTATGAATTTGAACAAAATATAAAAAATGAACCGTTGCATTTCGAATAATGGAAACCGCATGTCGGGGCAAGGAGTTGGTGATAGATGGAGCGCGGTCGCCCGGTTTCCTGGAATGATAGATATAGTTAATCATTTAATTAATCTGATTCACGTTACGCCTTTCAAGAGAAGTTCTCTCATACGTCCATCGTGCCATTTCTTCGTTGCAGTAGACTGCTTGTACAGCATGCAGCTGTCTCGCGAGAACCTCGAACCCGAATCATTTATATAGATTGTAAAAAATGAGTTCACTTACACTGCCTTGTAGATTATCGATACATCCACCTGAGCTGCATGTTGAGAAGTCTGCCGTCGCACCACCTCCTCGAGGGTATCGCTGTGGTTAGCCCATTCCCCGAGCCACTTGCGAAGCCGCCAACGGGTCGCTTTGAAGGTCTACAAAAACAAATACATAACAAAAACATTTGAACAAACGTGTTCCAGCCGACTTGAAGGCCATGATGCCTTTACACACTCTTTCAAAATTGCGCATGCCATATCAGGACACTTGACAACGCCATTGCAGATAGCGACAGTTTCTGCCATTTTGAAAGGCCACCTGAAAAAAAAAATGTTTCGGTATTTAATTAAGAATCAGCATACCTTCCGTATTTTTCTGTGAAGATCAGTATCACACCACAAGCTGCCATGAAAACCTCTTCCGGGCCAATGGCAAGAGCGATCAATGGCCAATCAATCTGAAGTACACACTTATATTCACACAGGACTGTTTATCATTTTTATCATGTTTATCTGTTTATCATTATCATGCTTAACTTCAAATTTTCGCGAAGGGATTTTGTTTTAATCAATCAACAATTTTACAAAATCTGTTGAAACGTTGACCAAGAAACAGGCTCACCTCTGTGGAGAGATAAGGAAGAAGGCGGGCGATCTTCTTTGACGCAGACATGACTCTATCTATCGGACACGGAAAAGCCAGCTGATGTTCAATAGGAACTATTTTCCGGATCGTTCGAAACTGAAAACAGCATAATAAAGAAAAAAACCAAAACAAACTAAATACATAACATAAATCACTCACCGTCTCGATCAGAGAGAAAGGTAGTGCTTCCACGTATCGAGAATTCGAAATAACGTTTCGGCAGTCAAGTAGAAACATTTGTTCCACGGACATCTCAGAATACACATTACAGAGAACAGTCTTTGGAGCAGGAGGCAGAGAGTGATCCTCCGAACACAACTGGTTGTAAGCGCACAGCGCCTCGAACCTGGTCATTAGAACATAACTCCAATGATTCTGTCAGCATACTAACCTGTGATTTCCATCAATGATTTTGTAAGTTCCACCGGAGACCGAGACAGTGAACACAGTCTTTGTGTCCCAATCACCTCGTGTCAAAATCTGTTTTTAATCTTTTAAATTCAATTACTCAAACACACAGGATATCGAATAGTTCACTACTCACCGATATGAGCTTGTCGACTTGCTGCTTGTCTACCTCTCTGAAGATTGTACACGCACGGAGTGTCGACAACGGAAGGTGCCGTTCTGAAACATGATTAGTGAATATATTACTCAATGTTATTACCTTCCAGAGAGCTTCTCTTGACTTGGTCCACTTCTTTGGAAACGGTGGCGACAAGGGAAGCGGTTACGCAACCATCATCCTTAAACATTTTTTTCTTCAAAACATTGATTTATAAAACAATAATTGTACTTACGTCTCGGGGAGAAATCTTCTTTCTCTTCAGTCCGCAGACCGAAGCAGCTTCCTCCTTCACTTGAATCCTTTTCTTCATGTTTTGAACAACTACCGTTTCTTCTCTCGAGCGAGCTTCCACTGAATATAACACTGATCAGATTTATTTTTCCCCACTCACTAAATGCTCTCGCCACGATCGAGCCTGCTTCATCACGTCCGAAGCAAGACTGTACGTAAGTGCTATGCAACACGGACACTCGCGTGCCAACGTCAAGCAATAACTGAAATGAGCTAAAATTTTCAACAACAGTATAACAAAACAAAAAATGTACCTCGCTGTGTTTGTTCCGAGAGTGAACAATGCCGACGACTTTGCTGGGAGGTTCAGTGTTTGACCACTTGTCATTTCCACGACGCGCTCGCAAGTAGCGGCTCCTGCTTATAGTCCATTCCTGGCTTGCCGCGTTTGGAAAGGTCTAAGACATTAGATATAATAATAGAAATTAGTAATATAAAACAATTCTACCTCAATCTCTTCTGATTCATCGCTCTGGTAATCAGCATCTGGTGGATTAATGAGCCACAACATAATTATGAACTGAAATGTAAAACTGACTTCATAGTGATGTTAAAAATGTAACATATTCAACATACTGTTCACAAATAAAAAAAACAAACAAAATAAATACTTTTGAATAAATGTTTTTTCGTATATTTTAAGTGAAATATTGCCGAGATGTGGTGTAACATAATGTGCACAACATTGCACACGAGTTGATAGAAACTCTTCTATTGTTTTTTTTTGGTTTTATCGAACTGAGCCGTACGTAGTGTGTTTAAGATGAACATAGCTGATCACACCGCATCTTCGAGTGATGAAGACGAAGGACCTGCCCGCCAGGCGGTCAAACTTTGTGATGTTGAGGACGACTATTCTCATAATGGTACGTAGATCATTAACTTTTCACAAGACTTAATTCCTTTCCAGTTCAACATGTTTGGCGCGATTGTGAAAAATTCTTGTCTTCGTTTGCGGACGGGAAGAGGAAGAAGTCTCTTCCTTGCGCTGAAGTTCTTTCTACGTCATGCTGTGCAGGGCTCTGCAATCGAAGATTCAGTTGGTATGACTGACCAAATTCAGTGTTAAATTTCACTAAACATTAATTCGCTGTAGGTATGAAATTGCTTCCGCAAGAGCAGCCGTCGTCCACGGCCACAACACTCGTAAGGCACGCATAGAAAACACCACCATTCTGGGTAAGCTAAATTTTTTTTTGGCTCATTCTAGTATTGCAGTCCGTGTTTGCTGTTCGGTCGACGACAACGGAGCGACGTTTAAGCCTGTAGTGGCCGGTAGGAGGTGCTGTCTCGGTTTCTTCTCCAATGTTTACGGACTCTCCACCTACCAGTTAGTTACCTTGTATTTTTCCAAAGTTTTTTTGTATCGGTTTTAAGGATAAACTCGATGGTCTGGCCGAGGCATGACGGAGAAGCTCTGACAGGACGACCGCCCACCAAGAGGTTTCTGGAACTGCAAGCCAAGGTAGGTGCTTCTTTCTTCTTTAATTTAAATTGGTTCATACTTAGTTGACTGCCGTTGTCCGCGAAACCGCCGAAAGCTGCCCTACTGCGAAAATGCGGTATTTCACTGGACTCAGCAAAAAGTAGAGTTTTATTGAGGTTAATTTGCATGTGCTATGTATGTTTATACCAGGTTTTTGGCCAATCTTGCTGGAATCTCGTCAAGTGATTACTGCCGTTATTTTGATAACCTTCCCGTGCCAAAGCTTCATTTCATTGCAGTAAGTTCCTTCTTCGAAATGAAATGCTTTTATTATAAATCACAGCGTTCGAGCTTCACTCGGTGCGAAATTTGCGCGGCACTCACGAGCGACATCAACAGAGGGGGAAACGGGGTCGATACGCATCATCCGAAAGAACTGAAGAAGGAGCACATACGGTCTGTTATGTGAGTTCATTGAAATCACTTCATTTTGCGAACTGTCTGCTTCATAGGAAGGACAGAGTGGATCTCATCACTCGCATCAACTATGCTAAGGAACACCCCATGGAGATGATCGTCAACGAGGTGATTTCATTGTATGTCTTTTGCATCTCGAAAGTCGATGTTCAGGCTGACGCTATTGCCAAAACGAGAACGAAAATTCCCAAGCTCAATGAGGAAAATTCGAAGAAACTAGGCGATGCGAACCGCGTTATGTTTGACGGGTTTGGAATTATGAAAAACGGAGGTATGTTACTTCGCATTTTGATTGAATGAAATACACATGCAATAAATGTTGTTTTCAGGTGGGAACACGTCGACCGATGTGTACATAAACGTCGGCGGTGCGTACCCTAACAACTCTAGTCACATAGCCTCGTAAGTGTTGTCACGCTTCTTCGGATGTTTGTTTTAAGGTTGTTCACAATAGCTATTGTAGGATGCTGCTACACCGACTGTGTGACGAAGAACGTCTCCCTCGGTATTTGTGTGTTCATTTCGACAACTATAATGCCAACAAATCTCGCGAGATTTTTGCATTCTTCGGCTTGCTAGTGAAAGCTCGTGTTTTCGAACGTGTGAGTTATTTTGCTTTTTATTTTAACTAACATGCCAACTAACGATTAGCATAGTTTTCAGGTGATCCTCAGCTATCACGTAACAGGGCACACTCATGGAACCCTCGATGCTACATTTGGAGCTTTCTCTGCACACATCAAGAAACAGCAGCTACGTAATCCGCAAGGTAAATTCATTCGACTGATAATTTTTCATATGAAACTATTTTTTAAAAGAATAGTGTTTCATTTCAGAACTTCAAGAGGCATGGAAGTACGTGAACTCGATCCGTGAGGTGCACATGAGTTATGCAGTGTATGACTTCTCGTCTCTCGAGCAGTTTGTGAAGTTTAAGGGCGGACATAGCAAACATCATCTATTTGTGTTCGATATGCTACACTCAGGTAACATCGCTGTTTTCAGAATGCGTTATTTTTTTTTATTTAAGGAAACGTCATTCTGAGATATGCCGAACACGAGTCGTCGATGGACTTTGTTTGCCAGGGAGACGGAACGACAGATGAAGTTCTACTCTTTCGGAACGGAACAGTTGGTGTTTCACAAAAATTGCGTTACAATTCCAAGTTCAGACGATCTCTGATCTCATGAACGGAGTAGCAAGTATGGACTACGACGCACGGGCTGCCGAAATTCGTACCAAGATTGACAACCTTGTATGTATTAAAATGTTATAGCGTTGTCACATTCTTGTTTTCAGTTAAAGAAGGCGACCACAGTGTTGGGTAGGAGAGATGTCATCCTCTACAGAGAAGTCTGTGAAGCTGCCAGTGAAGCAGAGTTCGGTGGGTGGAATTAGAGAGGGCGCGCAGCGCCCTCTCTCTTGGGTTAAAATAAGGCTCGCGCCAGAATTTTCAAGTAGCGATATCCAAAGGACATGTTAGCAACAATGTGAAGTCTTCCAATTTATGTTAGTTAGATTCGCACGGTTCCATAGGGCAGATCACTAATTGACGGCATCTTTGTATCTTTTCTCCGAAAGAAGTTATGAGCGATCTCGCACTCGCACTAGGCGAAAGGCCAGCGTGTGGGTGGGTGGGTGGGTGGGTGGGTGTCGTTTCCAGTCACGCTAGCTGATAGCTAGCCCTCTGCTGGCGGGCGAGCGCGAGAGCACGCGAGAGAGCACGCTGTTTGAAGAGAGACAGATGTACTTTGGTGGCTGCGATCAGTAGGAATTTAGTAAGGGGAGAGAGAAAGAGAGAACGAGAGAACGAGAGAACGAGAGAACGAGAGAACGAGAGAACGATATAACGAGAGAAAAGGAGAAAAAGAGAGGAGGGAAGGAGGGAAGGAGAGACGGAGAGAACGAGAGAACGAGAGAACGAGAGAAGGATAGAAAGAGAGAACGAGAGAACGAGAGAACCAGAGAAAGAGAGAAAGATATAAAAAGAGAACGAGAGAGCTAGAGAACGAGAGAAAGAGAGAAAGGGAGAAGGAGGGAAGGAGGGATAGAGAGAAGAAGAGAAGGATAGAAAGAGAGAACGAGAGAACTAGAGAACGAAAGAAAGAGAGAAAGAGAGAAAGAGATAAAGAGAGAACGAGAGAAAGCGAGAACGATATAACGAGAGAATTAGAGAACGAGAGAAAGAGAGAATGGGAGGAGGAGGGAAGGAGGGAAGGAGAGAAAGAGAGAAAGAGAGAACGAGAAAACGAGAGAAAGAGAAAACGAGAGAAAGAGAGAACGATATAACGAGAGAGCTAGAGAACGAGAGAAAGAGAGAAAGGGAGAAGGAGGGAAGGAGGGATGGAGAGAAGAAGAGAAGGAGAGAAGGAGAGAACTAGAGAAAAAAGAGAAAGAGAGAAAGAGAGAAAGAGAGAAAGAGAGAAAGAGAGAAAGAGAGAAAGAGAGAAAGAGAGAAAGAGAGAAAGAGAGAAAGAGAGAAAGAGAGAAAGAGAGAAAGAGAGAAAGAGAGAAAGAGATAATGAGAGAACGAGAGAAAGAGAAACCGATAGAAAGAGAAAACGAGTGAAAGAGAGAACGATATAACGAGAGAACTAGAGAACGAGAGAAAGAGAGAAAGTGAGAAGGCGGGAAGGAGGGAAGGAAAGAAGGAGAGAACGAGACAACGAGAGAACGAGACAACGAGACAACGAGACAACGAGAGAACGAGAGAACGAGAAAACGAGAGCACGAGAGAACGAGAGAAAGAGAGAACGATATAACGATATAACGAGAGAAATAGAGAACGAGAGAAAGAGAGAAAGAGAGAAGGAGAGAAGGAGGGAAGAAGAGAAGGAGAGACGGAGAGAACGAGAGAACGAGAGAACGAGAGAACGAGAGAAGGATAGAAAGAGAGAACGAGATAAAGAGAGAACGAGAGAACGAGAGAACGAGAGAACGAGAAAACGAGAGAAAGAGAGAACAAGAGAAAGAGAGAAAGAGAGAAGGAGGGTGGTAGGAGGGAAGAAGGGAAGAAGAGAAGGAGAGACGGAGAGACGGAGAAAACGAGAGAACGAGAGAACGAGAAACGAGAGAACGAGAGAACGAGAGAACGAGAGAACGAGAGAAAGAGAGAAAGAGAGAAAGAGAGAACGAGAGAAAGAGAGAACTGGAGAACTAGAGAAAAAGAGAAAGGGAGAAGGAGGGAAGGAGGGAAGGAGAGAAGAAGAGAAGGAGACACGCGAGAACGAGAGAACGAGAGAACGAGAGAACGAGAGAACGAGAGAACGAGAGAACGAGAGAACGAGAGAAAGAGAAAACGAAATAACGAGAGAACTAGATAACGAGAGAACGAGAGAACGAGAGAAAGAGAGAAAGGGAGAAGGGGGGAAGGAGGGAAGGAGAGAAGGAGAGACGGAGAGAACGAGAGAACGAGAGAACGAGAGAACGAGAGAACGAGAGAAAGAGAGAAAGAGAGAAAGAGAGAAAAGAGAGAAAAGAGAGAACGAGAGAAAGAGAGAAAAGAGAGAAAGGGAGAAAGAGAGAACGAGAGAACGAGAGAACGAGAGAACTAGAGAACGAGAGAAAGAGAGAAAGGGATAACGAGAGAACGAGAGAAAGAGAGAACGAGAGAAAGAGAGAACGAGAGAAAGAGAGAAGGAAAGAAGGAGGGAAGGAAGGAAGGAGGGAAGGAGAGGAGGAGAGGAGGAGAGAAGGGGAGAAGGAGAGAAGGAGGGAAGGAATGGGAGGAGAGAAGGAGGAAAGGAGAGGAGGAGAGAAGGAAAGAAGGAGAGAAGGAGGGAAGGAATGGAAGGAGAGAACGAGAGAACGAGAAAATATCGAATAAATTTGAAATGAAATTGATGAAATAATGAGAGAAGAACATGTTACATGTATGAAGACGAGAGAGAAAATTTCTATGAAATTCAACAAAAGGACATATATTATCTTTTAAAAGTACTTCCGTAAAAAGTGTTGTTTGTGTTAACCTGATTCAAGAAAAGCGCATGCATATATTATTAATTTTCGAAAAATCAAATCGTAAACACCTGAACATGAAAACTAACACAAACTTGCTCTTTCAAAACGTTGAATAATTTTTGAATAATTAATGTTGAATAATTCCATGTTTTATTTTTTTGACATTTTCATACCTGAAACATTGAGTCAAACAACATCACGAATAACATTTTATTTTACTGATAAACCATAAATAATAAACCGCAAAAAACACTAAATAAACAAAACAATCGTATTATTCTGAATGTTACGTGTAACTATTCTATATTCGTTTGAAAGAGCAAGTTTGTGTTAGTTTTCATGTTCAGGTGTTTACGATTTGATTTTTCGAAAATTAATAATATATGCATGCGCTTTTCTTGAATCAGGTTAACACAAACAACACTTTTTACGGAAGTACTTTTAAAAGATAATAGTACTTTAAGTTTTATTAATTGTTGTGTTTAGACAATCCATTCTGCGACATCGTTAAAGAATTGCGTGAGAAAGCTAAACGGTCTCAACAGCAACGTCCGCCTTTATCCTCTTCTAATGTGACGCTATCCGGCTACTGCGCATCTAAGGGGTTGTCTGATCGTACGTGGGCTTATCTGAAATAATGTAAGTTGTGAGTTTTGAGCGGGAATTATTCCTCACTTTGGTTGTGTGTGATTGCGTGATTTTGATCATTGCGTTCAGCTCGCGTGCCGAGAGTGGTTCGCGGTGCGAGGAAGAAGGGCGAGCTGGACGGCGACATGAGATCATGAGATGTGCGAGAGAGGAGAGGAGGGAGAGCAGCGCGGGCGGTGGAGCGCTGATGTGAGACGATAGGCAATCGCCCCGGTGAGTCACCTTCCGCAATCCCCGTTCCTAACCATTCCTCCCTGTTTAGGTGGCCCCACTCCTTGTCCGGCTCGCCGGAAATGCGGGTGGGATGTGGGCGACGACCGATGGGCGGCCAGCTAGGCGGCTAGATGAGTGTGCGCGAGGAAGGAGGGGAGGGATAACTAGTTTCTGTGAATCTAATGAATTACGTGCACAAGCTTGTAAATACTGTGAGTGAATTACTACATTAATTTCATATTCAACGTTACGGTTTAGTTAACAGATGTTTGTTATTGTCATGATATTGCTAGTACAGATTGTTTTTCTTCGTTTGTCTCATTATTCGAATATTGCTGTACCATTTGAATATTTTTCAACACTTGCTTTCAATAGATAAATTATAGTTATTTATACCATAGAATTGTTGTAATCGATTCATACTGATTCGCAATACCCATTCCTTTCAAGGTAAGTAGTGAGTGAGTGAGTGAGTGAGTGAGTGAGTGAGTGAGTGAGTGAGTGAGTCAGTGAGAGAATACTACTGACTATAAATGATTATTTCAGAAATCGAAACAGAAGAAGACGACTTGGATGTTATCGACACCGACTGCAACGTCTCCGGCATGGACTAAATTGAATTCGTAAATTGCGTGAGATAGAGAGGGGAGAGAGGGGGGGGGGGAGAGAGGGGGTGAATGATTGTTTTCTATCAATAACATAGATCGTGGACCGTGAGATGGGACAATCCCATTGAGTAGGATTGTTCTTCTTGTGTAGGGTACAATCTCATCCGAAAGAATTGTACCGTTTCGGCGAAACGGCAACATAAGAGTTGGAGAGAGAGAGAGAGAGAGAGAGAGAGAGAGAGAGAGATAGAGAGGGGAGAGAGGGGGGGGGGGGAGAGAGGGGGTGAATGATTGTTTTCTATCAATAACATAGATCGTGGACCGTGAGATGGGACAATTCCATTGAGTAGGATTGTCCTTCTTGTGTAGGGTACAATCTCATCCGAAAGAATTGTACCGTTTCGGCGAAACGGCAACATAAGAGTTGGAGAGAGAGAGAGAGAGAGAGAGATAGAGATAGAGAGGGGAGAGAGAGGGGGGGAGGGAGGGGGGTGAATGATTGTTTTCTATCAATAACATAGATCGTGGACCGTGAGATGGGACAATCCCATTGAGTAGGATTGTCCTTCTTGTGTAGGGTACAATCTCATCCGAAAGAATTGTACCGTTTCGGCGAAACGGCAACATAAGAGTTGGAGAGAGAGAGAGAGAGAGAGAGATAGAGATAGAGAGGGGAGAGAGAGGGGGGGAGGGAGGGGGTGAATGATTGTTTTCTATCAATAACATAGATCGTGGACCGTGAGATGGGACAATCCCATTGAGTAGGATTGTCCTTCTTGTGTAGGGTACAATCTCATCCGAGAGAATTGTACCGTTTCGGCGAAACGGCAACAGGGTTCTTGAGAGAGAGAGAGAGGGAGAGAGAGGACAAAGATTGTACAGTATTCCATCACCCTTCATTAATAAACACCTTTTTTTTGTTGCCGTCTTGTTGTTCTTGCGTGCATGGCGTAAAATGAATAAAGCATTTAAGACAAACATGTACGTGTTTATTGGCATTTTCATATCTATAACAAAAAAAACAGTACAAAATTGTGCCTTTTCTTAAAACAATTGTTTTGTCCTCCATTTCCTGGCCATTTTTTCTTGTTCACAGTGCACATCGAAACCTGCAAGAAAACTATTTTTAGTCGCCTTATATGCAGTTTGGAATTGATCCCCGACACACTCAAGTACCTAGTCTACACATGATGAAGAGGTGGACTGAACGAGTGACCCTATGAACTGAACGTGTTTTCAGGATCATTCTGGACAGAGAGTACGTTCGCGACCTCGAAGCCGTCAATAACCAGCGGGGTAATGCGTGGATGGATGCGGTGCTGGGCATGGTGTGCGTGCATCTGAAAGGAGAGTAGTAGCAAGAGTAGTAGCGTCAGGCAGTAGAGGAAATAGCAACGTTTGCAGTGCCAGCCGCGATTTACCGCCTTAAAGGAATGTACCACTCTAAATTTATTTCGCTCAATTTTGTTCAAATTTTAATATGATATTCTTGTCAAACTAAGATGTCCAAAGAGTCTATGCACTTTGAAAAAAACATATTTACAAATTAAAGACAACATTGTTTTTTTACTACTAAAGTACAAACAACGTTAACATTACTGTTTTTAATTCTACACTTCTGACGTTTAACAATGCTTGAGCTATCGGGTGTTCATTCCGGTTTCGGTGTTATAATAAAGCATTGTGCATATAAGCAGTGATCAGCTGATATTTCGGTTGATTGCAGTTTTTTTCGAAGTTTACTTGTTTTCCGTGTCTGTTTATGTTGTATATACGTTATAATCATTCATATTGTTTGTTAGAAGACTTTCTTTGTTAATTTGTTTAACTCATACAACTCATTTCACAACCGATCACTTGTTGAAATGCGCAGCGAGGGAGGGGTTCGTCTCCCCAGTCGTCGTCCATATTCTCGTCACCGCTTCCGTTTTTTCGATTATTCTACTTTTTGAATGTTTAGAAGTCGTGTCGTATACCTGTCGGTCGTCCGGCGTGAGGGCAGCGCGACGCCTAGCGCACCTCGCAGGCACATTTTGAACAGAACGACTATGTGGTTTGTCTATTTATTAATTTTCAATGTTATGTATTGTTTGACGTTGTTCAGATCGACTTTCTGGACGACGGCTCGCTGCACCCGGCGCAGTTGCAGTACCACACACCGGGCTGGCTGCGCGGCTTTCTCGGCCAGCACGAAGCCAACGAGCTCGTCAATCTCATTCACGACAGGAAAACGTACAAGGACAAGCTCCAGGTACGCAATGTGTTGATTTTCCGTTTTATTAATTTGATGTTCGATCAGTGTTCGTCAATCTGCTAGGATAATATATCGTACATGCGTATTATATTATATCGATATTTATTGGTTATACTATATGTACTAGATTGTTTGCAGCAGAACTCGCTACAGCGCTGCGACCATCTACAGATGCACACCAAGTATCTTCTAATGCAGCACAACTACAACAAGCATGTGAGTGTTAATGGCCTTATCTATTGAAAGTTCTTTTGTACATTTTGTTGTGACATTTACTGTTTTTTTTTTGCAGTACGAAGTCGGTCGCGGGCGCGACCTGGCTCTGTGGGACGAGGAGCCCGACTATTACGACAAGGACAAGTCGCGTTGAGTCGTACAAGATTCTCGGCTCGAGCCCATCAACCCATTTCAAACTCTAGCCCCTGTTCGTCTACTAGAGTATATGTGAAATATTTCAATAGAGTAGATATTTTTTCGAACCCGTTGTTTCATTGTTCGTTGATTGGAATGAAATTATGCTTCGATTATTTCAGTTTTATCTTACATCAACGTCAAAAACATGGACAACAACTATGAGTATAATCACAGGATTGGGGTCAAATAACAAGACAACAGTAATATACAAAAACGATAATTAAAACTAGGCTAACGGGACTTGATATCACAGGAAAAAATGAGACTTGTCGTGAAGTGGCGCGGAACAGCTTGTACGCCTTCAATGCATCCTCCATCGTCACCTGGAAGAAATAAATACTTATTTATCAGATTCAAAGGTAATTCAAACTCGTATGACTCACCATCACCTTCTTGGCGCGCTCTCGGAACACGTTGGCGACAGAGATGAGCTGCATACCGTAGCGCATCGACGCGTGCCCAACCGTCTTCACATTGATGGTCATCATCCTACAGCGTATATGTTGTAAATAGTCATTGGCGAAACACTCACTTGATGTTCTCCTCATCGGCGCGCACGCGGAAAATGTCCTTGACGTCGTCCTGGGTGAAGGGTTGGTGCGGATGACGAGCGAGCGGTCGATCAGGTCGGTGGGAGTTCCATTCGGCGAGTAGGGTCCTAACACGGTGATCAACACACAAACAAAAATAAAATCGATACAATACTCACTACTTTCTCAACTTCTTATCTAGAACAGCTATTCATCTACTATTCATTAACAAAAGCGAGCACGCACCCCTTTACTGCGGAAATAGGGCATAGTGCGCAGGAGATGAGGTTGAGAAACGTCGGGAGCCGCGCGCGTCGTTGTCGCCCTATTTGCGATAACATTACTACATTACATATCAACATATGTACAAAAAACTATATCAATAACACATCATATTTCCATTTCCATGATTGTTCACGTAATGAAAACTGCAAATTACATTCAATCCGCGTCATCACATGTGTATAATACTGACAAACTTTCATTCTGAACGGGCGTAGACACATAACATTCAATAAAAATAACTTGAATCATCGAATAAATGTAATTAATGAAAAATAAAACAAAAAGCAACGTATGATCCCATTTGTTCGCGCGCGCCCGGTAGAGAAAACAGAAGGGCGGCGGCCGGTCGGTCGCTCTTTCGTTGTGCAAAAAGTGACGTCACGGGAAGTTCCCTCATTTCTCACCGTGCACGACGTTCATTCTTGCAATTCTCACTAGCTTTTCAATTTAAGAACAATTAATTTTCTCAGTAATCTTATAACTTTCAACATATGATTTTATTATGAAAAGTGGTTGGATTGACATGTTCTTTCATGTGGTAGTCGTAGTTTACACACGACATTTAGAGTGGTATATCCCTTTAACCATACCATGTACATTCCGGGGAGAAGCCGCCGGAATGTGCCACTGTCTGCGGCGCATCGCCTGCTAGTACCAGCCGGTTGGACCGTAAGGTGCGTTCCCAATAGTAGTTCGCGTACAATAAGTGGAAAAATGATGGAAAACGACCGCTTTGTTCTTAAGTGATCGAATTGTCGTCAATGAAGTTCTGCTGGGGTCGCGAGATTATTATGGTGGCCCTTCGCTGTCACAGCAGCACCTCGCGTTCACCACCTATGAGCGCTTCATCTCCTTCCTTTTCGCTATGTGGGATCCCGCCAATCCCGCGACAGTTCGAGTCGTGTGCGATAGGTTCTCTTGCATTTCGGGGGTGTCTCACATGGTTCGCAAGTTGCTGGGCGGTCGTCGCACAAACGAACGACTACAATTGGCGACGCTCTTGGACTCCCTGTACGCTAGTGACAGGTACTTCGCCATCAAGCAAAGTCGTCGTCATGACGTGGTCATCGATGCTCACACCGTTCTCGCACCCGCGGTCACCATTGAGCTAGATCGCGAGTACCTGGTGCGGTACGACCTATAAGAATGAGGTGTCTTCCCTAGTCGATAGTTGTTGTCATGTGTGTGGAGTTGTGCAATAGTGTTACACCTGTATGATACCGTTCATGTACATGTTCACGTTGTTGTTTAATATGTGTGCCCCTATTTTTTATATATGTGTAATTGTATTCCTGAAATGAATGAACGTTTTCCATATTGATAGTTGTACGTTTTGGAACATAGTGGTCCATGCATCCACCGCACTTACAGTGTGTTACCTTGCACGCCGCTCCTATTGTATGAAAGCGTCATGCTGAGTCATGTTACAGCTACATGGCTGAGGAACAGCTACGAAAGGCTCTCAACGACATCAATAGCGCCTTCTCCGTTGTGGTCGGAGACATCAATAGGACACTCGTTGATAGGGAAGGGGCCAGCGGAAACACTCCCTACAACGAGGTAGACAGTAGCGGCACATCGACGCTCGAAGTGCTGCGGAGCGCTCACCGCACGCTGTACGACAACACTGACAGCAATGAGTTCCCGTGAGTGCAGTGACAGTAGGGGAACGTAACACTCACTCTGACCCCTTTCAAGACGTTCCACTTCAGGTGCACAGATATGCACGCCGCCATTCTCTCGACACAGGACGACAATGTTCCAGTGCAGGCGGGACATACTGGAATGCTGCACCCAGGTGATGCAGGGATGAGACAGCTTTGTTACTGTGTCGTAACCATTGTAGCTTCCGTGCGCGATCTATTCCGGCAGACGACCATCGACGTGCACAAGGCAGGTCTGTGCGTTCAGGAGCAGCAGGCAAAGATGGGCGGCCAGCCTATCGCGGTACGTTGACGCATTTGTAGCTAATAGCGCACAAACCAGAAAAGATGCGGACAGAGAGAGAGAGAGAGAGAGAGAGAGAGAGAGAGAGAGAGAGAGAGAGAGAGAGAGAGAGGAATGCGATGGCGAGCAAGAGATGGGGAAGGAAGGGAGTGGAATGTAGACCGTACATTCCTCGAAACAAACGTGTGCATTGCAGCCAACAATGCACCCAGTGGATGATGTGGGAAGCATTGACGTGAGCCAGCTCGCGTATTTGTCGACATGCTCGTTCGAGAGTTGTGCCGAAATGAGCAAAGAAGAGATGTTTGCGCAAATGCAGATGCTAGCTCGCACAATCACGGTCGCGTGCACAAAGGTGTGGTGGTGCAACCGTAATTTGCGATATATAAGTTTGCAGATCGATCTCACCGCGATCGCGCATCAGCAACTGGAACAGCGTGTGGAAGGGCTAATGCTTCGTATTGAATTGATGGAGAACGGAGGAGGAAGGGGAAGGATCGGTTCTCTCTCGGAAGACACACTGTATTCGAAGAAGTACATCATCAAGCATCCTGACTTCCGGCCAATCGATCTTCACGAGGTGGGGCATAGCGAACCGCTGCATTTATCGTATTCTCACTCTTCAGGTTCTCAAAACCTGTCAATGTACGGGGGACATGAATGATGTGGAAACTAGGTTCATGCAAGCGCTTTTCGTCCAGGTGCCCGCATTTTTTATGTTCTTTTCGGTGTTCATCAACACTTTCTTTTTTATTGCAGATTTGCGACCCGCCTTTCCACGTGCAGAAGTACACGATCAACATTGGGCAGCACAGAGCGCCACCGCGTGGGCTGAAGAACATGCCCACTGCTATCGTGAAGGACATTCTAGGTGAACAGCGAGTCGATGTCGCTGTAGTGAAGAGAAATTTTTCAGACTTCCTCTGCGAAAGCAAGGGTGTCCTCAAGGAACACAGTAACTACCAGCAGTTCCGCTACGAAATGAAAATGGACATGAAGGCGAAACTGTGAGTACTGCAAGCAATCATCATTCTCGAATTCAAATCCGAATACAGTCGGAGTAGAACGTAATCTGTTTTCCAGGGCTCGTATCCGTGCGGGATGTTTCGACAACTACGGACAAGGCAACTACGTGAGCGCGACCACTGCCCGTGCATTCATCAAGAACGACCCAAACAACATGCTGGTGAATTATGGACGACTGCAAAAGGAGCGAGGTACGGTAGGAGACAACTCGGATGGAGCCGACGCTGAACGCTCCGACGATCCTTCCATCAGCGTTCCCCGCCGAAATTCAACCATGGGAATCCATTCTCCTCGCAGTGCGTCGCGCACTGCGACGAGCAGTGCCACACCCGGTTGCACAGGTGTGCGCAGGGAACGGTCCGTGAGCGGGGCTTGTCTCAAGAGATCGCATGCCACCACTGGTTCCACTCCCACCAAACCACCCAGGAAGGCGGCTGCGCACGGTTCCACCCCCTCTTCCTCCCGCATGCGCAACCTGTTCAGAGGAAATACGGACGACGCGGAAATCAGCGAGGACGACGATGTCGCGTACGAAATGGAACAGATGAGGATACACCATGTGGCCACCCTCCACTGGGACTAGTTCCCACATGCGTACACTGATCTCACTACTAATTGTTATACACTGATCCTACTACTAATTGTTATATGTTCACAGCCTCTACCATATTTCCCTATTTTTCACATAATGCACCATTCCTTTCAAGAAAACCTAAGACTTCTGACCCCTACAACCGTGGCCTTATGCATACATTCACCAACCATTATCTGCCTTTCGTGATGTTACATAAATTTTTTCAACCGCGTCCATGCATTGCATCGTCTTTTATATTGCACAGAATTGTATCATAGTGAATATGCGAACAATAGCCTTTCTATTCCGAGTTCCGGGTCCAGGTCCGGGCGCTGCTGCGATCTGCGCTTGCGGAACCGGCGCGCCTGGAAAGGGAAACATTACGGGAAGGAGAGAGAGAGAGGAGTTGTGTGCAATTTGCAAACGCTGAACGACTCGCACTCACCTTGTGCTGCGCCTGCGGGGGCAGGGGGTCCTACTCCACGCCCCGCTCCGGGTCCAGGTCCGGGCGCTGCTGCGATCTGCGCTTGCGGAACCGGCAGCCTGGAAAGGGAAACAGTACGGGAAAGAGAGAGAAAGAGAGAGGAGTTGTGTGCAATTTGCAAACGCTGAACGACTCGCACTCACCTTGTGCTGCGCCTGCGGGGCCAGCGGGTCCTACTCCACGCCCCGCTCCGGGTCCAGGTCCGGGCGCTGCTGCGATCTGCGCTTGCGGAACCGGTGCGCCTGGAAAGGGTAACAGTACGGGAAGGAGAGAGAGAGAGGAGTTGTGTGCAATTTGCAAACGCTGAACGAATTGCACTCACCTTGTGCTGCGCCTGCGGGGGCAGGGGGTCCTACTCCACGCCCCGCTCCGGGTCCAGGTCCGGGCGCTGCTGCGATCTGCGCTTGCGGAACCGGCGCGCCTGGAAAGGGAAACAGTACGGGAAGGAGAGAGAGAGAGAGGAGTTGTGTGCAATTTGCAAACGCTGAACGACTCGCACTCACCTTGTGCTGCGCCTGCGGGGGCAGCGGGTCCTACTCCACGCCCCGCTCCCCCTCTCACGTCATTGTTGTTTCGCATCACTTTCTGCAAGAGAATTGTAAAAGAAGCAGACCTTATACGCGTAAATATTCGTGGCGAACACGGTGTAAGGTGTTAAGGACACACACAACCGGAAATAGCCAATGTACATATAAAGGCATTAAGAGGATGAAAACTTACATGAACGGTGAACTGAGAAAACTAGCAAAAACTGCAAGGTGCAAGTGCACACCGCGTTAGTGCACACACGGACGGACTCGACATAACTGCTTTACAGCTATAGAGTATCGCATGAAAACCACAACAACACAACGGAAACCTCAAATATATATATATATATATATATATATATAGAAAGAAGGGAAACATGTCTTTCGAGAGAGTGCGAATGAGCGATGACGTCACGTGCCGTTGCAAATGCGCATACATGCCGTCCACGCCCCGCCCACTTCGCTCCGCGGTGTAGCGAATTCGCACCCCTCGTAAACTCCACCGTGGAGGCCCAAACTCCACCGCGCATGCGCCGCCATTTGCTCTGTTCTAGGGCTCGCTTTTTGCCCGAGTCGCCGAAATTTGTATTTTCATCGATTTTTTCAGTTTTTTTTGTGTATTCTTTAGTGTGTATATGTGCAGTTTTCACGCGACAATCGTTGGTCTCTGCTCAGGATGAGCAGTTTTCGAATTTCGAAAATTCTTTGTTGCAAAGGTTTCCACAACGTATGCGTGTTTTATCATCTCATTTTGTGTTGCATTGACACTATTGTATTCATTACTTATGTCTTCATCTCTTTTCAAGACACTAGCTGGTATTACGCAGTTTCACAAATTTCGTCATTGTCGTTATGATGAAGGTTCGCGGTGGAGCGGTTTGCTCAAAAATCATTGTTTGGTACACGGTCGTACGGTTGTGCCAGAGCATGCGGTTGACATGTTACGTACGAACATGGTGTGTTTGTTGTGTTTATTTCGTGGACGTGGAGTGGCGGGGTTCGTGTATTCGAACCGCTGCTCCCCGGAAGGAACGCCTTGTCCAGGTGGTTGTGTCACACCTCGCACGGTGTTGCTAGTATATCGACACATTGTCCAGCTGACCGGATTGTGTGCGTGGCACCTTGATATCCATGTTATTGACTCTGTTGCTTACAGAGGGTCCATGTCGGACGGAGACTGCAGTGTGCAGGGTGAAGCGAGCGACAGATGTGTGTGCAGCGGGCGCGGGCGAGTAAGCCGCGGATCTGCATCGAGATGAGATCACAGGTGCGAATTGCCTTGATGCCCGATTATTGGAGGCGAATCGGCCAAATCAAGGCTGATTCCAGGCCGGCTGAGTTCTGGCGAGAGACCGAGACGAGCGGAATGCGCGGAGAGGCTGCGCGGAGAGGACGCGACAGGTCGGCTGGCGGTGGGTCAGCACGGTTTATACACGTGGCTCCCATTGTCTTATTGGTATTACTGACTTATGTGGATGTCAGGATTCAACGCATGGAGCGTCAGTACTCCATGGTGCGATGGGTCACCGATCCGATTGGATCCAGCAGCAGGTATGCACACGTTTGGCTGTTGACACATGTTGTATTGAATGCGGCAGACCGACTACTGGTTGTCTAGGTCGACCCGGGACCGATGTGTGAGTGGGAGAAGAGCAGGAATGAGACGACTTTTCTCTCTCTCACCCAACAACCGTGAGTGTGCCCAATATTCCGTGATTTATTTTTGCGCGCTGTTATAGCAAACGGAAATTTCGAGCAGCGCGTGTAGTAAACGGATGATGCACTTGCCACCATTACCCACTCTGCTTGTCCACCACGGTTAAAGGTAGTGTACCCTCTGAACGCATGACTTCAAATTTGCATCTCTTCATCAGAAACATAATTAGTCAATATACTATCCCTTAAAAATATCTTTAACCTCATGCAAATACGCTTTAAACGTGAAAGAAACATGAAAACTTCGATTTAATGAAATTTTGGCGAATATGTTTAATAGTGTTAATATACATTTTTCTAAATTTATTTTGATTTGGAATGAGAAGTGAACATCAAAAACAAACCACATAAGCATTTGAAAACATTTTATGTGTGAAACCAAACGAGGTGCTCCGGTCAGTTCGGTGATTTAACCGCAGTAGGTGAACATAAGTTTTGCGGGCGTGCACACTTGTGCACACAATTGCCGGTAAACGTCAAACTTTAAACATATTTTTGTATTTTTAAAATAGTTATTTTTGAATTTTAAACTTCCATGTTATGGAATGATGACTAACAAATAATAAATAATAAACTGGTAATAGCAACTCGTGCAACCAGAATCAGAGGGTACACTACCTTTAACGGAGCGCTAATGCATGTTTAGACATTGGTGGTTGCGAGAATCACGAACCACATTGAGGTCACCCCACCATCTCACTCCACCTTATTACTTCTGGAATCCGAGCGAGCTACACGCGTTGATGTTAATACAATGATGTTCCTTGGGCACGGCTTTCCATTCCTGTTCGCGTTCGTGTAGATTGAGGGAGTGACGCTGCGGTGGTCTTGCGCTTCCCATCCTCATATTGCGAGGTGAATAAAGAATGACGCGCATCGATGGTATGTGGACCGCATTTACTACGCAAATTCACTATACAGTAGAATTGGATCGGACAGTGACAGAGTCACGGAGTCGAGTCCACTCGTTTGCATCACATTCTGCAACCATATGCACATTACCGCTGCTTTCGCAACGCGTGTTACGTTTCTGCTTTATTTGACAGTGATTGAATGCATCGGTTCTCGTGCCTGCGCGCAATAACTTTCTATAGACCCTACATGGATATCCCATTCTACGCCTGCTACTTTGCTGTTCTCTAGGACCCTCCCCCTGTCTGGTTGATTGCTTGGAACGGGGTAAAATTCGCGTTATACCGTAGCGTAGCGGAGTTATAATGTATAATTTTGCGGTAGTTCCAATGCATCAACGGGGGGGGGGGGGGGTGAGTGCGCTCAGCTTGCCAAGTTGGAGTCAGTGGGCGGAGCCTGTGTGATCATGGCGGATCGCGGCGATCGATCGCCATTCTAGGGCTCGCTTTTTGGCCGCTCACCCACCCACAAAAAAGCTCGCATCTATGAGACACACTACCACCCACCCACCCAGTGTGTATGTCAAGCGGAATAACCTATAAGGATAGAGGTGGACGCTTAGATGATGTGCGATGATTCAGGTTCGCATGGGTGAGGCGAGGACAGGCGCGAGGGGTGGCTGCGCCTGGATGAACTACTCTCGGACAACCGTCGCCCCACCAACCAACTACCCAGAGAGTAGGTACCCACATACACTAACACGGTTGACACGCGATAGTTGAATACAAGTAATAGCCGTACAGTGGCTATCAGCAGCCACACGATTACGGTAGCATGTATTCATTGCGCGTTTCGTGTTGTATGTGGTAATATTTCACGTTTTATGACAATAAACGCTGAAATATAGCAAGTGTGATGTGTTTGCGTGCAGCTTTATCCTTTCAGCACATCGCACATGGTTGCGTTTTCAGCGGATGCGTCAGCACATCCACCCCTCAAGGCTACAGGATCGGTCGACTACAGGGGCGAGGAACAACGACCGCCCAACCGTCGAGGGGTCGCCTCGTCCGGAACGACCGTCAAAACATTGTACTGTAGCGTGTTGATGCATTGGGGCGACTCAGATAAAGGACCCTCCCCCCTGTCTGGTTGATTGCTTGGAACGGGGTAAAATTCGCGTTATACCGTAGCGTAGCGGAGTTATAACAAGAGATACCAGAGATTCGCTACTTTTTCGCGAATCCATGTACGAAACTTGACTATTCTGTATATTTTTCGTTCTTTATAAATGAAAGACACTTCTTAAACATCGTGGAAGCTGTATTGATCACAATTGTTTGCAGTTATTACATACTAGTCGTTGCGCACTCGTACCACCCGATTCGCGCGAAAATTTTGGCGAATTTGAAAAAGGCGTGCGCTAGTGACAAAATAATGTTCCTATTCGAATGTTTGGTGTTAAACATGTCACACAACCTCTAAGAAGTACGTTTTCAATTATAACAAAGAAAACAAATCTGTGTAATTCTCAGTGGAAGCGAATATCTTCGAATTCGCCCAATTTCAGCGAAAAGATCACAAATTCGCGCGATTATGGGTAGTTTCGCGATTCTCTCAAGCTATAAGTTTTGCGATAATTTTCGCATTTCGCTCGCGAAAAAGTTTGCCGGAGGCCTATAGCTTCCTCCATTGTCTCCAGTCCATGTATTATGATTTCGTTTGCGACGTGAACTAGTCTACCAACTACGAAGTCATCCCTATCCATACAAATACTCATTATGTCTCCGTTACTCTACGACATAAATGGCTTAAGACTCCGGCATAAGTAGGAACCGGTTTATGCTTATGCGGATGGCCTTTGAGGCCCACGAATATACAATCATTGCGCGAGCAACTGATAGGACACGGTACGAATACGTGGGTCATTATTCGAGGGGCGAAAAGTGGAAGGATCTCTCTCAAACGGCGGCTCTTGATCTATATGGGGCAGTGGATGGGGACTCGTCGAGGGTGCCGCATCCTTTTCTTCGGGGGAGCGAACGGCGAGTCCGTCGAAGGCCGCGAGTCCGTCTCGTTCGAGCGCGTGTCATTCATGTTCCCGGAATGCAGGCACTTCCGTCGTACCTGTAAATAGATCATTAGCTTCCCTCGGGGGAGGGCCGCTTGCCTAAAGGGGAGATAAAAGATTGCTATATCAACGATACTTACACTTGCTGACTGAGTGTAACTGAGCTCAACTGTGTTATTTGGCACAGGAAGACTGTTCTACATGAATAGACACCCTAGTAATGCTAACGAGCTGCTGCGATCTGCGCTTGCGGAACCGGCGCGCCTGGAAAAGGAAACATTACGGGAAGGAGAGAGAGAGAGAGGAGTTGTGTGCAATTTGCAAACGCTGAACGACTCGCACTCACCTTGTGCTGCGCCTGCGGGGGCAGGGGGTCCTACTCCACGCCCCGCTCCGGGTCCAGGTCCGGGCGCTGCTGCGATCTGCGCTTGCGGAACCGGCGCGCCTGGAAAGGGAAACAGTACGGGAAAGAGAGAGAAAGAGAGAGGAGTTGTGTGCAATTTGCAAACGCTGAACGACTCGCACTCACCTTGTGCTGCGCCTGCGGGGCCAGCGGGTCCTACTCCACGCCCCGCTCCGGGTCCAGGTCCGGGCGCTGCTGCGATCTGCGCTTGCGGAACCGGTGCGCCTGGAAAGGGTAACAGTACGGGAAGGAGAGAGAGAGAGGAGTTGTGTGCAATTTGCAAACGCTGAACGAATTGCACTCACCTTGTGCTGCGCCTGCGGGGGCAGGGGGTCCTACTCCACGCCCCGCTCCGGGTCCAGGTCCGGGCGCTGCTGCGATCTGCGCTTGCAGAACCGGTGCGCCTGGAAAGGGTAACAGTACGGGAAGGAGAGAGAGAGAGGAGTTGTGTGCAATTTGCAAACGCTGAACGAATTGCACTCACCTTGTGCTGCGCCTGCGGGGGCAGGGGGTCCTACTCCACGCCCCGCTCCGGGTCCAGGTCCGGGCGCTGCTGCGATCTGCGCTTGCGGAACCGGCGCGCCTGGAAAGGGAAACATTACGGGAAGGAGAGAGAGAGAGGAGTTGTGTGCAATTTGCAAACGCTGAACGACTCGCACTCACCTTGTGCTGCGCCTGCGGGGGCAGGGGGTCCTACTCCACGCCCCGCTCCGGGTCCAGGTCCGGGCGCTGCTGCGATCTGCGCTTGCGGAACCGGCGCGCCTGGAAAGGGAAACAGTACGGGAAAGAGAGAGAAAGAGAGAGGAGTTGTGTGCAATTTGCAAACGCTGAACGACTCGCACTCACCTTGTGCTGCGCCTGCGGGGCCAGCGGGTCCTACTCCACGCCCCGCTCCGGGTCCAGGTCCGGGCGCTGCTGCGATCTGCGCTTGCGGAACCGGTGCGCCTGGAAAGGGTAACAGTACGGGAAGGAGAGAGAGAGAGGAGTTGTGTGCAATTTGCAAACGCTGAACGAATTGCACTCACCTTGTGCTGCGCCTGCGGGGGCAGGGGGTCCTACTCCACGCCCCGCTCCGGGTCCAGGTCCGGGCGCTGCTGCGATCTGCGCTTGCGGAACCGGTGCGCCTGGAAAGGGTAACAGTACGGGAAGGAGAGAGAGAGAGGAGTTGTGTGCAATTTGCAAACGCTGAACGAATTGCACTCACCTTGTGCTGCGCCTGCGGGGGCAGGGGGTCCTACTCCACGCCCCGCTCCGGGTCCAGGTCCGGGCGCTGCTGCGATCTGCGCTTGCGGAACCGGCGCGCCTGGAAAGGGAAACATTACGGGAAGGAGAGAGAGAGAGGAGTTGTGTGCAATTTGCAAACGCTGAACGACTCGCACTCACCTTGTGCTGCGCCTGCGGGGGCAGGGGGTCCTACTCCACGCCCCGCTCCGGGTCCAGGTCCGGGCGCTGCTGCGATCTGCGCTTGCGGAACCGGCGCGCCTGGAAAGGGAAACAGTACGGGAAAGAGAGAGAAAGAGAGAGGAGTTGTGTGCAATTTGCAAACGCTGAACGACTCGCACTCACCTTGTGCTGCGCCTGCGGGGCCAGCGGGTCCTACTCCACGCCCCGCTCCGGGTCCAGGTCCGGGCGCTGCTGCGATCTGCGCTTGCGGAACCGGTGCGCCTGGAAAGGGTAACAGTACAGGAAGGAGAGAGAGAGAGGAGTTGTGTGCAATTTGCAAACGCTGAACGAATTGCACTCACCTTGTGCTGCGCCTGCGGGGGCAGGGGGTCCTACTCCACGCCCCGCTCCGGGTCCAGGTCCGGGCGCTGCTGCGATCTGCGCTTGCGGAACCGGCGCGCCTGGAAAGGGAAACAGTACGGGAAGGAGAGAGAGAGAGAGGAGTTGTGTGCAATTTGCAAACGCTGAACGACTCGCACTCACCTTGTGCTGCGCCTGCGGGGGCAGCGGGTCCTACTCCACGCCCCGCTCCCCCTCTCACGTCATTGTTGTTTCGCATCACTTTCTGCAAGAGAATTGTAAAAGAAGCAGACCTTATACGCGTAAATATTCGTGGCGAACACGGTGTAAGGTGTTAAGGACACACACAACCGGAAATAGCCAATGTACATATAAAGGCATTAAGAGGATGAAAACTTACATGAACGGTGAACTGAGAAAACTAGCAAAAACTGCAAGGTGCAAGTGCACACCGCGTTAGTGCACACACGGACGGACTCGACATAACTGCTTTACAGCTATAGAGTATCGCATGAAAACCACAACAACACAACGGAAACCTCAAATATATATATATATATATATAAATATATATATATATATATATATATATATATATATATATATATATATATATATATATATATATATAGAAAGAAGGGAAACATGTCTTTCGAGAGAGTGCGAATGAGCGATGACGTCACGTGCCGTTGCAAATGCGCATACATGCCGTCCACGCCCCGCCCACTTCGCTCCGCGGTGTAGCGAATTCGCACCCCTCGTAAACTCCACCGTGGAGGCCCAAACTCCACCGCGCATGCGCCGCCATTTGCTCTGTTACTAGGGCTCGCTTTTTGCCCGAGTCGCCGAAATTTGTATTTTCATCGATTTTTTCAGTTTTTTTTGTGTATTCTTTAGTGTGTATATGTGCAGTTTTCACGCGACAATCGTTGGTCTCTGCTCAGGATGAGCAGTTTTCGAATTTCGAAAATTCTTTGTTGCAAAGGTTTCCACAACGTATGCGTGTTTTATCATCTCATTTTGTGTTGCATTGACACTATTGTATTCATTACTTATGTCTTCATCTCTTTTCAAGACACTAGCTGGTATTACGCAGTTTCACAAATTTCGTCATTGTCGTTATGATGAAGGTTCGCGGTGGAGCGGTTTGCTCAAAAATCATTGTTTGGTACACGGTCGTACGGTTGTGCCAGAGCATGCGGTTGACATGTTACGTACGAACATGGTGTGTTTGTTGTGTTTATTTCGTGGACGTGGAGTGGCGGGGTTCGTGTATTCGAACCGCTGCTCCCCGGAAGGAACGCCTTGTCCAGGTGGTTGTGTCACACCTCGCACGGTGTTGCTAGTATATCGACACATTGTCCAGCTGACCGGATTGTGTGCGTGGCACCTTGATATCCATGTTATTGACTCTGTTGCTTACAGAGGGTCCATGTCGGACGGAGACTGCAGTGTGCAGGGTGAAGCGAGCGACAGATGTGTGTGCAGCGGGCGCGGGCGAGTAAGCCGCGGATCTGCATCGAGATGAGATCACAGGTGCGAATTGCCTTGATGCCCGATTATTGGAGGCGAATCGGCCAAATCAAGGCTGATTCCAGGCCGGCTGAGTTCTGGCGAGAGACCGAGACGAGCGGAATGCGCGGAGAGGCTGCGCGGAGAGGACGCGACAGGTCGGCTGGCGGTGGGTCAGCACGGTTTATACACGTGGCTCCCATTGTCTTATTGGTATTACTGACTTATGTGGATGTCAGGATTCAACGCATGGAGCGTCAGTACTCCATGGTGCGATGGGTCACCGATCCGATTGGATCCAGCAGCAGGTATGCACACGTTTGGCTGTTGACACATGTTGTATTGAATGCGGCAGACCGACTACTGGTTGTCTAGGTCGACCCGGGACCGATGTGTGAGTGGGAGAAGAGCAGGAATGAGACGACTTTTCTCTCTCTCACCCAACAACCGTGAGTGTGCCCAATATTCCGTGATTTATTTTTGCGCGCTGTTATAGCAAACGGAAATTTCGAGCAGCGCGTGTAGTAAACGGATGATGCACTTGCCACCATTACCCACTCTGCTTGTCCACCACGGTTAAAGGTAGTGTACCCTCTGAACGCATGACTTCAAATTTGCATCTCTTCATCAGAAACATAATTAGTCAATATACTATCCCTTAAAAATATCTTTAACCTCATGCAAATACGCTTTAAACGTGAAAGAAACATGAAAACTTCGATTTAATGAAATTTTGGCGAATATGTTTAATAGTGTTAATATACATTTTTCTAAATTTATTTTGATTTGGAATGAGAAGTGAACATCAAAAACAAACCACATAAGCATTTGAAAACATTTTATGTGTGAAACCAAACGAGGTGCTCCGGTCAGTTCGGTGATTTAACCGCAGTAGGTGAACATAAGTTTTGCGGGCGTGCACACTTGTGCACACAATTGCCGGTAAACGTCAAACTTTAAACATATTTTTGTATTTTTAAAATAGTTATTTTTGAATTTTAAACTTCCATGTTATGGAATGATGACTAACAAATAATAAATAATAAACTGGTAATAGCAACTCGTGCAACCAGAATCAGAGGGTACACTACCTTTAACGGAGCGCTAATGCATGTTTAGACATTGGTGGTTGCGAGAATCACGAACCACATTGAGGTCACCCCACCATCTCACTCCACCTTATTACTTCTGGAATCCGAGCGAGCTACACGCGTTGATGTTAATACAATGATGTTCCTTGGGCACGGCTTTCCATTCCTGTTCGCGTTCGTGTAGATTGAGGGAGTGACGCTGCGGTGGTCTTGCGCTTCCCATCCTCATATTGCGAGGTGAATAAAGAATGACGCGCATCGATGGTATGTGGACCGCATTTACTACGCAAATTCACTATACAGTAGAATTGGATCGGACAGTGACAGAGTCACGGAGTCGAGTCCACTCGTTTGCATCACATTCTGCAACCATATGCACATTACCGCTGCTTTCGCAACGCGTGTTACGTTTCTGCTTTATTTGACAGTGATTGAATGCATCGGTTCTCGTGCCTGCGCGCAATAACTTTCTATAGACCCTACATGGATATCCCATTCTACGCCTGCTACTTTGCTGTTCTCTAGGACCCTCCCCCTGTCTGGTTGATTGCTTGGAACGGGGTAAAATTCGCGTTATACCGTAGCGTAGCGGAGTTATAATGTATAATTTTGCGGTAGTTCCAATGCATCAACGGGGGGGGGGGGGGGTGAGTGCGCTCAGCTTGCCAAGTTGGAGTCAGTGGGCGGAGCCTGTGTGATCATGGCGGATCGCGGCGATCGATCGCCATTCTAGGGCTCGCTTTTTGGCCGCTCACCCACCCACAAAAAAGCTCGCATCTATGAGACACACTACCACCCACCCACCCAGTGTGTATGTCAAGCGGAATAACCTATAAGGATAGAGGTGGACGCTTAGATGATGTGCGATGATTCAGGTTCGCATGGGTGAGGCGAGGACAGGCGCGAGGGGTGGCTGCGCCTGGATGAACTACTCTCGGACAACCGTCGCCCCACCAACCAACTACCCAGAGAGTAGGTACCCACATACACTAACACGGTTGACACGCGATAGTTGAATACAAGTAATAGCCGTACAGTGGCTATCAGCAGCCACACGATTACGGTAGCATGTATTCATTGCGCGTTTCGTGTTGTATGTGGTAATATTTCACGTTTTATGACAATAAACGCTGAAATATAGCAAGTGTGATGTGTTTGCGTGCAGCTTTATCCTTTCAGCACATCGCACATGGTTGCGTTTTCAGCGGATGCGTCAGCACATCCACCCCTCAAGGCTACATGATCGGTCGACTACAGGGGCGAGGAACAACGACCGCCCAACCGTCGAGGGGTCGCCTCGTCCGGAACGACCGTCAAAACATTGTACTGTAGCGTGTTGATGCATTGGGGCGACTCAGATAAAGGACCCTCCCCCCTGTCTGGTTGATTGCTTGGAACGGGGTAAAATTCGCGTTATACCGTAGCGTAGCGGAGTTATAACAAGAGATACCAGAGATTCGCTACTTTTTCGCGAATCCATGTACGAAACTTGACTATTCTGTATATTTTTCGTTCTTTATAAATGAAAGACACTTCTTAAACATCGTGGAAGCTGTATTGATCACAATTGTTTGCAGTTATTACATACTAGTCGTTGCGCACTCGTACCACCCGATTCGCGCGAAAATTTTGGCGAATTTGAAAAAGGCGTGCGCTAGTGACAAAATAATGTTCCTATTCGAATGTTTGGTGTTAAACATGTCACACAACCTCTAAGAAGTACGTTTTCAATTATAACAAAGAAAACAAATCTGTGTAATTCTCAGTGGAAGCGAATATCTTCGAATTCGCCCAATTTCAGCGAAAAGATCACAAATTCGCGCGATTATGGGTAGTTTCGCGATTCTCTCAAGCTATAAGTTTTGCGATAATTTTCGCATTTCGCTCGCGAAAAAGTTTGCCGGAGGCCTATAGCTTCCTCCATTGTCTCCAGTCCATGTATTATGATTTCGTTTGCGACGTGAACTAGTCTACCAACTACGAAGTCATCCCTATCCATACAAATACTCATTATGTCTCCGTTACTCTACGACATAAATGGCTTAAGACTCCGGCATAAGTAGGAACCGGTTTATGCTTATGCGGATGGCCTTTGAGGCCCACGAATATACAATCATTGCGCGAGCAACTGATAGGACACGGTACGAATACGTGGGTCATTATTCGAGGGGCGAAAAGTGGAAGGATCTCTCTCAAACGGCGGCTCTTGATCTATATGGGGCAGTGGATGGGGACTCGTCGAGGGTGCCGCATCCTTTTCTTCGGGGGAGCGAACGGCGAGTCCGTCGAAGGCCGCGAGTCCGTCTCGTTCGAGCGCGTGTCATTCATGTTCCCGGAATGCAGGCACTTCCGTCGTACCTGTAAATAGATCATTAGCTTCCCTCGGGGGAGGGCCGCTTGCCTAAAGGGGAGCTAAAAGATTGCTATATCAACGATACTTACACTTGCTGACTGAGTGTAACTGAGCTCAACTGTGTTATTTGGCACAGGAAGACTGTTCTACATGAATAGACACCCTAGTAATGCTAACGAGCACCATAAAATTACCGCGCTGGAGTGCGCAGGGTTCCACTTTTTTTTAAAGAGAGGCGACACCAAACAGTACAGGTGGGAACAAGAGGAATAAAGACCTGACCAGAGAGCACGCTCTCGCTCCTATGATGTGTTTAAAGCTGAGCACAATACTGGAATACAGGCTAACTGTTGCGCACGTTTGCGAGTAGCTGAGATCAAGGGTTTAGAGTTTAAAGCGGAGCATTCCTCTCATTTCTCTGCCAGCGCGCGGTCGCGTGCCTATAGTCAGAATGAGCAAGTTAGCTCTTGGCTATGCGCCCAACAGCCGCCGCACGCGGATGGTGGGCACGCGCCGCGGACCTGTCTCTCCCCTTTTAAACACTCTTTCCGCATCTCTAACCGCGGAAAGAGAGGGAGAGGAAGGGGGCGCACTTTCTGATTGCGAGTTTACTTCTGTTATTCCTCCGACCCTTGAACAATGCTGTGCGGCGGAGGACACTGATCGGACCGGTATTTGATTATGTTAATCTTTACATCTACGGCATTGAGACTGGAGAGGAATCCTCGAAGGCGATGAAACTACGTACGCATCCACGGGACCACCGAAATCCGTATTGTTGGAACTCGAAGCAAGCGTTGTATTACTGTACTTTACCGTAACCGTACCGCAAATTGCAATACCATGTGTTACTTGATTCGAGATAAATATTCTGATGCTGAGATCAAAGCGAACAGCCACGCAAGACTGTACAGCTGTATACTGTTATCTCGGGTCCAACCTGAACAAAATGCAGGTCGTATGGGTAAGAACACAAACACAGGAATACCGGAAACGTCTGTGAAACTTCATCGAGTTATTCGCTATTCTCAGCGGGGGATTCGCACTCACTCGGTGAGCGGGCGGGATTTTCCGCTTTCAGGGATGGGAGGGAGGGAAAGCAAAAGCCTTGAATGGCGTTTCGTCTCGCCGCCAGCGCGGTGCATCTCGCGAGAGTGTTGCACCGATCGAGGCACTACGCACTACGCAGCACTACTCATACCTCCGCCCTAAACCGTATTATCTCTCCGTTACTCTACGACATAAATGGCTTAAAACTCCGGCATAAGTAGGAACCGGTTTATGCTTGAAAAAACATGCAAAGGGTGCGGTGCTCTATCTCGAAGAAGACCTCACGTCACGGGGGAAGGGGTCAAGCACCAACCTCGCATGCGCTCCTGCTGCTGACTCCAAAGCCGGATCGCCGCCCGAGCAGAAGTGGCTACGCATCGGGTTCGAAGTGAGCATTTGCACTGTAAAGCGATAATATCATATCGACTCGTACAAACGTAAAACATCGGTCGCGATAATAGATCAGGCACGTTTCGCGGTGAAACACTTTTTGAATGTCGATTTTCGGGAAAATTGCGTGAGACCGTCTGTAACAGAAAACAGTGGTGATCGGCTCTGTTATTCGCTGGTACGCTAAAAGTTTTGGCTCCAAGGCGTCGAGAAAATAGCTGAAGCGAATTGAGTGTTCACCGATTTTTTTTTTCAATTGAAGACGATCAGTATTCGGTACGCCAGCCAGCGATAGAAGAGGTATGCATAGTGAAACCGGGATATTTTACAGCACATCCCCCATCCATGTTAGGCTGTGAACATGAGAACTATTCGGATGATACACGCAGAATTAGATGCACATGCACTACCGCAGAACAGCACTCCACGAGCGCACTAATGGGTGAGTACCGGAAAAACGGGTATTTAAGCAAGAATGATCTGCGAGATAAATTCTCAGCAGACAATAGAATGCAATGTGACGAGGTTGAGATGCCTCTGCGGCGTGCCTTCTATCTTTCTGTACTCATCGCTCTACGAGCATAGAAATGTGGTAGTTCCCAGTCTGTGAAACGGAAGGAGACAGTGTCCTCTCAACTTTTCGGCTAGCGAGAGCGTGGTGGAAGATAGCTGCGATATGGATTCGTCAGAGTGCGTGAAGGGAGAAGGACCGCGTCCTTAACACTAAGTGCGCCGTGAGCGGGGGTGGGAGAAACCCGCCAAGTTGCGATATGAAATTGAATTTGCCAGGGCGTGAGAAAGGCGAAGGAACCAGTTCTCACTCACTGCCCCTGGTGATTGAGTGGTGGAAAAAATCGCCAGGATGCGTTATGGAGTCGCCAGAGAGTGAGAGGGAAGAAGGATCACGTTCTACTCACTCGATGCTTCGCGAGCGAGAGAGTGGTGGGAAATCGCCAGGTTGCGATATGGGTTCGCCAGAGTGCGAGAAGGGAGAAGGACCACGTCCTATTCACTCGGCGCTCCGCGAGCGAGAGAGTGGTGGGAAATCGCCAGGTTGCGATATGGGTTCGCCAGAGTGCGAGAGGGGAGAAGGACCACGTCCTATTCACTCGGTGCTCCGCGAGCGAGAGAGTGGTGGGAAATCGCCAGGTTGCGATATGGGTTCGCCAGAGTGCGAGAGGGGAGAAGGACCACGTCCTATTCACTCGGCGCTCCGCGAGCGAGAGAGTGGTGGGAAATCGCCAGGTTGCGATATGGGTTCGCCAGAGTGCGAGAGGGGAGAAGGACCACGTCCTATTCACTCGGTGCTCCGCGAGCGAGAGAGTGGTGGGAAATCGCCAGGTTGCGATATGGGTTCGCCAGAGTGCGAGAGGGGAGAAGGACCACGTCCTATTCACTCGGCGCTCCGCGAGCGAGAGAGTGGTGGGAAATCGCCAGGTTGCGATATGGGTTCGCCAGAGTGCGAGAGGGGAGAAGGACCACGTCTTATTCACTCGGTGCTCCGCGAGCGAGAGAGTGGTGGGAAATCGCCAGGTTGCGATAAAGATTTCGCCAGAGAGCGAGACGAGGGAAGAGCCGAGTCTTCTTCACGCACTGCCTCGGGCAAGTGAATAGAGATTCTGCGGTGAACTCATCACATCGCGAGCAGAGCAGCGGAGGGAGACGCGTCCGTCTACGCTTCATCAGGGCGTGCCGAACTTCTATATCACAATTAGGCGGAACACCCCAGAGGGGTCATGCATAATCGTTAACATGGAGGAAGACGAAAACATTGAGATAATGCCGAGTACACCAATACAGAACGTATTTTCAACAAAAAAACGTTGGAAACTACGATGCGCGTACATATTAGGATGTTATGTAGGCGCCCGAATGAAAGGGCGAGAAGAAAAATAACAGTCAAAAACGGCCCAAAAGGCTGAATCCGCCATGACGACGAAATATTATGTGAATTTCGAAAATAATAAAACAGCGACGACCGAGCAGAGTGTAGAACATGAGGTAAACTATGATGAAGACGAATAAATAGATGTTGACGTGACGGAACAGCAATGAAGATAACTAAAACAATAAAAAGGCCATCCATTTTTGCACGAAGCAAAAGCCTTGAATGGCGTTTCGTCTCGCCGCCAGCGCGGTGCATCTCGCGAGAGTGTTGCACCGATCGAGGCACTACGCACTACGCAGCACTACTCATACCTCCGCCCTAAACCGTAATCTATACACGCTCCTTGAATATGGAATCTTCAATCCATACAAAATTATTCTGTACAAATATTGTCGTCGTCAATTCATACAATTACTCAATCCATACAAACCTCATTCGATACATGTTTTTGGATTACCAGTCAAACGGCCCCCTGCGACCGAATTCGGCCGAAATTGGACAAAATGGACACAAAACCCTTTCTCGAGTCTCTGTTGCACTATAAAGTTCTAGTTTAGTGGAATCGAACGCTCTACAAGTGAACTATCTAACTGTATAGTTTGTTCCAGTTGAAAAAGTTTCCAAATGCCGATTTCGTACCCTCTATTTCAACCACTTCCTGTGGCGCGACGAGACTCGCATTCGAATGACGAGCGAGTAGGGGAAATCAGCGGCCTCTTTGTGCGGTAGGTATAGTTTCTGGATGACAGTGTCACCAGAATATTACGCTGATTGGGGTCTCACGCGCCATCGAAAGGGATCAAAGTCAGAGGTTTCCAAGTCCAACTACCTGTAGAGACCACCGAGGGCCGACGTTTTTTCCCCGGCACAAGTATTTGCAATACCAGCATATGTCTATATAGTTAATCATGCGTGGGTAACATATTCTAATTTGATCGCAGCGCAAATGTGTTGCGACTGCCGTAATCCATTTGAAAATTGATGCGCAATTTCAGTTTTTCGCGCGGCAATTAGGTTGCGTTTAGCGACGATGTCTGGAAAAGTTCATAGACGCATAGAGTAAAGCACGGAAATAAAATAGTTACCGTGAAAAATCAAATAGAAAAAAGTGTATTGATTTTTTTGACATTGAAAACGACAGGTGAGCTTGAGCTGATCTATCCGGACTGAGCTTTTTGATCTAATCTGAACTACAACACATGACGCAATGCTTAGTTATTGTACAAGGTATTCAAGAAGTAACAAGTCTTTATGGAATTTCCGAAGTCGAGTTAAATTTCGAATTTTTGTTTCTTTTCACACATACAAGTGTCTTAGATCATGCTATCGTCGTCTTTCTCACATTCGCGAATCTAACCGCTGAATAATACAGCTGCAAGTTGAATTTCTCCGCATGCGTTTTTGTTTGCCGGGCTTAGGAGGGGAAAAATGCAGTTGTGATTTTTCGATGATGTTATTCCATCAGTACAGCTATCAGCTATCTGGAATAGAATTAAGTAACTTCTTCGTTTATTTTTTTGTGTTCGGTAAACTATATTTATTGCTGCGAACAAATTAGAATTTATTGTATCACATTGAAGATTGCAATAATACGACAACAAAAAAACTTGCGGCCAAAAACTCTTCTCATAATTGCCTACCTCACCACAGTACAACACCAACACCATACACACTAACTAACCACATATTTTCAGAATGCACGTCACTTCTGACCAGGTCATATCTCTCACAAACATAGGATTTGTCCGGACAATGTAATCTTGCCTGATCTTCAGGTTGGGTTCGTTTTTGTTCTCGTCAACGAAACCTTCTTTTGAAATTGTATAAACGTGGAAAAAAGGATTTGTATTTTTATCCATTTTCTGCGCAAACAGTACTTCAAAACATGTCTTCATTGAAGAAAACGAAAGCGACCCCATCCTGAAGATCGGGGAATAATACATTGTCCGGATACATTTTTCAACATAACTACACACAAGAACAACGAAATATAACTCCACAAATGAGTGCAGCATTCTTCGGCGTGATCCAAACCGCCAAACTAAAACCACAGAAGTACACACAACATCCACAAATACATCATGCCACAAGTAGATAGTAGATCCATCCTTTCTAGCAGTGACAAGGTCATACCGTATTACAAACTCCACAGATACAGAAACACATACAAGACTAACAGAATCCAAAGAATTCCATGAGTGTAGCATCCATTTCTCTAATTGGGCCATACCGTCCACTTAATGTCACAGAAATTCACACTTCACACAAAAACAAGAAAAGCAGAATCCACATATCTCCATGTACACATCCAGCGTTTCTCGGCGTGACCAGATCGTACTGACCTTTATTCAGTATTTCCAGAAAAAAACCCAGAAAGCCTAACACAGAACTCACAGAACTACACACAAGGACAAGAGTATCATTGTCCACATAGCTCCATCCGCGCATCCATTCCTCTGGTTGACCATGTCGTACTGCCTGACTGCCTCCACAGCAGTGGCCACGTCCCGATTGCACATCTCCCCCCGACACACAACCAGCCACTCCGAAAGCTGCGTGTAGTGGAAGGGCTGCAAGTGGATTTTTTTTCTAATGTTAATGATGTTTTTGATGTTTCTGATAAATTTTCTCGATCTCGAGTGATCAGTGATTAATTAGTATTTTCGAAACATATGAGCCATTCCGACAGCTGCGTGTAGTGGAAAGGCTGAAACTTGTTTTAATCGTGTTTTAAGAGATGCCAAATTCTCCTGTCCTCCAATTTTCCAGCAGCACACGGTTTGACGAGCGAGAATTTATAATAAGTTTTTTTGTAATTTTGAGCGATTAAGATATTATGACAATCTGATAAATTTTCTCAAGTGATCAGTGCGATTAGTCTTTTTGAAACAAATCAGCCACTCGGACAGCTGCGTGTACTGGAAGGGCTGCAAGTGGGCTGTCTCTCTAGAAGTGTGAAAAGGATCTGATGTTACGTGTTTCTGAGAGATTCTCATAATTTCTGATGTTTCTGATTAGCTCGAAAATTGTGGTATCAGAGTATGGGCGTGTTTCAAAAGCTCTCGGTAAATGGCGTTTCAAAATGAAACTCACCCAAAATCCGTCCACATCAACATCATCCACAAGAATGCACCCAGAGTGGCCATATTTGATACCTCCGTATTCGTTAGACTGAAAAAACTCAATGAATTCTTGTGAATATTTTTTTTTCTTAAGAGTTTTTTTCTTAAGAGAGGTTCTAAGATGAAATTTGACCAAAGTTGTGGGTCAAAGAAGGAGTGAAGTTTTCCGCTTTGTCTGGGTGATCTGAATGTCATGATTCGAAACTGAGCCCAAATTTGGACCACAATATAGCTGAAGAAAGTTAGAGAGAAAAGGTGGGAGGTGGGTAAAAACGAATATTCGATTGATTCTCCCTTAAAACTTCCCTAAACATTGAGGAATTGTCAAAGCAAAGATAGTAGTTCAAAAAACGAAGTTTCGGGTGTCATGTTAATAATAATAATTGATTGCAGAAATACTGCGTCGCACATATACACAACATCAATTGTTAAAAGAAAAACATGGAAAAAGCAATAGCAGCCATGTTGAGAAAAAAATATCATGTCTCAAAAAGCGCACCTGAATGAAGCAGTAGTGGCCACTGCATGTGGTATTCACACTCCCTGCTCTATTCGGCCAATCCACAAAACATTGCACAGTGTCCTTCTGATCCAACTTGTTTTCGAAAACGCTCGCATTCAACGTATTTGTGCATTTGTTCTGATAGATTGTTTTCATTGTTTTTCTTTTTCATTTTTCAACTAACCATTTGGCATGTCATGTATTGCGTATGTTCTAAACGGTGCTCTAAATCCTGAAAAGCCGGTAAATTCGATGTTTGATACACAAGAGACGGAAATAATCTGGAAAAATGTAAACGATGTCTGACACAAAAAAACATTAAATTCACCTGTTCAAGCGAGACACATAGGGATTGAAAACTTTGGTTACTGGCTGTGCTTTTGTGCTATTTGTTTTATGTTCGCCCAACCAATGACGGGTGAGTGCGCATCCAAATGAGTCTGAAACATGGCACATTGAAAATATTCAAGATTTAAAGGCTTACTTTCCAAATACACCGTCACTTCGTCCTCTCGCTTACAAGTGAGTCCATTTTGGCGGTGAAAATAGAAATCGCTCTCCGATTCCGTATTGCACCGATCCGACATGAAAGTGAGCGTACGTGAGGACATGGCAAATCAAAATAAATTGTTTTTTTATTCGGAATCGCAAACAATGACTATGACACGTACAAAACGGAATCACTCACAAGAACCTTATATGGTAGTATAGATTTTCGCACCGAATGGAAGATTCTGGTTCACTATGATATGTATTGTTATTGTTATTACCACACATCAATTGCGAGAAATTATCTGTAACTATGTTTCTAGACAGCAATCACCTGCATATGCAATATCGATCCGAATACATTATATCTTCGTAGCACCCGTCTTCGATGAAATCCAGCACTCTGCCGCTCGCGCAACCCTAGATCTTTCCAGTAGCATTTAAAACAATATTATTTGAATAATATGTTTATAATGATTGATGTTTATATAACATAGACTGTTTTTATGGATAAACAGTTATTATTATTCTCATTTATAAAATTTAAATTAAACTTTAAAAAATCTTTAAAAAAAAATATTTGTTTTCAATTTTCTCACCGTTTCGACGGACGGCGATTTGAGTCCCCAAAAATGCGAGATACAGAATTCGCTTTCGCAAAAACTAGCGTTATTCGTATCGCTAATAGATACAGTTGAATGTAAAAAAACAAATTCTATATCACAATCGCTTACAGATTTTGGTTGCATTGCAGAGCTGCCGTCGAAGAAATCACAACGAGAAAGTACCATGTCACCATTACAAACGGACGGAATATAATGAACATAACCGTTATTAATACACTTATTCATTCACAGATGCATTTCCGCAGGTGAATTAGGGAATACTGAAATTGAATTTAAATGCAACCGCCCTTCGTGACATTACTTGTGTAATGCGCATGTACATTTTGGCATACTTCGATTTATAATATAACAAAACCACTTCCTCATGATAGTTGGTTTCAGATCATCATCAATATCAACCAACCACATGATATCCCAATTGCTGTAGTATATGGTATTCAGTACTTTCAAAAATCCACCAAATCCAAGAAAATAGAAATTTTTATCTAGTCCAAAATAGAAAACAAAACATCAAGGCATTGTATGCGGGAGGCATCATGTGTAACCGGTAGAACCCAGCTGTACAAAACACTACTCTATTCGATCGATGGATCAATCGATACTATTACCTAACAACGCCTAGACAAGTCCATAACCGGAGAGAGAGAGTGGGGGCGGTCCGCTTAGCAACAGACAGACATTCACATCCCACCCCACCTCGTCTCGCTCTCCATGGCCTTGGCACACAGTCGCAAAAGACAGACAGACAGACAGACAGACAGACAGACAGACAGACAGACAGACAGACAGACAGACAGACAGACAGACAGACAGACAGACAGACAGACAGACAGACAGACAGACAGACAGACAGACAGACAGACAGACAGACAGACAGACAGACAGACAGACAGACAGACAGACAGACAGACAGACAGACAGACAGACAGACAGACAGACAGACAGACAGACAGACAGACAGACAGACAGACAGACAGACAGACAGACAGACAGACAGACAGACAGACAGACAGACAGACAGACAGACAGACAGACAGACAGACAGACAGACAGACAGACAGACAGACAGACAGACAGACAGACAGACAGACAGACAGACAGACAGACAGACAGACAGACAGACAGACAGACAGACAGACAGACAGACAGACAGACAGACAGACAGACAGACAGACAGACAGACAGACAGACAGACAGACAGACAGACAGACAGACAGACAGACAGACAGACAGACAGACAGACAGACAGACAGACAGACAGACAGACAGACAGACAGACAGACAGACAGACATCCCAGCCAACCTCGTCTCGCTCTCCATGGCCCTCAGCCAGCACACAGTGGCTAGAGAGAAAAGAGAGAGAGGGACAGAGCGACAAAGAGAGAGAGAGAGAGAGAGAGAGAGACAGACAGAGAGACAGAGAGACAGAGAGACAGAGAGACAGAGAGACAGAGAGACAGAGAGACAGAGAGACAGAGAGACAGAGAGACAGAGAGAGAGAGAGAGAGAGAGAGAGAGAGAGAGAGAGAGAGAGAGAGCCCACCGCAATAGTACACTTCGGTATTCGATTCGTGATCACATCCGCGAAATACCAAAAGAGATTCTGAAATTGATTATTTCACTGATACAGTAACAATAAATTCATCAACTCACCGTGACACTCGATATCAAGTAAAGCTTGTAGAAAGACGATTTCATGTACTCCCCGTGGACGTAGCCACAACGCTCTCGCAAAATCGACTGTCTTTTAAGCCTTGAAGACGTTCCAGAGGACAAGTCTTTCTCTTCATTTCTCTTTTTTTTCATTTTCAGATTGTCCGTTGATCACTCCAGGACCGCCAATCGCACTCCTCATTACGTAACTTGCCTCAGATCCCAGTCAATACGTTGTCTTCCATCAACCGGCGCATAGTATTCACATATAGTAATAGTAAGTAAGTCTCATAGTAAGTCTCTGGAATCAAAGGCTACATTTTTTTTAAAAACATGAAAATCTAGGGTCGTGTAAGATTATCAACAAAAAACAGAGGCTTGTTAGTTGTTAGTACATCTACGGTTTGGAACTCTTCGCATTCGATTCCATTTGCGGTGCTTACAAAAAAAAATTTTTCCTTGCCTCACTCAGACTGTGATCGAATCACGTCGAGAAATGCAACAAGAGAGAAACGCATGGTAAACGTGAATGTAACGCAGTTGGTTGTGATTTGTGATATTGTTTTTTTTCAATCAGTACAGCTATTTGAATAGAAATGAGTAACTTCATCGTGCACTTTTTGTGTTCTGCAAACTGTATATTGCTGCGAACAAATAGGATTTTATAGCATCACATTCAACATTGCAATATTACGACAACAAAAAGATTCACGGCCAAAAACTCATTCTATAATAACTTCCCATCACACACATATATATATATATATATATATATATATATATATATATATATATATATATATATATATATATATATATATATATATATATATATATATCTATATATATTCTATTATTCTGACCACAAAACTACACACAACAACCACAGAATCAACACTCCATCCTCGCATGCATTCCTCGGGAAGACTAGGTCGTACTGCCTGACTGCCTCCACAGCAGTGGCCACGTCCCGATTGCACATCTCCCCCCGACACACAACCAGCCACTCCGACAGCTGCGTGTAGTGGAAGGGCTGGGAATAGTCAAATCAGAATATTTATCTCGAATCAAGTAGCAAATTATGATTAGTGATTCGTATATTCTATTATTCTGATATTCTGATATTTCTGCTGAGTAATCATTGCGGTTAGTCTCTTCAAAAAAGTTCTTAAAAACATTGTTTGGCCGTAATTCGAAAGCCGATAAAAGGTGTTTAAAAAACCTGAATACTACACCAGAGCACAAAACCTTAATCGTGTGCATCGATACTAAACTCACATAAAATTCATCCACATCATCCACAATAATGCATCCAGAATGCCCATACTTGCTTCCTCCAAAGTAGTAGGACTGAAAATCTCAATAGATATTCACGGGAACTTGAGTGCACCTGAATACAGGCCAATGAATAGTTAGCAAGTTAGCTCCGTCATCACTCCGCGCGTACATCACCGCATTTGAAAATTGCGCACGCGCGAAACTTCGAATTTGAATCTTAGCGCCTGCTCTGCTCTCGATGTCTATCGATTTCTAGCCGCCTCACACTCTCTTCACCCCTGCGCTCTCTAATGGCTGCACTTGATTTGCCCACCCACTGTACCTGAATGAAGCAGTAGTGCCCGTCGCAAGTTGTACTAACATTCTCTACTCGGTCCGGCCAATCCACGAAACATTGTACAATCTGGTCATTGTGTTGATCGAACTTGTTCTCGAAAAAGCTCGCATTCAATGCATCCGTGCATTTGTTCTGATAAGATTCTTTTTTTCTAAAAAAAAATTATTTCTCAACGAACCATTTGACATGACATGTATTGTGTATGTTCTAAACCATGCTCTAAATCGCTCAAAACCGGTAGATTTGATGTTTGATACGCAAGAGACGGAAAGAATCTGGAAAAAAAGTATGCAACGATGATTCACATACAAAAAATATACGATCCACCTGCTCAAGTGGGACACATAAGGGCTGAAAATTTTCGATACTGGCACTGAAAAGGTTTTATTTCCGCCCAAACAGTCACGGATCAGTCTGCAGCCAAATGAGTCTGAAAGATGGCATATAGAATACATATTCAAAGGCTTACTATCCAAATACATCGTCCTTGTTGTCTCTTCTTTACAAGTGAGTCCATTTTCGCGGTGGAAATAGAAATCACTTTCCAGTGCCGTGTTGCAGCGGTGTGATATGAAACAAGCGAGTACACGCAAGCAGATACACTGTTTTTTCAGTCTTATTTGCGGCTATAGATTTAAAAATCAAGTGCAAAAATTTTTGATTTGATTTTCGTCGTTGGAAGCCGCTATTCGAACCCGGACCATCACACCCACCCCGCCGCTCATCAACACCTCCCCCCAAACCATAGAGATCGATAATAAATCTCTTTCACTGAGACAGCAATGCCGATTCACCTGCATATGCAATATCGATCCGAATACATTATATCTTCGTAGCACCCGTCTTCCATGGAATCCAGCACTCGCCCGCTCGCGCAACCCTATTATACCACGCCTTCTGCCTTCTTTTTTAAACCTTACCTGTATGACGTCAGGATTTAATCCCAAAAAATGCGACACACAGAATTCGCCTTCACAAAGACTAGCGTTATTTTCAATGCTAATAAATCAAATTAATACAAATCGATTCTATGAAACGTACAGATTTTGGTTGCATTGCAAAGCTAGCACCGAATAGGTTATGACGAGAAAGTACAATATCACCATTACAATAAGATGGAATGGAATGAACAACTGGAAGAATGCAGTCAGTATGCATTGACAGCTGCATATTCCGCAGGTGTATTAGGGAATATGGAAATCGAAATTAGTTGCATACGCCCTCGGTGACATTAATTGTGTTCACGTTGGCAAACCTTCGATACAATAAACCCCTTCCATCTCCCTCACAATATTGGTTTCACGATATCTTCAATATCAACAAACGACATTTATTTCAATTGCTGAGTATATGGTTTTTTTAGTACTTTTCACAAATCTAATAAAGTAGAAATTTTATCTAGTCCAAAATAGAAAACAAAACATCAAGGCATTCTATGCGGGAGGCATATGTACATACATCATGTGTAACCGGTAGAACCCAGCTGTACAAAACACTACTCTAGTCGATCGATGGATCAATCGATACTAATACCTAACAACGCCTAGACAAGTCTACAACCGGAGAGAGAGAGTGGGGGCGGTCCGCTTAGCAGGTGCCCTTGAGAGAGTGAGAGGGATGGGGGGGAGAGACCAGGGAAGACACTCACTGTGAGAAAAGGGAGCACAAGCGACTCCGAGTCAGTACTAGAGTGGTGAGCAGCAGAGCAGCGAGATGGCTGAAACCCACACAAGTCATCTCACCCCCCCCCTCTCTCTCTCTCTCTCTCTCTCTCTCTCTCTAACCTCGCTATTGCAGCAGGTCCTTGGTAGCGTTCTTCAGGGGAATGAACGGCTCCACGTTTACCTGAACACGTAAAAATAAGTTGAAACATGAATTGTAAGCACCACGGAACATAAAACATACTACTTGCGATCTGGTATGTAATACATCATGTGTGTGTGTCTCAAATAGTTTCCACCTTAAATCCATTCAAAAAAACCTACATAAAACTATCACAAAACTATCCAGACGCAGTTCAGTACAAAATTAAAGACGTCCGACGTCACCAAACCACGCGATCAGTAACACTCCGACATGACCAGCCCTCTTCCCGAGTATCACATGTGGTCTCTGCTGCTATTCATGTATATTACCGGCAGATAAACTGATCAATTAAAGGTAGTGTACCCTCTGAACGCAAGACTTCAAATTTGCAATTTGTGTTGTTTATTTTTCAATCTCATTATTAGAAACATAATTGGTCAATATACTATCCCTTGAAAATATCTTTAACCTTATGCAAATACGCTTTAAACGTGAAAGAAACATGAAAACTTCGATTTAATGAAATTTTGGCGAATATGTTTAATAGTGTTAATATACATTTTTCTAAATTTATTTTGATTTGGAATGAGAAGTGAACATCAAAAACAAACCACAAAAGCATTTGAAAACATTTTATGTGTGAAACCAAACGAGGTGCTCCGGTCAGTTCGGTGATGTAACCGCAGTCGGTGAACATAAGTTTTGCGGGCGTGCACACTTGTGCACACAATTGCCGGTAAACGTCAAACTTTAAATAAATTTTTATATTTTAAAATTGTTATTCTTCCATTTTAAACTTTCATGTTATGCGATTATAACTAACAAATAATAAGTAATGAATTGGTAATAGCAACTCGTGCGACCAGAATCAGAGGGTACACTACCTTTAATCAATCACCCCTCTCCACCCACCCTGTCCTCATCTACTACTACCACATGCCACTCACGTAAAGCGTGCTCTACTAATCGATAACCAATCAATCAATCACCCCCCTCACCCTATCTCCGTCTATGACGTGGGGCCTGTGCTGCATGGCCGCCGTGGCCGAGTCGGCGTGCTCGAACGTCACCGAGGCGAAGCCGCGGTGCAGACCCGTCAGGGGGTCCTGCAAGGGGAGGAGATGAAGATAGACATAGGATAGAGTAGGTGGGGGATAGAAAGTGAGAGGGTCCTGCAAGTAAAGTAGAGTGGACTATCAGAGATGATTGATTGTCAGAGATGGTGGAGAAAAAAGGAGATAGGATAGAAAGGCCCGTCAGAGGGTCCTGCAAGGGGAGGAGAGAATATAATGGAATAAAAATTTCGGCTCTATGGCTGGCATGGTTGCAACCTTGAGTATTCTCTATGACTATCGATAGTTGTATGGACTTGAACTTGATGTGAGTGGCGGATGAAATAGTCAAATCAAATAAGAATGGACCCGTCAGGGGGTCCTACAAGGAGAGGGGTTACTGGACATTGTAAAAAAAATGTATACTACAGGTTTTAATCTTTTAATTGCAGTGGTGCAGGCCGGTCCTGCAAGGGGGGGAGTGGATCATGGTCATGGATAATAATAACATCGAAATTTGAAATGTCTTATCATGCTTGTACGTTGCAGCTGCATAACAAGTGAAATAGAACATATAGGGATATATGTTTCACAGTTCATACTACGTACTACCCACGGCTAGAAAAAGAACTAATGTAGAGTTGTCATTACGACAAAAAATGCGCTCACATATAAAAACCGAATCAATTCGGATTGCACAGTATACAATTTCAAGTCAACATGACGTCAACAAAATACCGAAAGACTCACAAAGAACTAACTATCACAGATAATCAGCTGACAGGCACAGGAGCCAAAACTGGCTTGTTTCAAAGCACAAATCGCTTTCTCTATGATAGAAATAAGACCCAATTCCGAATTCAAATCATCACAATTCAACTTCCCGGAAAAAAGACTCACAAAGAACATGGTGACGTTCTTGACGCTGCCGTACTTGCTGAAGTACTTCTCCAGCTGCTCTGCAATCAGGGACAATGATTAGGTAAAAACACAACAATTGACATTTATACAAATATAATCATAAAAAGCCATTTCCCAATTTATCTAGCCAATAAAGTACTCACGCTTTCTGAGAAACAAAAACCCTCTTTCGCTTCACATTTCTTCGCAAGTTGAGAAGGCACTCACGCTTTCCAAGTGGCTAACGTCTCCTTTGCAAATCACTTCTCAAATCTCGAATGCACTCACGCTTTCCAAATCACCAATCGCCAACACGCCAACACCCACATTCCAAATCAAGGAACTTCTGCATGGCATGCATCGTACGCATACAAAGTGACTACCACCTCCTTTCAAACTCACGATATATACTCACGCTTTCCGGTGACCAATGCCGATTTTCCAAGTCAAGTAAGTCACTTCGCTACCAAACTAATGTGCTCAAACCTCAAAACTAAAACTACTCACACTTGCCTGTGATTATTATCGTACGAATTACGAATACACAGTGACTACCAACTACCACCTCCTTTCAAACTTTGCAAATCAAAATCAAAGTAATAAATAAACTCACGCTTGCCAGTGACCCACTTGACGTGTGTGAGGTAGACGGTGGGGCGGGTGGCGGAGGGGCGCGGCGTGGTGACGATGCGGGAACGGGACGAGCCCGACCTACAGGGGGTCAGGGTCAGGCGGTCAGGGTAAGAGAGGAAATGAAGACATCAATATTCAAGGTATCCATTCACTCCCTAAAAGAGCTATATCGGACGGGACGTGCCCGACGTGCAGGGGATGTGATAAGGGAGAAATGCAAAGTAATCGATATTCAAGGTATTCATTCACTTCCAAAAAACATATATGGTGATTGGTGAGTTATATACGAACGGGACGTGTCCGACAGAAAAGCGTGCAAGTTCTTCTCCCGTGGCAAAACGTTCAAACAATTACATTCTCACGATTAACGAATTCCTTCACGATTCACTAATTCATGAAGACAATTTCACAATCGAAAATTAAGAAAAGAATAACTAAACATACGCTTCACTTCTCACATTAAATTATATTTTGAAAAACACCACAAATAGCTTCAAACCCCGGCAAAAACATAAAACACACTTTCCTTTTGATTATAATTTTAAAAAAAAACTCACCGCACAGCGGCGGCAAACTGGATCAGCGACTGGCGCATTGTCTACGGAAGGGGGTTGAGCAGGGAGGAAAAGGAGAAGGGACCCGTAGGGGAGAGACACGCGAGACTGAAGCGGGAAATAATTGTGTTATGACAATCGAGTAGTAATGATACGAATCACGAGGTAAGACAAGGGGAGATACACGCCTTTCTTACTGAAGTAAGAAATGATTGTGTTATCACAATGACAATATAGTAATAGTAGTAAAGATACGAATCACGAGGTAAGACGAAACACATTACAATTTCGGGGTCGTCAATCGTCATATCATGACATCAGGATGGTTGTTTGATCAATGCACACACAGAGAGGCGCGTAACTCGTGAAACCACGGGAGTGATAGTGTGTGATAAAGCGAATACATAGTAGTGCAGTGAGAGAGGATCGATAGAGGGCACAACTGCAAACACTGTGCGAGTAGAGAGAAGTAGTGATCTGCAGGAAATGTGAATGTAACAATTCAACAATGCAAAGAACGGCCAGCCTAGAAAACAACAAGAGGCAGCAACGTGCTGGAATTGACATCAGCTCAGGAGGATACGTCGTATCATGTTCGCAAAGACAAAGAGACAATCACATGGGCGATTATATACATAACGTAGTCACGAGGCGAATGCTGGTTTGGCTATTCGTAGTCCGTTTCAAGTTTTGCGGCATGACTGGTAGTGGTGCAATCGAGTGAGAGAAGCGACGAGTGGTGAGAGATGCGAGAGAATAATCACGTGGTTGCGTGGTGAGGCCGGGGCGGTTCAAAGGAATCGATTCGGAGAATGATAAGTCCACCCCGGTCAGGCGGGGCAATCTCCAGAATGAAGTGTACTATGACCACCAAGAAAGTAATTAATTCAAGCAAGTAAACAATTCAGGGAGCAATAATGAGCATGGAAACGGCTCCACATCGTAGCCATACTAAGTGCATTCTTTTAAACAATGATTTGAATGTATAAACATAATTGAAAACAATAAACAACATCGCAAACAAAAGTGAGACGAAAAACCAGCACTAGTAAAAAAGACGCGAAAAACGAGAAATACACTACTGCACCAAAGTGCACAAAAAAGTTAAGTGTTGGCAGTATCGTATTTTTAGTGTATTTCCTCTCACCTTTTGTGTTTGATATTTTATAGCTGCTCAAACATGTCTGATATGAATCATCTATCACTGTCCTTTCACCAAACACACCGATAAGCCGTTTCAAGCGCTCAAATCGATTCGATTCCTCGTCTCACTTTTTTGCCGATCGATCTATGCTCTCACAAAAAAACATTGTTCGATTCGTTCATTATTCCTGTGTTTGTTATTTTAAGCAGCTATTAAGTTCCCAAAAATACAAAAAATAATGTGAAGTAATTGTCAAAAAATACCGAAAAATTGTCTAAAAATGCGAAATAAAATGTCAAAAAATATTGTAAATTTTTACAATTTTCGCGCGCCTCATTGCCAAAATGTCGAAAAATACGAAAAAATGTATTTTTGGAAATTTTGTCGTTTTTTGAACCTAATAGCTGCTTTAAGGCGCACTGTATTTTTAAAAACTCTAAAATTATAAAGTTAAAAAGTATAATTTTATAAAACTCATAAAACTCATAGAAAACTCATAGAAAACTCATAAAACTCATAGAAAACTCATAAAACTCATAGACTGTGAGGAATTTGTTGTTTCTCGCGCTCATTGTTGGTTGCGCACGCATCACAATGTGTTATATATATGAAATATAACTTTCCCTGCACATATATCCGCATATTTCCGGGTCTGGGCTCGCTTACCATCCAGGCAATTAGGAAATGACACCAGACACCAGACACCACGACCCTCTGGTGGTGTTGACACCATGGTGTCGTGGTGTCAACACCACGACACGACGGTGTCGACACCACTACACCACGACACCACGACACCACTTTACGAAACGGAAAAGTCTGCATCTTTTTCAGTTATATAGACGAGAGGTCGTAGTGCAGTTGTGTTTTGTGAAGGTGTCCTGGAAAATTCATCACTTCATCACTTCATCACATGTGATGAAGTGATGAAGTCAAATTGATGATGTGATGAAGTGATGAATTTTCCAGGATGCCTTTTGTGAAGTGGTGTCGTGGTGTCGTGATGTCTGGTCTCATTTTCTAATTACCTACTATCCACTACGCTATGAGACCATGTTCTACGGGGCTTCAAAACAGACAAAAATGATGGCTTGAACATCTTTAAGATGGGAGAGTGTCTGCTTTGCGTTGTGATGCGTGCGCAACCAACAAATGAGCGCGAGAAACATCAAATTCCTCACAGTCTATGTCTTTTATGAGTTTTCTATGAGTTTTATGAGTTTTCTATGAGTTTTATGAGTTTTCTATGAGTTTTATGAGTTTTATGAAATTATACTTTTTAACTTTATAATTTTAGAGTTTTTAAAAATACAGTGCGCCCTGCTTTAATGTTTGTTTTTCATCCAAGTTATACCGTATTTGGCGCGCGAACGCACAAGCCGCGCTTATTGAGGTCACGCGCGCGCGGCAAGGAGCGCTAGGCGAGGTGAGAACGTAGGTCCAAGTCGGTCATACCACATGCTAGATCCCACGTGATCACGGTGTTTTCTATGCATCGCCTCGCCGATCGCATCTCTCTCTCTCTCTCTCTCTCTCTCTCTCTCTCTCTTTCTCCTTGCCAACTGGTCTCACTGGAATCGTGGCGTAGATCACATCACAGCTGTTGAGTGCTGTGTTCGTCTAGTGACGCGAGCTGTACTATTCTACGTTTATTCTATATAGTTTATACCCCATTCAACTTGACACGTGTAAAAACTGACGCACAGTCTCTGCGTCAACCATCAAATTTACACCACGATTCCTTCCATGTTCGTATGCATTGATTGATTTACTGCCGATATCAAGAATACAACAACGGAAATGAAACACAAAAGGGTTCAGTTTGCGTGAAGTATCTGTCGGTGGTTCCTTCTTGTCGGGATCCGACGTGAAGAGTTGGTGTGCTTGGTCTCACGCTTAGGTTGACGTCGCGACAGCCATTGTAGAAAGTTCGTATGCATGTTCTCATCTTTTTTTCGGCGCACTTTAACTTGAAATACGTTCTCAACCTCTTCGAATTTGCATAGAGACTGAGTCACCCCACACTTGTACTATTACTATCGTCTTTGTGATTCACTCTGACATTTGCCAGGAAAAAAGCTCTCTGATTCACGGCATATGTATATTTTAGCTGGTCGCTGGCCACATCGTGTTTTCGTCCAAACTGAAAACTGATTCGCACTTCCATACGATTTTCCCTATTCATACATCATCGTAAGACAGTCTCGAGACATGGATAGGGTGCGAAGAGTATCTCTTACTAAAACATCATCTCCAGCGCTCTCTCTACCCGCGATGTCCTGCGTTACATCTCTCTACCCGCGATGTCCTGCGTTATTGTTATTGAATGAGCTGTTCGTCCTACTGATGTATCACCTCCATCTCCTAACAGTCTCAGAGACAAAAAAAATATTGAAAAATCACTATATGTCCAACCCCTTTGAATGTGGCGATGCGTTATTGAGTCGTCTTACCGATCTCTCATCTTTATCCATCCCGTTCCCGTTTCGCGTCGAGACATGTCATCATCAGATCAGATTGAATGATTACCTGTCATCTCCAGCCCCCCCCCCCCGCGATGCCGCCCCCGTCGGCGCTCCTCCCCCTCCTTCTCCTCCCCCTGCTCGCCTTCTCGCAGCGCCTCGCCGGCCCGCGCGGAGCCTTGCCACTGCCCCAGCAGCGTGAGTTGTTGTTTGTTTGTTGATTTGTTGTTTGTTGTTTTAGGTTTCAGCAGCTTGTCCGCATTACTCTTACAAACCCTGGCACAGTATTGTGTAGTTATAGAAACGCACATTTTGCGGATTTGACAGTTGCTAGTTGCGATGATCAGTTCGTTTCATGGTTGAAAGGAAAAACACCAACATTTTTTTTAAACTCCAGCTGATTAATGAATATTTATAGAAACGCATAATTTGCGGGTTTGAGATTTGCGGTGATTTATTGGTTTTAGTATTGGAAACCCTCACATCTATATATTGTCCATTTAAATGCTAACACAGTAGTGTGCATTTTCTGAAACAAATATTTCGCAGGTTGTTTTTTGACTCATCCACTATTTACCCACTTGTTTACCCACCTGTTTACCCACCTGTTTATCCACCTGTTTACTTGTTTGTTTACCTGTTTACCTATCTGTTCATCTACCTGATTACTTGTTTATCTACCTGTTTTCCTGCTCACCCCTCTTTCTAGCCCACTCCGGCGTGGCGGCCTCGTTCGACTACCTGATGCTGACGCAGATCTTCCCGCGCGCCGTGTGCAGGGCGGACGATGATGCGGTGAGAGAGAGAGAGAGTGGGAGAGAGAGAGAGAGAGAGGTAGAGAGGGGGGGAGGGAGATGGAGAGAGGGGAGAGAGATAGGAACGATGGACGAGAGAGAAAGAGAGAGAGAAGTGAGGAAGAGAGGGAGAGGGAGAGAGAGAGGGAGAGAGAGAAGGAAGGAAAGTGCAAGAGCGACAGCGGAAGCAGTGTGAAGATAGGGGGCGTATTATGATCTGAGATGAAGTAAATTGGCCCTGAAAATATCACTACCGCTATCTATCCGTTTCACATCATACTCAAAACGAAATACCAATTTTTTTATGTAATGAGCTCCAGTCATTACGAGTTGGTAATCAATGGTAAACATAGTCTCATCTCTCATCCCCTATCAAATCGAATGCAAACATTTATCCGGTACCAAATCATGTGATCTTCAAACAAACATCAATATCTAAAAAAAATCTTTCCCTATTTCTTTCTTTATAGCGCGATTGCGCAATCAATGAATTCCAGGTTCCCGGCTCGTGCGAGATTCCCTCCGGGGCGCCCGCGTGGACAGTGCACGGACTGTGGTGAGTACTCTCTCTCCTCTCTCCTCTCTCCTCTCTCCTCTCTCCTCTCTCCTCTCTCCTCTCTCCTCTCTCCTCTCTCCTCTCTCCTCTCTCCTCTCTCCTCTCTCCTCTCTCCTCTCTCCTCCCTCCTCCCTCCTCCCTCCTCCCTCTCTCCTCCCTCTCTCCTCCCTCTCTCCTCCCTCTCTCCTCCCTGTCTTCTTCTTTCTCGATAGAGAGAGAGAGACAGATAGAGAGAGAGAGATTGAAAGAGAGAGAGAGAATGACGTCATCTGCAGGCCCAACTACTCGAACGGCTCGTACCCGCAATTCTGCGACAAGGACAAGCGCTTCGACCCCGCCCTCATCGAGCCCATCCTGGAGGAGCTCACGTGGGTCGAGTGTTTGTTTGTTTACTTTTGTTTGTTTACTTTTGTTTTTTTGCAGGTTAAAGGGTCGAAACAGGATTCCGTTACGTATCTAGCTATTATGTTCTACTAACTGATCTTCTATCTACTTTGAAAAACCCTCATTGTTTGTGTTGGTTGTCTTTTCTGGTTTTGCGTACGTTTTGTTACGGCTCATAGACTGATCTGGGTTGGAATGTTAGAGGTTGGAACTGCACAGGAAACAGAAGAACAAGATGCAATTTTCTGAACTTTCTGGATGATTCAATCGATAGAATCACTCAATACCTTTTTCCAACCAAGCAATTTTTCCAAGCCATATTTGTTTCATCTCCAATGTTGTAGTTGTATTCTTCAAATCGGCACTAATCTCAATCAATAAATCGATATTTCTAGTCTGTCGTGGCCGAACCTGTTCCCGCATAAGTCGGCCGACTCGTTCTGGAAGCACGAGTGGGAGAAGCACGGTGGGAGTGTTGTTTTTTGTTTGTTATTTGTTTGTATTATCCATCAATATGTGTTAATACTATACATAGCACCATGGTCCTGTACTGACGAGCTTGTTAGGACCCACCATGGTGTTAATCTACCGTGTTTGGTAGCGTTAATAATGCGTTTCATGTAATTCTCATTTCCTGTCTGCAGGTTAATGGGTCGAAACAGTACACTGTTTCTAATATCTACGTGGTCACAAGTGGTAACGTTATGATTTTGTCTCTCGTGTTATCTCTTTCTGATTATTACTCTCTTCATTGCTTTGTTTCGATACTGGATATTCCTGATTCCGTCTATGCATTACGGTGCATATGTGGCTTCTGATTATGAACGATGGTTGAAACTTATATTTGATGACACTATAAAGTACCAATTACCGTTGATATGATTTCAACTAGTTCTATTCATTATGTAAAGCGTATTTTTGCACATTTTATTCTCGTTCAGTATAATAGGCAGGCAAGCTGTTGACTTTTAATAAACAATGTATTTCAATAATTTTCTTCTTATTCTTATTCTTCTCCCCGCGGCGTGCGGTCGGGTCTTTATTTCGCCCCGCCGCCGCCGAATGTTCGGTCATCGACAAGAATCCTTCCCGAGTAACCAGTGAGGCGGCGGGAAGTATCCTCACGTGGAAGCAGCTATGGCGCGAGGAGATATCGATTGGCATGGAAGCAAAGGAACACCCGGAGCTCTACACGTCAAGAACGGTACTCTAATGGTCCAGGAATGATTATCGATCAAGGATCGTCTTCCTACCACTAACCTCGTCAGCCAAACTGTCTTTTCCCGGCGTTAGCCTATGTATCTAGCATCTTAGGCACTACTGTATGCTTCATATCATTATGATTGTGTTGTCATATTCAGAAATAACGATTCCGGATAAACGATTTGATTTGATTTGATTTGATTTCAATAATTATATAAATTTCATAAATAAATTTCAATATATTGCCCATTTTGAAAATAAAAAAAAAAATATTCCAGGCACGTGCAGCGAGGGAGAGGAGGTGCTGTCGACGGAGCTCAAGTATTTCAACATGTGGGTTATCGACTTATCATTTTATCGATTTTATTGACTTTATTGCGATTGCGTCATATTTTGTTGTTGGAAGAGTTGATAGAGAGAGACAGACAGACAGACATGGGAGAGAAAGAAGTAACCAGGATGGTTGTACGTTTCATCAATATTGTATATGCAGCGTTTTTCTAAACAACAATAATTAAATACGAAAAAGCGAATGGAAGAAAAAAAAGAGAGAGAGAGAGAGGTAAAGAGAGAGCAGGACAGAAGAAGAGAATGTTGTGTTGCAGCACCCTGGGTCTCCGTCGTCAGTACGACATTGAGAAGGCACTGCAGACAGCGGGAGTCCCGCCTAGCAAGAAGGTAGGGTACTCTCTCTCTCTCCTCCCTCTCTCGTTCTATTTTTTTTCTTTTCTCCTTCGGTTCTCATCATTATCTCACGACTTTCATTTCCATTTCTCTGTTTATAGGCGGGTCTTAGAGAGGCGTGGCCTATCCGATTCCTTGCAGGGCTACGATCTGGAGACGATCCGAGCTGCTGTGAAGAGCGAGCTGACGGGCGGACTGAATGTGCAGATCAACTGTCTCAATGATAAGAAGGTAGAGAGAGTGAGAGAGGGGGGAGAGAGGAGAGAGAGAGATAGAGAGAGAGAGAGAGATTCCCTCCTTTTCAGTTCGGCCACTCTCTTCTAGGAGATGTCCGTCTCTGTCTCGACAAACACTTCCAGCCGATTGGTGAGTTTAAAAATTAATTATGTATGTTCTGTAGTTGTTATGTTTCATAGGGATACTATAGTGAACTCTTTTTTATATTAATTAGCTCAGTTTATAGGTAGTTAAAAGCCTAGTTCTGATTGATGGTGATAAGGTTACGTTTATGATGCGATAATAAAAACAACCGACAATTGTCCAATCCCTTCCTCTTCTAGACTGTCCCGCGAGAATTCAATATGAGAGCTCTTTGTATCACACACATGTGTTGTAGTTTTCGATTCTAGTTTATATTTGTTCCCTTCTGACTGTTCCCGCGAGGCGATAAGTAGTTGCTCGTAGTTGATTGTAGATGATAGATGATGGAGATTATACATACACATTCTTACATATAACATGACTATAATATAACTATTTCTTTGCAGACTGTCCCCGCGAGAAGGCGTTCCACGTGCACGCCATCCAGCAGTGGGGCAGGCAGAGAGGAGGGAAGGGAGGCAAGCAGCCGCTGCCCAACTTCAGGGTCGGTGCATGTCGTCCCGTTTATATGTTAGAGCTATGCAGCTATGTCTATAATATGATGTGGTTTAATTACCATGGATGGGTGAAGACTACTTGTCATTATTGTACTTGTTTTGATAGAATTGATAGAATACAACCGGCAGCGGTCAACCGATATCACAATGGACTCTGTAGTTTAGGTGATGTATGTTTCGGAGGAATGCTATAGTTTAGTGGACTCGTTCAATGTAATTTCTCGTTTACACTACGATCTATATATCAATCAGTCAATCGTTTACGATCTATATCGAACATTTTCTACACGGTTATACTTCTCATCCAATTATTATTATTTGCCAGCCCTGTCCAGCGCACAACGTCATCTATCTATCGGAGGACGCGGATGACGTGCAGATGGAGCCGGTCGTCGAGTCCTTCTGGAACAGCGACACCCTCCACTCGGCCGTCCAGGTACCGCCCTTTCTGGCCCCGCCCTCTCTGACCACGCCCTCTTTCCAGCTGTGCGCCCTTGTGGTTCTGGTGATTCTTCTGGGTCTGGTGACTCGGGATGTGCTTGCGATGTGCCGTCCGAGGAAGGTCTACTATCAGGCAGAGAACGAGAAGATTTAAAAAGGAATACGGTAGGATGGAATCGTGGCGGGACCCGGACGGGGTTTCAAACTGTAGATATGATGTATGCAAGTGTAATTATTTTTGTTCTAAGAACAAGTATAGCGAAATTCCTTCTACTAATAACGTTTGTATGAAATCAATTTCGTTATTTTGTATCGTTTTATATCAAAACCAGAAACGTTTTACGTGTTACTGCGAGCCAATGGTTGTATTTTGTTTATGTTTTTGTACTTTGCAATAATAAAACGTTTGTATTAAGACCTCATTTATCTAGTGATATCGAACATAGATCATCAGATGTACATAAATACAATACATAAATATAGTCACATATATGTTTGATAGTTGAGTGGTGTATGCACTTATTATGAGCATTCCCATATGAGTTCTCATAGTGCCTTAGGCGCAAAGCTCAATGAGTTTCTTAGTCGCAACGAAGCTTCGGTATGAGCATGGTTGACGTTACGGAGAGATTATCTTCTTGATCATAAAACGGTGTCCCCACCCTAGTCATTTCTTTCGCTCTTTCTTCTGTAGAAAATGATTGAACAATTTATAATAATTTGTTCAAAAAACATGTAGAAAGTTCTAAAAAAAAAGGTAATAGACTTGATACCTACCTCAATATTGAGACACTCATTCCATTTAGTGTTGTGAGAACTCGGTGTTATTTTTTAACCGTCGTGATAGATCATGGGATCCTCAAAGTAGAGGTATAGATCGGGTGATCTCATTCCCAGTGTTTTACTCACCGCATTAGAACTTGAAGGTCACGTGAATGTACGAGTATGTAGTTTAGGTACTTCGTTCGTTGTTTAGGAAAATGAAACTGTCACTGTAATGTCGATATACAAAATGTCTTATTAATAATATAATGATGTTTATACTCACCTCACTGGATTTATTATCTTCTTCATCTCATTTACTATTGTTTCTTTCGCGAAGTATGTATATTAGCTTTAAAATCCGTTTTCATTCGCAAAATGACATCGAAACACTCACCACTCATGTGAAACACTATAGCAGTGTAGGCGCTTCAATGCTGTTTAGGTAGACAATAATATCTTTCTGTAAATGGAAATATGAGTTTTGTGGTTGTATTTAGAATCTGCATGGACCTGTTTGTGATTGATCAGTGCAAATTGTTATAGGTCTAGCATTATTCCATCTTACTGATCGGTTGTATACGCATAATGGCACAGAACATAGCAAAAAAACAAACATCGAAATCACAACAAGAGACGATGAAACAGGGCGGCACCACTCTCGCACCTGCTCACTCAGTCCGGGATTTGGGCATAACAATGAGCACTTCTCTGGTATTTGACTCTCACTATGACCTCATCATTCAAAATACGCTCAATTCAATCAATGATTTCCTGAGGGTTTATTCGTTTATTAAACAAGAAATTCACATGTCTTGGTTGTTGCCTACGCTACATATTTCCGATGTAAATTAGAGTAATGCACTGAGTTGTGGAACCCTCAGGACAGGATGTGGGATCGGTGAATGCGATAAAATCTGTGCAGCGATACCATACGCGCCGAATATGTCGCCGCGCTGGTTTGTTCCCTATCCCCAACGATTACAACTTCTCGGCTTACAAACATTAGAGCAACGGCGCATTCTGAATGATGTGGCATACATGCATAAAGTGACTACAAACTCTACATACCTTGACTATCATGGTCTTTTCAACTTTGTACCAACTCGTTCTCGCACTTCTCATGGGTGGCGCGTGGTTCCGTGTTTTGATACAGCCCTTAAGAGCAGTGCATTTTTCAACAGGGTTTATAGGCTTTGGAACTCACTCCCCCTTCCATAGTGTTGTCTGCAAAACATGAAACTGTTAAATCCTTCCTAGAAAGTAATCCCCATTTGTTGCCAGTTTCGAAGATTCGTAGACTGTAGTCAAAATTCGATGCTTTTTGTGATATTTTACATTTTTTTCTCATGCCGTATGCCATTGCTCATTTTGCCGTATTGAACTGTTTCTCTAAATGTACACGGTAATAAACTTTTTTTATTATTAAAAACTGTGCGATATATATATATATATATATGATCGATTGTTGTTTACGAATTAACGTAGATGAATTACAATATCTGAAAATGGAATATTTATGGTAGGGTGAAAGATTCGTAACTACATAACACACAGGTACTATCGATAGTCAGCATGGGCAACGTGTCAGTGAGAAAGGTTTATCCGGAATGAGCCCCGATCGATCTTACTGATCGGTTATATACACATTATCGCACATAACATCGCAACGCATCAAAACCACAACAAGAGACGAGCGTGAGAAACACAACAGAGAGATGACACATCTCTCACAGCTACCACCCTACACAGAATGATGTCCTCATCATTAGATATCGCAACACTCAGAACAATCTCTAACATTTGTACAATTTTTTTTTTAATATAATATATTTATCCATAGAAACAGAATCGCAATGACAACATTGGAAAGACAACAAAAGTTATGATGAACGAGTGTCCAACATCAATCGGTTTCCTTCCCAGTGAGGCAAAGCGAATACTGCGGAAGCCACCTCCAGACACCTTGACGTGTTTGACAGAAGTGTACTTCCTCCACAGGCACTCTCGCGACGACAACTGAAATGAGTGAGGAGGCAAGCGCCTCATCATTAGAATCACCCAATCAAGTCAAAACCACCCTGGAGCTTCTATCACATTAACAGATTATTACAAACGTGTGGGGTCTTGAAACCTCTTTTGGATGGTACTGAAGAAATGATCAATTGCGACTCCAAATTCTTTCTTAGATAAACAGGTGACCACGCTTCTATCCAAATCATTCCAATACTGGACAGCTCTATATAATATAAAACTTTGGCCTATCATAGTGCGAGGTGAAGGGGCTGTGTTCTTGAGTTTCAACCCATGATTTCGCAATGTACTCATTCTAGAACCAACCGGGACTAGAGCGAATGGACATTCCGAGTTGAAATAACCATAAATGTATCTATGTACAAATCGAATATCACACTTAACCCGTCGTAACCAGAGAGTGTCTAAATTATATCGTTTTAGTCTGCTTTCGTAATCTAGTTTAGGGGCTATGTAACGGGTGAGCTTGCGCTGAACTGCTTCTAGATCATTTATATGGCCTTTGTTAATCAAACAAAGAACTTCTGAACCATATTCTAGTGCCGGTCTTATTTTAGTTTTGTAGAAATTTAAGTAAAGTTGCTCATTTACATGGAAATTTGCTCTCAGTGCTCCAATTTTGGAAGAGGCTTTTTGGATAGCCTTCCGGATATGTTCTGATGGGTCGAGAGTAGATGTTAGAATAACACCCAAATCCTTCACAGAATCAGAGCACGAGAGAGTTACATCACCACATTTATAAACCGACTTGATAGGTTTCTTTCCGAAATGAACAACTGTGCACTTGGCAGCAGATAGCGCTAGCTGTCGCTCAGATAGCCACGCATATACTTCATTAAAATCGGATTCAAGACAATCATGGAAGTTCGGTCGATTCTGAGATATTGACAATTTCATATCATCAGCATACAGAAAATACCTACAGTGCTTCACCACTTCACCAATACCATTTACATAAATCAAGAATAGAAGGGGTCCTAGGACTGATCCTTGTGGTACTCCACTCAAAACATTCTCCCAGCTCGAGTAACATTGTCCGATTTTGACTGACTGTGTCCTATCAGTTAAAAATAAAGAAAGCCAATTCAAGAGTTTACCATCAATGCCATAGGAACGGCACACTTCTAAAACTCTCCTATGCACCACACTATCAAACGCTTTCTTTATATCTAAATATATAGTGTCTACACCACTATTGTTGCCCAAATGTTCTACTAAATAGCTTACATAATCTACCATTTGAGTTATTGTTCCACGACCGTTTAAGAAACCATGTTGAAATTTACTTACTATATTATATTGCCAAAGATGGGAACGAATAGCGTAACAAATGATCCTTTCAAACACTCGACTGATACAACACGTGAGAGTAATCGGGCGATAGTTCGTGAACCGAGTTTTGTCACCGGATTTATATACTGGTACCACAATGCCTTTCCTCCAAATATTAGGAATCACACCACATTGATAGCATTCTTCGAATATAATTGATAGAGGTAAAGCGATGACAGTAGCCAGAGATTGTAACACAAGTGACGGTATGTTATCAAGTCCACAAGATAGTTTTCTGTTCGTTCGTTTCAAATATTCATACACCACATGAGGACTAAAATCTATCTCTCCTATCGACTTAACACCAGGGAAATCTTTTAGATTAAATGGTCTGTTATCATCTCTCGAAAACACCGATACAAAGAACTTATTGAAGTGTGAAGCACGTTCAGTATCTTCTGATATTATATTGTCATTACTATCTCGCATATCAGGAATAGGATCAGTAAGTGAAAGTTTAGACTTGATATAGTTCCAATAGCGAGCAGGAGAGCTGGACTTGAGAATATGAGCTTCTCTTTCCTTGATACACGCGGATAGACTCACTCTATATTCTTTCAATAAACGTGTGTAGTTTGCTCGATCCTGCTCAAGTTTAGTGAACTTTTGTTTCGCATGCAGCCTCTTGACCCTCTTTTTCAATCGAGATAACCAATGTGGGAAACGTGGGGTATTGTCAGAGTGCACTGTGCGAGTAGGTATACGAAACTGTAGCGCATCTTCCAACACATTGCAGAAAGCAGAATATTTAGAATCGATGTCAGCGCAGTCTCTGAATACTTGCTGCCAGTCCACCAACGCTAAATCACAGTTTACTGCGCCATAGTCGCCGTTCCTGTAGTCAAGTGATGGCTGAGTAGTGATCTGGGAAGGCTTAGTGAATCCAAGAGTGAGGTCGGCTTCTATAGAGTCATGATCACTGTACCCTGTAGACGTATGCACGTTACACACCAACGACTTATCAGAACTCAAGATTAGGTCTAAGATGTTGTTACCACGAGTTGGTTCAGAGACCAGCTGATAGAGACCCTGATTAATACACCAATTCAAAAACAACTGGGAGATAGAGTCACTCGCGCTATGACATAACCAAGAAATGTCAGGATAGTTGAAATCACCTAATATGAGAAGAGAAGGCACTCTGCCAAGGGTTTCTATAAAATCTGAGAACTGGGTAATGAAATTTGCATCTCGCCCTGGTGGTCTATATACGCCCACCACTACAAACTCCATACCATTAGCACACACTCGGACCGCAATTGAATCAAAGGAAGTGGAGGTGTGTTTTGTGATCACAGACGAGCGCGCCGTTTCCGGTATGCAAATCAAAACACCACCACCTCTCTTATGCACACGTGAAACGGAATAACTACAGAAACCAGGGAATTTTGGGACATTACAAGAAGGAGAAAGCCAAGTTTCAGTTAAAACAGCTATACATGATGGAGAGTTACAAAGAAAATGAGAAATACACAATTGATCGTTATAACTTTTTAGAGATCGAACATTAGCTAATAATAGTCTGTAGTGAATACTCCGAGGACGGCTAGACATGACTAGGCGATCCCGCAGAATCAACGCCTACCACCCCACCCACCTCCGAAGTCCTCGTCCCAGCACCCGCGGACGCACTGCTTGCCCCGCCCGGTCCAGTCACACGACGACGGTAGAGCAGCTCGATCGACATATTGCGAATACAATACCTAGGATGGAAGAGAGATGAGTTGACAGACTGGACATAACCCCTAAGCTGCTTCTCCCTCTTACGTTCCTCATAGGTCAGGTCGTCGCGAGCGAACCGTCCCGCGTTCCTTCCGATGGCAGTCTTCACCGCGAGACGATGGTCGTTGTCCCGCAGCTCGATCTTGACAGGTCTCCAGCCAGCTCCCTTCCTCTCCTTCGGATGACGATACGCTTTGACGATCAGATCCTCCGGAAGTCCGTTCTCTAGATAAACAGATTCGATGTAATCAGTTACGCACACGATGATGATCACAATAGTGCAACTCTTAAATCCGATTCTAGATAGATGGTCTCAAGATACTTGGTTTCTCAGAGACCAAAACTAGGAGAAACCAAGGACTCAACAGATAAACAGATCGACACTTAGTAGTCCACTCACAACGGCTCCTCTCTTCCTATCAGCAGCGGCTCATCCACTAGACACGTTCCCAGCTCTTCCGGAAGCCGCCTTCTTCTGCTCCTGTCCGCGCAGCTGCTCCTCTCGGCACTGCTCCATCCCTCCTCGACCGGACAGGGAATACAAAACAAACACGACAATAGGACGACAGAAGAATGACGCACTCCGGGAATCAGACGGAAGCGCACCTAGGAATACGGTAGTTGCCAATACGGTTACGGTAGTTGCCAATACGGTTACGGTAGTTGCCAATACGGTTACGGTAGCCAGAGGTTACGGTAGGATCGGAACCACTCGACTGCTGCCAGTCAGCATGGGCAACGTGTCAGTGGGAAAGGTTTATCCGGAATGAGCCCCGATCGATCTTACTGATCGGTTATATACACATTATCGCACATAATATCGCAACGCATCAAAACCACAACAAGAGACGAGCGTGAGAATCACAACAGAGAGATGACACATCTCTCACACGATAGATTACAAACATAATGTTAGTTGTCACCTTATTGTGCAGTTCCAATTCGTTTGCGAATGAGCTTAGTGTTAGTTAATAGTTTCACGTTATAATGATAATAAAATCGGCTGAAACAAAGTGTCAGCTCTTGTTTTCAACTTTCCACTCACTGCATGTGATACGCTTCATTTCGATCGCAAAAAATAGTTGAATATTAATAATGTAGGTAGTAGCACGAAAGGTTGTATAAGAAAACGATACATCTGTTTCTGTACGCAGAAAACGATGTTTTTTTAATATTGAAGAATTCTTACTTCACTGCTCAAACACTCATTCCACTACGTATTGGACGTATTGTATACAACTGCTCCAGTAGTCGTACTGCCGTCTCAAAAATATTATCATATTATCATAATTCATATTAGTAGCATTAACTTACGACAGGATTTGCATTTAAGATGAGAAGTCCTATAGATGTGAAGAGTTGAGTGATGTATGCACTCGAATGTTGGTTAGGAACAAAAGTAGATACAATATCTGCAAAAGGAACTGTGAATAGAAAAGCAAGATAAGAAAGAGCCGTTTTTGAAGGCATCGATGAAAGTGAAGAAGTGCTAGCGAGTGCTGGATGGAATCGATTGGCGTATGCAACTGTTCTGCTGTTCTGATCTCTCTCTCTCTCTCTCTCTCTCTCTCTCTCGCGCATCTGATTCATAGGTCACTGCAGGGTGCACTGAGTGAGAGAATAGGATGGAAAAAGTTGTGAGCATGCCAAATCTAAACCAGCTTGCATCGATCTGATTAAAAGACTGATTCGAAAAAACTGAATTGAACAGTAGTAAGCGTTTACATTTGCACATACGTCATTGATTGTAGACCACACAAAAGGCAGGTAAGAGATGTGTATTGCGAGGTCATAACCGTACTGTAATTTTGGTTGAGGGCTCTCGGGCATAGAGGTAAGACTGAATGTGAAACTAAAACTTCGAATATGGTTCGAATGCTACTCATCTGTCATCTGTTCATACAATAGGCTAGTACACAAAAGTACACTCACTTGTTCTAGCGCGCATCAGTGACATCATAAAGTTCATGTGGTTTAGGTACACATTTGCTGAGTTTATGTATATGAATATAGTTAAACTGAAAAAATACATCAAAACAGATCTTCTGTATCATAATAACTCACATATAATTTTGCATAGAGACACATTAATAAAGTCCAGTTCCTATTAACGAAACGCAGTTGACCTTCTTACAGCTTACTTCACATGTCTGACTGAGGATACTGTAGTTTAGCTAGTTTCAAGTACACACAGAGAGAAAGAGAGAAAAAGAGAGAGAGAGATAACGTACATAGTTTTACATAAACCAACATTGCATAATACTACGTCACATAAATGTATAGTAGTATAATAATCATGACTTTGAATACATATGACTCACCTCTCTATATTTTATAGTTCACGACACTGACTAGCGGGCCGGAGGCTCGCTTCGCTCGCCTCCGGCCCGCTAGTGGCGGCGGCTTCGCCGCCGCACTGCGCTCCGAGGCTCGCGCGCCTTCGGCGCGCTCGCCTCTCCGCGTTAACTCATCAAAACTTCAAATCTGAATTCTCCTATGGGTCTAGTACACATGAGACATCAAAATCTCTAGTTTTGGAGTTGTTTACAACTTTGTTTACTTGTTTACTTGTCATGTAAACATCAGATACAAACTCTTCATTGAGTCTAGTACACTTTAGATATCAAAATCTACAGTTTCGGACTTGTTTACAGTTTTGTTTACTTGTTTACATGACTTGTAAACACTATACCTAAACTCTCATAAAGGTTTAGTATCGATTAGATATCAAAATCAGGAGATTTGGAGTTGTTTACTTTTTTGTTTACTTGTTGACCTGAGTTGTTTACCTAAAAAATTGTAATTATTTACTTGTTACCTGTACCAAGTATGAACCTTCTACCTCAAAAAATAACAAAGTTATAAATTTTATAACATTTCTGAGTATTAAAAAGGCGGAAATTGAAAAATTAATTAATATTCAAACATTAAATACAAATCTGAAATAATTCATGAACGAAGGTATTACGGTAGTGATAATTAAATAGGAAAATCCAGGTGCCAACTCTCATCTAGACGAAAGTTACAGGGTCGTAAAGTGAGATTTGAAGTTTATGCTAATTTATCTCAGGTGACATGTGAGAGGCGACAGGTGAGACGGTACCTGGCAGGTACTCAGGACCTAAGGTGTCATTGGTGAAAGGAATGAGAGAATTAAAATAGTTTTTCTAAGAATTTGTAACTTAGATCTACTGTATTTTACGTTTTGCATCTTGCCTGATTGATCCTGTCAGCGGTCAATATGCTCAACTGCAAAAATGATCCACATTTAGTTGAAAATCAAGGTTTTTTGAAAAAGTGAAATCCTTCCACAGTGAAGCGAAAAATCTGAAACTTTGTCAGTAAATATTAGTTTTTGAGTTATGAATTACGGTGCAAAATCCAGGTCTCAACTCTTATATAGTAAGGGATTGTAGTTGATCTAGTGAATCATGAAATATGATTTTTATTTTCAGTAATAGGGTTGAGCATACGTGTTTGTGTTGATTGTGGCTAATAGAGTGATTTACCATAGAAATTTGAAAAATTAATATTGAAAACGAAAGAAGTTATGATCGAAAATGTAAAATTTTTACGAAAATTTGAATATTTATATTTTGAAAACGGAATGAGTATTTCATTTGAAATTGAAATGGTGTGAACGGCCAAGTGTCTTCTATCATCAGCTGAAGTTTGAAATTTCAGTCTTCAAAAGAAACAAAGATATTCAAGGTTTTTGCGTTTTGCATCTTACGTGATTGATCCTGTCAGAAAATGAAAATTGCTGTAAAACTTTTTTGAACTGGTTTTTCGAAATGAAACTGTAAAACTGTAAATAACATGCGTGTTTCATGTTACTGTGCAAGTTTCATGAAAAAATATGAGGTTTGAAGGTAGGTTTACATAGAAGTGAACCGAGTTGTTAGTGAACCCATTTAAGGAAATTAGATAGGAACCTATGCTAATGTGTGTCTGTTAAGAGTGATTAGTTGATATTAATTTTGTAGTTTGAGTGTGAAATGTTTCTTCAGTCTTCAGTTATGTCCTTCTGAAATTTTGGAAGTTCTATATAAACCCATACAAGGAGTTATCGGAATGAGTCCTAGTGACGTGTGTCAAGTCATTTTAGTGTGTTGAGTCTAAGTTTACAATATTAGATTCACATCTTGAAACATGGACTGAGCATATGGGTGAAAAGTTTTTCAGGCTATGTCAAGTTGTTAGTAAAGTCATACGGTAAGAAGAGCTGTGATTGTGAAAATGAAACGATTGCATGCTGTCACAAAAAAAATGTTAAGTTTAGAGTATGAGCCGTGAATGTGCAGTGTCGCTTGAGTTATGTGCCCGGACAGACAAACACACAACGACCATAGCAAATTTTATATAGCCCCAGCCGGGGCGAACTAGCGGGCCGGAGGCTCGCTTCGCTCGCCTCCGGCCCGCTAGTGGCGGCGGCTTCGCCGCCGCACTGCGTTCCGAGGCTCGCGCGCCTTCGGCGCGCTCGCCTCTCCGCGTCAACTCCTCAAAAAATCAAATCTGAACTCTCCTATGGGTCTAGTACACATCAGACATCGGAATTTCAAGTATTGGAGTTGTTTACTACTTCGTTTATTTGTTTACCTAACTGGTAAACACTACTTTGTAAATGTCCGATTGATTTAGTATCGATTAGACATCAAAATCACAAGATTTGGAGTTGTTTACTGTTGTTGTTTACGAAAAAAAGTTGAACTTGCTTTTCTTGTTACTTGTACCAAGTATGGACGTTCTACCTTGAAAACCAACCGAGATATAAATTTTAGTACAATTTTCAGTTTCAAACAGACGAAAATAGGAAAAAAAATAAAATTGAAACGTTTTTAAAAAAATGTGAATTAATTCATGAATAAAGGTATTACGGTAGTGATAATTAAACAGAAAAATCCAGGTGTCAACTCTGATCTAGACGAAAGTTACAGGGTCGTAAAGTGAAATTTGAAGTTTATGCTAATTTATCTCAGGTGACAGATGAGAGGCGACAGGTGAGACGGTACCTGGCAGGTACTCAGGACCTAAGGTGTCATTGGTCAAAGGAATGAGAGAATTAAAAATAGTTTTACCAAGAAGTTGAAACTTAGATGTACTGTATTTTACGTTTTGCATCTTACCTGATTGATCCTGTCAGCGGTCAATATGCTCAACTGCAAAAATGAGCCACATTTAGTTGAAAATCAAGGTTTTTTGAAAAAGTGAAATCCTTCTACAGTGAGGCGAAAAATCTGAATCTTCGTCAGTAAATATTAGTTTTTGAGTTATGAATTACTGTGTAAAATCCAGGTCTAAACTCTTATATAGTAAGGGATTGTAGTTGATCTAATGAATCATGAAATATGATTTTTATTTTCAGTAACAAGGTTAAGCAAACGTGTTTGTGTTGATTGTGTCAAAGAGAGTGATTTACCATAAAAATTTGAAAAATTAATTTTGAAAACGAACGAAGTTATGATCCAAAATGTAAAATTTTCACGAAAATTTGAATATTTATATTTTGAAAACGGAAAAAGTTTTTTATTAGAAATTGAAATGGTGTGAACGGCCAAGTGTCTTCTATCATCAGCTAAAGTTTGAAAATTTAGTCTTCAAAACTAACAAAGATATTCAAGGTTTTTGCGTTTTGCATCTTACGTGATTGATCCTGTCAGAAAATGAAAAATGCTGTAAAACTTTTTTGAACTGGTTTTTTGAAATGAAACTGTAAAACTGCAAATAACATGCATGTTTCATGTTACTGTGCAAGTTTCATGTCAAAATATGAAGTTTGAAGGTAGGTTTACATAGAAGTGGACCGAGTTGTTAGTGAACCCATTTAAGGAAATGATAAAGAAACCTATGCTAATGTGTGTCTGTTAGGAGTGATTAGTTGATATTAATTTTGTAGTTTGAGTGTGAAATGTTTCTTCAGTCTTGAGTTATGTCGTTTTGAAATTTTGGAAATTCTATATAAACCCATATAAGGAGTTATCGGAATGAGTCCTAGTGACGTGTGTCAAGTCAATATAGTGTGCTGAGTCTAAGTTTACAGTATTAGATTCACATCTTGAAACATGGACTGAGCATATGGGTGAAAAGTTTTTCAGGCTATGTCAAGTTGTTAGTAAAGTCATACGGTAAGTAGAGCTGTGATTGTGAAAATGAAACGATTGCATGCTGTCACAAGAAGAATGTTAAGTTTAGAGTATGAGCCGTGAATGTGCAGTGTGACTTGAGTTATGTGCCCGGACAAACAAACACACAACGACCATAGCAAATTTTATATAGGCCGGCCAGGCGACTAGCGGGCCGGAGGCTCGCTTCGCTCGCCTCCGGCCCGCTAGTGGCGGCGGCTTCGCCGCCGCATTGCGCTCCGAGGCTCGCGCGCCTTCGGCGCGCTCGCCTCTTCGCGTCAAATCATCAAAGCTTCAAATCTGAACTCTACTACAGCTCCAGTACACATCAGACATGGAAATCTCAAGTTTCATAAATGTTTACATTTTTGTTTACTTGTTTACATGACTTGTAAACATTAGATATGAACTCTCCTTTGGGTCTAGTTTACATCAAACATCGGAATCTGAAGTTATGGAGTTGTTTACAACTCTGTTCACTTGTTTACCTGACTTATAAACATCTGAAATGAACTTTTTATCGAGTCTAGTACACTTTAGATATCAAAATCTCTAGTTTCGGAGTTGTTTACTTTTTTGTTTACTTGTTTACCTGTTTTGTTTACGTAAACATCGTACTTGTTTACTTGTTACCTATACCAAGTATGAAGTTCGTAAAAGTAATCTAAGCTGAGAAATGCACATGACCTTATTTGGAATATGTAAATGAGGTGAATGAGGACGAATTGTTTATCTAAAAATTAGTACTTGTTTACTTGTTACCTGTACAAAATATGAACCTTCTACCTCGACAGATAACCGAGTTATGAATTTTCAAATATTTCTGAGCATTTAATGTGTTTTTTTGAAAATAAATTAAAAATAAAAAAATAGCTAAAATTCTGGTAATTTGCATACGAGATGGTATTGATACACTGATAATTAAATGATAAAATCCAGCTTCCAACTATCTCATTAGTGGACCCAGTAGATGGTTTTGTAATCTGACACTGAAAACAAACACTTATATTGTGTGTAGTTTGCTTCCTTGTTTACTTGTTTACCTGAATTGTTCACCCAAAGCGAGATACTTGTCTACATGTTAGTTGTAGAAAGTATCAGTACTGCTACAAGTTTGTGGAGAAAGTTATTGGGACTCAAATATGAAAAGTGGTCAAAAAATCGATATTTTCAAGTGTATCTACCTGTGCAGGTGAGCTAGGTAGATGAATCTGAGCGGTGACCGTGTGGTCAAGGAACCCATCAAAACGTACCAAGTTGACAAGATTTGAACTTCTGACTCTTGAGATATGTGCCCGGACAAAGAAACATACGCCATAGCAAATTTTATATAGCCCTTTGCTTCGCAGGGCGACTAGCCCGAGCGGCGCTGGCGCGCCGCTCGGGCTAGGGCCGCCTTCGGCGGCCTCACCACTCAAACATCAAAACTGAAATCATCACTCAAATCTAGTTTCTCAACTAAAATCTGTCC